>OX328129.1:3456620-3993689 GCA_946811695.1 Gonocerus acuteangulatus | reverse complement strand
TAAAATTTCGAATTAATTGTTGAGAAAGTCCGATGAACTATTTACAGCTTGGTGTATAACTGTGAGTTTTAGCACTTTCCTCCGAAGGAAAGTAGCTATTGAGGTTGCACTCATGACGGACTTTTTGAAAAATTTCTTCAAATCTTTATCAATCCTACCTAGTAGACACCGAAAATGACCCCCGTTAAAATGTATATATATATATATATATATATATATATATATATATATATATATATATATATATACTACATACAAATATAGTTATATATGTGTCCGTTAACACGATACAGGCCAGAGTTTTGTTTTTTCGCCACGAAACTTGGTATGTAGTATTCCCCCATCAAACGATTGAACGAATTCGTTAACAAACCAAATCGGTCCATCCGGAGGGGGGGTTTACTCCGGAGCCAAAGTAGTTATTTGTCAATACCAGCCATAATTTGTGTTGTATTTCAACGAAACTTGGTATTTGTTGTGGTCAACTGAAGAGAAAAATGTGCTGTAAAAATAAACTAAATCGGTTCATTAGGAGGGGGGGTTACTCCGGACCCAAATTGCTAATTTGCTCTTACCGGTTGTAATTTCTGCTGTATTGTAACGAAACGCGGTATACGTCCTGGGTATCTAATAAGGAAGGAGTGTTGTAACAATGAACTAAATCGGTCTATCGGAAGGGGGGGGGGGTTTACATTGTACTATGTTTGGATTGAATTGAAACAGGTGTTATTTATGTTCTTATTTCATTTAACTATATAGGTTATTTTAAGCAAATTATTCAGGAATGCACTCGACACTACCCAATTCTGAGGAAAGTGCTTAGTTATGCAGCTCCTGCGTGACGGACTTTTTATATATTTGAGTAGTGTATGGATGTGTGGACTACCCTCTGTCAGCAAGTCGTTTAAGTCGTGGGGCATATTTAAGTTAATGAGTTGTCTGCAGTTGGTAAGTATATGTTTAACAGTCAGAGTCTCATTGCAGTATTTACAAGTTGGTCTGTCCTTTCTTTCTGGTAAGTAGGAATTGGTAAGTAGAGTGTGTCCAATTCGAAGCCTGGTTAGAATAACATCATCTCATCGAGAGAAGTGTTCATTTGACCAGGGTTTCGTAGTATGTTTAATTTCTCGCAACTGTTCAACAACGTATTTGAAAAACATGCACAAGCAAAGGGATGTAAAATTGGGAAATAAAGAACTCTCAATTGAAATGTTCATAAAATATTTATTCAAAAATAATTTTTAATTTTACAGGCCTCCTCACAGGTCGTAACCTGTCGCTTATGGGCATACGGGCTTGCGTTTCCGCTCGCTCAAGAAGATATCAAAACTCCAGTCAATTCAATTCGCTGTAATTAATAGAATTCTATTAATATTAGCGAGTTGGATTGACTATAGTTTTGATAACTTCTTGAGCGAGCGTAGCGAGCGGAAACGCGTAGCACGTATGCCCATTAGGCGAAATAAATATAGAATATAAATTAAAAAGTCGCTCTCAACTAAATAACGTAATACGTTAACGTAATACTAAACGTACTAAATAACGTACTAAATACGTACTAAATAACGTACTAAATACGTTAACGTACTGAATAACGTAATACGTTAACTGTCAAAAATATTATAATTGAAAATATACGTTTTAATTGAAAAATGAATTTGCGTTAACGAAGTAAAAAAGAACCATAACTTTGTTGTTTTTTTTTTGTTTTTTTATGGCGCATCTACAACTTGGCCATTAGCGCCGGGCTATCTATAGGTTGCCACCCTTTTATAATGCCAACAGCACATGGTTGGTCACCCATTCAGGTACTGACCACGCCCGACGTTGCTTAACTTCGGTGATCTACGGGAACCGGTGTATTCAACGTGGCTATGGCCGTTGGCAAAACTTTGTTGTTGTTAGAATTGGTCGTCTAGATTAGAATACCAAATCTATCATTAATCGTATGCGTCGCGACAGTATTACGCATTGGAATGCATAATGTCACTCGTACCATAGTGACGTGCCATTTACGTCCTGGATTCTGTTATGAGCAAGTGACGTCTTAAGTACGTCGTAGAACGAGCCAAGATATGAACTAGTGACGTCATGGAACCAACGAGCATATCAACAGGTGTCCTGCACTAGAAACCTCACTATTCAACAAATTTCCTAACAGCCGAAACACAAACTGAACGCACATTCCAAACGTTGCCTTTTCCAAACACAATGTGTTGTTTATTACAGCCCAGATGTTTCATGAACCACGATTCAATTCTTTGTATCTATTACATCATAAATCATAAAAAATGTTCGCAATTTTATTATTCATCTTTATGTCATCTTACTTTTGTACACATGTCCAATATGTTTTATGACCTTTAAGCACTTTCCTCCGAAGGAAATTTTTAAAAACTTCTTCGAATCTATATATATATAGTTATACATGTGTCCGTTAACACGGTACCGGCCAGAGTTTTTGTTTTTTCGCCACGAAACTTGGAATGTAGTATTCTTTTATCAAACGATTGAACGAGTTAGTTAACCAACAAAATCGGTCCACATGGAGGGGGGGGGGGGGGGTTTACTCCGGAACCGAAGTAGTTATTTGCCAATACCAGCCATAATATTTGCTATATTTTAACGAAACTCGGTATTCGTTGTGGTCAACTGAAGAGAAAAATTTATTATATAAATAAACTAAATAGGTTGACTAGAAGGGGGGGTTTACTCCTGACAGAAATTACTAATTTCCTTATACCGGTCGTAATTTCTGTTGTATTGTAACGAAACTCTTTATACGTCCTGGCTATCTAATATGAAAGAAATGTTGTAAAAATGAACTAAATCAGTCTATTGGAAAGGGGGGGGGGTGTTACTTTGTACTATGTTTGAATACAATTCTTCCGGCAAACGTAGGTTCGCGAAACTCATCAAGATCAATAGATCAAAATGTGAAGCTTCGTGTATTTATTACGTAGTACCACGCATACACAAAACACTGGAAGGAAATTAATTACAAAATTATTAATTGAAACAGCTGCTCATAAAAAAATGCCAAAGAGTAGAGCAATGTATGTTTTTATTTTATTTATCTATATAGGTTATTTTACCCGACACTACCCATTTCTGAGGAAAGTGCTTAGTTATGCTGCTCCTGCGTGACGGACTCATTTTGTAATTTCTACCAACAGGTATGGCTCATTGGCGGTAATGTTTTAAACTGAAGGAGTGTTCCCAAAAGTCGAGAAAGAAAAAATGCCCTGAAGAGATGGCTTAACTTATTATTAGCTGAGCTTGTTTAGATTTGTAATCAAGCGAAAACTTCGATCCTTAGGGGCTTAGTAATACTTTGCCTCGAGAGTAAACCAGAAATATTTCTGATTGAGAAGATTTGGTCGACCGTTGAGATGTAGAAGGCATTGATCGTCGGGATTTGGTCGACCGTTGAGATGTAGAAGGCATTGATCGTCGGGGTTTCGGTCTATTTGTTTATTCAATAAAACCATTTTTTTGTGTGTGTTTTTTTTTACGGCACACCGACATAAATCTGGGCCGTTAGCGCCGACGTCCAGGGTGCAAACAGGAATTTTCTCAGCGAGCCCTGAGATGAGAAAATTTCTGGCACCGGTGGGGATCGAACCCACCATCTCCCGCTTATGAATCTAGCGCGCTAGCCACTAGACCACGGGAGACCCCAATAAAACCATTTCTTGTTAAAATGTATTTTATTAGCGCCAACGTTTCGGCTTGGTATACAACCTTCTTCCGGGCTATGGAGAAGATGGAGAACTGTCCCGTTCCAAGTAGGAGACATTTCTGAGCACTCAATATTTCCCAGAAATATTTCTGAAGTGAAGATTTAAAATTCTTCAAATCTTTATCGATACTAGCAACAAGATAACGAAAATGACCCCCGGCTACGATAATTAATACATAAATAGGTCTGTTAAAACATAGAGACCACCATTTTTGTTGTTTCGCCACGAAACATGGTATGTAGGATTCACATTTCAAAAGACGGCCCGAGTTCGTTAACCGGAATATCCCAAATTACTAATTTACCCTTCCTGCCCTTAATTCTTGTTCTATCGCAACAAAACTCGGCATGCTTAGTTGGTATCTGAAGGTAAAGATATTTTGTAAACATTAACTCGATAGATCCGTTAGAAATGTGGGTTTTGTTTTACTTCCTTGTAACGAAACTCGGTGGGGTCTCCCGTGGTCTAATGGCTAGCGCCTTGGTTTCATAAGCGGGAGATGGTGGGTTCGATTCCCAACCTCCGGCAGGAATTTTATCACCCACGGCTCGCTGGTAAAATTCCTCGCTGCACCCTGGATGTCGGCGCTAATGACCTAGATGTAGATGCGCCGTAAAAAAAAAAAAATAAAATAAAATAAAAATCGGTGGACACGATGCGAACCAATGAGAAACGTGTATTGTAAAAATAAGCAGAATTATTCCACTAGAAGTTGGGATTCACTCCGGAACTATATTAAATACAAATAAATAATATACTTGGATTTTCATCATAAATATAAAATAGTAAAATAAAATATTTTTATTTTGAATGTATACATTATATCTGAGGAATGTGCTATATAAAGCAGCTCCTGCGTGACGGACTTCTTTTAACTATCCACTAGCTGTCCAAACTAAACCTACTTTATAATAGTTACTAGCCGGCGTACCATGCTACACCTCTTTCATTAAAAAAAACAAAACAAACAATTAAAAAAAAAAATAAATAAGTAATATTAGAATATAATAAAGCAAATAAAGTTAAGGAATAGAAGAAAAAAAATCATTCTACAAGGGCGACTCGAACTTAGAACCTTGCAGTTATCAGCAACCATACATGAGAAAGCAGGAGTGGAGAAGGTAGCACATTTAGCTTTGAACTTTACTTGTCTTGGTGAGTATATCATTTTTCAAAAATGACGATTTCTGACAATTCACGCTTCTATAACTGTTCGGATTCACAGTTTCGACCCGTGAGCTAAAAAGTCCTAGGCGATTTCGACCTAAACTATGACACTCCCCCGGGCTCAACACCTACTCGTGTGCCAAGTTTCTTCAAATCAGATTAACGCTGTGGATTTGTATGAGGAACAAACAGACAGACAGACAAACAACTGAATTTTATATATATATATATATATATATATATATATATATATATATATATATATATATATATATATGTATATAGACTAGCTGTTACCCGGCGTGCCATGCTACACCTACTTTCGGCATCTAGAAAAGCCAAAATAAATTAGAAACCAAATAAGTAATATTAAAATCATTAGCGCCCATGCGCTAATGGCCAAGATTTATGTCGAAGCGCCGTAAAAAAAAAAAAAAAAAAATCATATAACGCAAATCTGTAACTACTTGGGTTCATATTTTCAAACCCGTGACCTGCAAACTTTGAGTCCTAGACGATTTTGACCGAGCCTATGACTCCCCCCCAATAAAGACTTACATGTGTGCCAAGTTTGATCAAAATCGGTCTAACTGTTTGGATTTAAATAAGGACCAAACATACAGACAGACAGCTGGTAGTAGTTTTTGACCTAGCCTACGAGACTTCCCGGATCAAGACTTACCAGTGTTACAAGTTTGGTCAAACGGTGTGGATTTGTATAAGGAACAAACAGACAAACAGATGGACAAACAAACAGACATTAGGTCATTCCATATCAAGTGATCCAAAGTTTTTTCCCTCACATTTTTTGATTTTTTTTTTAAATTCGGCCCATCAATAGTACCCCGTACGACAATTAAAAATCCAAACTTTTATTAATTTATCTTTATTAGTTTTCGAGTTATGAAACTTTAAGTTTTTTAAAATGCACATTTTTTGACACACTTGTTCATAAAATTGACCATAACTCCCAAACAAAAAGAGCTAGAAAGGACTGGTGAAAAGCAATCGTTACTGTATTAAATGATGATTAAAGTGATATATATCATGACTTATTTATAAAAATTGAAATTTTAACGTCATTTTTTAAACTTTAAAATTTAAATTTCTCTTAAAACGTATATTTAAAAATTTTCAAAAAAAAAAATGTGATTTTCCTTTGATATTTTATCTCAGTTTTGTGTAAATTTCAAGCTGGGATTTCAATGGGATCATATTTATTTTAATTTAATAACTTAATCAAAGTTACCTTGGTATCCGGTTGGTATGTCAAAACATTTAAATTTTTCAGAAAATGAAATGAAATCCATTTTATATCGATGCAAGATGAAAAAATGAAGAAAAAAATCCTTTGGCATATATCTTGTTTTTGCTTAGTTTCTGAGAGAAACGTAGAAACTAAAAGAAATTATGAAAAAGCAGTCTATTAAAAGGCGTGTATAAAAATTGTTAACAGTATATGCTTCAACCCCACCCTCTCACCCCTACCTCCTTTAATCCCACCACACCAAAAATATAGAAGTGAATATGTCACTGTTATTACGTCCCCATTTTTTCACCTCTCGACTTAACCTCTTTCCACGCATTCCTCGATAATAAACTGTCGGTGTTCTTGGAGGAAGTACTTGGTACCGGCTGGTTCCAAGCCGACAGTTGTCCTGCCCACTACAGGAGGGCCGTCCGAAATTGGTTGGACAACTGTCCATGGCGATCCTCGATCTTCAGACCTCACGCTCTTGGATTTCTTAGCATGGGGAGACATTTAAGATTTGGTCTACAGGGAGCACCTCATCCATAGCACCAGATGGGCCAGGAAACAGATTACAGCAGAGCAATGCACAAATGCCAACCAGTGTCTCAATGTGCGATGTGATTATTATTATTAGGTTGGCAAGGTGCCAAAAATTTGAACAGTTTTTAAATTGATTATTTAGAATTATTAGAAGAAGATTTTTTTTTTTTTAATAATTAAGTATGCATCCAGAGTTAAATTTAAAATGTTTTAAGAATTAAAATGTATGTATGAATGGGGTTTAAGGTCGAAGAACGTCAAAGGTTACCATCGTCCTGTAAAGTGTTTTTCAATGAAAATTATTTTGTACTATAAAGATATTACAGGAGTGAATTGCACTACATATATTGTCGGGAATGCTCTTAAGTTGTAATGTTATATAATGTTCAAAAAAGGTTTTTAAAATTGGTTCTTGTTTTACATAGATACTGCTAAAATAATAATTATGGTGATATGAGCTTGGTCCGTTACGGCATATTATTTAAAACTATACGCAATCAATGCATCTGAGTTCAAGCTATAGAATATATACAGAAATTATTTATTTTTATTAATATATTTATTGTATTTTTTATTATTTTTTTTTATTTTTTATTTATTTATTTTTTTTTATTTTTTTTTGCTATATTTCTGTATCTAATTTTGATTTTTTAAGAAAATTTAATACTTTGTCCACCATGGAGGGATTGTCTGCAAGTGCTTCAGATATATCTCTTGGAATTTCATTCTTTTCTAGGGCGTCTTCGTATAAGAATTAAAAATGTATTTTTATTAAGAATTCAAAGTTTTTTTGTTTTGTGTTTTAGCACTTTCCTCCGAAGGAAGATTTTTTATTGTTTTTTTTGGGGGGGGGGGAGGTGGATGGGTAAAGGGAGTGGAAGGTAAAACGTATACTTTTAATGATTTCCATATAGGAATTATGAACTGGAGCCTTTTCACAATTGTGTTTTAGTTTTTTACGTTTTTCTTGGAAAGGAAGCAAAAAATAGATAAATGCCAAAGAACTTTTTTTTGTTAATTTTTTCATCCTGCGTCGATTCATGAAGTTTGGCCGTTTTTTGGGGGGGGGGACCCCCTGTATATGTTAGATGGATTTCATTTCATTTTCTGAAAAATTTAAATTTTTTGACGTACCAACGAGATACCAAGCTACCTTTGATTAAGTTATTAAATTCAAATCAATATGATCCCATTGAAATCCCAGCTTGAAATTTACACAAAACTGAGATGAAATATCAAAGAAAAATCAACATTTTTTTGAAAAATTTTAAATATACGTTTTAAGAGAAATTTAAATTTTAAAAAATGACCTTAAAATTTCAATTTTTATAAAAAAGTCATGATATATATCATTTTAATCAGCATTTAATACAGTAACGATTGCTTTTCACCACTCCTTTCTAGCTCTTTTTGTTTGGGAGTTATGGTCAATTTTATGAACAAGTGTCTGTCAAAAAATGTGCATTTTTAAAAAACTTAAAGTTTTATAACTTGAAAACTAATAAAGATAAATTTGTAAAAATTTGGATTTTTAATTGTCGTATGGTGCACTATTGATGAGCCAAATTTAAAAAAAAATCAAAAAATGTGAGGGAAAAACATTGGATCACTTGATATGGAACGACCCTATTATAACCCTGGTTTCCCTGCAGTATATTTCCAGCTGTTCCTATTAGATTATTTCCTGATGTTTCCAAGATCCAATAACCAAGACTGTATGATACTCCTCCCACCCTCGTCCAAACATCTGGACGGCTTTATGGACGCCCAATAAAACAGCATTATGTTTGTCCAGACTGCTTTATTAAACTCCTTATTAAGACAAGCACCCAATTCTTGATCGTTAACACCTACATTTTACTGGCCGGTGTACAATTACCCAAGACCATCTCCTATTTTACACCTCTCCAACACAGCACTTCTTGACGGCTTTAGGATGGACCTCAGTTCTTTTATCGATCCGACAAAGGATTCATTGGTCATTGGATAATAGAAGGAGTCATTTAGTCACTTTATTGACAATATAATTAAATAAGGCGAAAGGTCAATAACTAGTAAAAAATGTTTCAAGCCATTCTGACGCTTCATCAAGGGCTTAACATGATAATTTAACTTGTTTCTGGCCACAAAATTAAAAATTACAAACAGGTCATGGAGTTAACCTTCGACAGACCTTGCCAGAGTCAGGACTAGATCAAATATGGTGGGAATCTAACAGCTGATTACACAGGCACACAAAATTTAAAAAAAGTGGTATTTTCTAAAGACACCATAGATATATTTCGACACCCTGAATCGGATTCAGGGGGAGGTTCCGTTTCACCCCATCACGTCAGGTTTAAGAGCAGTTGAAGGTCAAATTTCGTATGAAGTCCTTTAAGAAGAAATAACTAGAGCTTCCATGGTTTTGAGGGTCGCTGAATTCGAATCCGAGGTCTGGTTCATCCCCATCAGCGCAAAATCAAGGTCATTTAATATGTTTATTTTGCAAAAAATGAATTTCAGTCAAAAATTAATTTAGGCAAAATGGCCATATTTGTTCTTGAAATGACCTTGATTTTACGCCGATAAGGTGAAACAGACCTTGGATTCGAATTCAGCAACCCTCAAAACCATGGAAGCTCTAGTTATTTCTTCTTTAACGACTTCATAATAAATGTGACCTTTAAATGCTCTTAAACCTGACGGATGGGGTGAAACGGACTCCGGATTCGGATTCACCGTGTCACATAAGAATATATCGTCGATACAAAAGCAAACTAACGAATATGAAAATCACCATTTTTCAGAGTGGAAAAGTATTTATTCAAAACTTTTTTTTGGACAGTCAAATATTCGGCAGATTTGACCTTTTGATAGTGGAATACTTTCCCTTTAATAGAGTGAAGTCAGATTGAAGAATTTGCCGTAAATAAGTCCAGCAGAAATTATTAAAGATGGACAATGAAAGATGCATTTTTTCATATTCGTTAGTTTGCTTTTGTATCGACGATATGTACGGTGTATTTGGAAAATACCTTATTTTTATTTATTTTGTGTGCTTGTGTTAATATATAATTTTATAAATTCTAAACTAACATCTCCCCGTGGCATGGTGGATAGCGTATGAAATTCCTACTAAGGAGATGCGGCTTCAAGAAAGGTTGGCAATCCATTGCCAGGAAAACTGTATTCTTGAATATCTATCAATAGTAGGTATTGTTATTAAGCGTTAAACCTCGAATTCGGTAGTTGCCGGCAGGTTAATCATCTTATGAATTACATGGGATTTTTCCATTTTCAAATCTTGTTCCTCGTATACGCTCCAAGGAATGACTTGAAATGAAAAAGAGAGGGTAGAAGAGAAGGAGGGTTCCGGCAGGATCTAATGAGAGGTGTCAGGATGTCCAAAATTATGTCACAACAGGTCATTAAGCATTTTGTGGTGAATTGAAAAGAAAAACTTTTTTTTTCTTTTTTTTGAGTTTTTAAATAAATTAAAGGGCCCTCATGTTTTGCAAGAATACTGTAGGTATGTGATGGACAAAAATTGTAGGAGTTTTTGGATTCGGCACACAAAAAAACATAAAATTCAGCCCGGCGCTAATGGATTAGATCGACGGATTGTTTAAATTTTTTGGTTAGGGAAAAACTGAATATCTAACGCCCCCCCCCCCCAGAAATTCTTCATCTAATTTTGTTATATAAATAAGTTGGTAATTAAACAATAACGACTTAGGTTGAAGTAATTTTGTTATTTAATAATTAACAGCAAATCAGACCTTTGACAAAAAATTTAATGAAAAGGCAGAGCCTGATGTGCTTGTAACTATTTATTAACGTTCGCTTCCATTATTTTAACAATCTCAAATCTTGACGATTCGTCTTCTGATGCCGAAATGGAGTTTTGACAAATGTTCTTGAAGCCTTGAAGACTGTACAGCTTCATTGTTGTAAGCTTTTTGACATATCAGACAAATAGATAATGTACTATTTGAAGAAGCATACTTCCCGATTTCTTCTTAGAATTAGACTTAGGGCCAAACATAATAATAACACACATTATAATAGGAAAATATGTTTTAAAATCCCGAAATACATTCCCAACGCCCAATAATTATTATTTAGCGCTCATAAGTTTCCATTGCGCCCCCAAGGGGGGGGGGGGGGTACGGTCCACTTTGAGAACCCCATCAATTACCAACTTTATCATCCCTAAAATAAATTTACAAATGTTTCATGAAAATATTTAATGTCATCCTTTTTATTAAACGATAAACGGTAATAAAATGTAATATTACATTATAATTAGTTGTCATTAAAGCTAAAATGCACATCATTAAGTTGATATGCTAATCTTGGAAGAGGAAAACACACACACATATATATAGGAAGGTACGACGGTATTAATTTCTGCAGAGTAACCACGTGGTGGAACAGGCTGGCCAATCTACTCTTCCCGCCAGATTGAGATATCACAGTGCAGCCACTACAGGCGGACAAATAAGCTACCATTGTCTTACCCTTATAGCTTACTGCGGTCTCTTTTCATTGACACCATCCTCTCTCCCCCCTTAATCACTCTCTCTCTCTCTCACACACACACACACACACACACACACTCTCTCTCCTTCTCTCCCCCCCCCTCCTACATCCGATGCCCAAGAATTAAATGCTCCATTCACTCGAGGAATTCCTGAATGCCTCCTGGAGACCGGTTCTTGTATAAATGCTCCATTCACTCGAGGAATTCCTGAATGCCTCCTGGAGACCGGTTCTTGTATAAATGCTCCATTCACTCGAGGAATTCCTGAATGCCTCCTGGAGACCGGTTCTTGTATAAATGCTCCATTCACTCGAGGAATTCCTGAATGCCTCCTGGAGACCGGTTCTTGTATAAATGCTCCATTCACTCGAGGAATTCCTGAATGCCTCCTGGAGACCGGTTCTTGTATAAATGCTCCATTCACTCGAGGAATTCCTGAATGCCTCCTGGAGACCGGTTCTTGTATAAATGCTCCATTCACTCGAGGAATTCCTGAATGCCTCCTGGAGACCGGTTCTTGTATAAATGCTCCATTCACTCGAGGAATTCCTGAATGCCTCCTGGAGACCGGTTCTTGTATAAATGCTCCATTCACTCGAGGAATTCCTGAATGCCTCCTGGAGACCGGTTCTTGTATAAATGCTCCATTCACTCGAGGAATTCCTGAATGCCTCCTGGAGACCGGTTCTTGTATAAATGCTCCATTCACTCGAGGAATTCCTGAATGCCTCCTGGAGACCGGTTCTTGTATAAATGCTCCATTCACTCGAGGAATTCCTGAATGCCTCCTGGAGACCGGTTCTTGTATAAATGCTCCATTCACTCGAGGAATTCCTGAATGCCTCCTGGAGACCGGTTCTTGTATAAATGCTCCATTCACTCGAGGAATTCCTGAATGCCTCCTGGAGACCGGTTCTTGTATAAATGCTCCATTCACTCGAGGAATTCCTGAATGCCTCCTGGAGACCGGTTCTTGTATAAATGCTCCATTCACTCGAGGAATTCCTGAATGCCTCCTGGAGACCGGTTCTTGTATAAATGCTCCATTCACTCGAGGAATTCCTGAATGCCTCCTGGAGACCGGTTCTTGTATAAATGCTCCATTCACTCGAGGAATTCCTGAATGCCTCCTGGAGACCGGCTCTTGTATAAATGCTCCATTCACTCGAGGAATTCCTGAATGCCTCCTGGAGACCGGCTCTTGTATAAATGCTCCATTCACTCGAGGAATTCCTGAATGCCTCCTGGAGACCGGTTCTTGTATAAATGCTCCATTCACTCGAGGAATTCCTGAATGCCTCCTGGAGACCGGTTCTTGTATAAATGCTCCATTCACTCGAGGAATTCCTGAATGCCTCCTGGAGACCGGTTCTTGTATAAATGCTCCATTCACTCGAGGAATTCCTGAATGCCTCCTGGAGACCGGTTCTTGTATAAATGATCCATTCACTCGAGGAATTCCTGAATGCCTCCTGGAGACCGGTTCTTGTATAAATGCTCCATTCACTCGAGGAATTCCTGAATGCCTCCTGGAGACCGGTTCTTGTATAAATGCTCCATTCACTCGAGGAATTCCTGAATGCCTCCTGGAGACCGGTTCTTGTATAAATGCTCCATTCACTCGAGGAATTCCTGAATGCCTCCTGGAGACCGGTTCTTGTATAAATGCTCCATTCACTCGAGGAATTCCTGAATGCCTCCTGGAGACCGGTTCTTGTATAAATGCTCCATTCACTCGAGGAATTCCTGAATGCCTCCTGGAGACCGGTTCTTGTATAAATGATCCATTCACTCGAGGAATTCCTGAATGCCTCCTGGAGACCGGTTCTTGTATAAATGCTCCATTCACTCGAGGAATTCCTGAATGCCTCCTGGAGACCGGTTCTTGTATAAATGCTCCATTCACTCGAGGAATTCCTGAATGCCTCCTGGAGACCGGTTCTTGTATAAATGATCCATTCACTCGAGGAATTCCTGAATGCCTCCTGGAGACCGGTTCTTGTATAAATGCTCCATTCACTCGAGGAATTCCTGAATGCCTCCTGGAGACCGGTTCTTGTATAAATGATCCATTCACTCGAGGAATTCCTGAATGCCTCCTGGAGACCGGTTCTTGTATAAATGCTCCATTCACTCGAGGAATTCCTGAATGCCTCCTGGAGACCGGTTCTTGTATAAATGCTCCATTCACTCGAGGAATTCCTGAATGCCTCCTGGAGACCGGTTCTTGTATAAATGATTCCATTATAAATTATAAAAGTCATCCGTAATTACATAATTGAATTTCTTCATAAATTTACGGGGGGGGGAAATTACAAATTATTTAGGAAAATTAATCCCCTACAGGATGTATTTGTTTTCTCATTTTTAAACGTGTTTCCTGTTTTTACTATTTTATAAATTCACTTTTGAATTGTTTTCTGGAAAAAAAACAACATTACAATGATTTTAACAGTCCTTTTTTTTAAGACAGAAAACATTTTGATGGATATAGTGTTATAAGACACACACACACACACACAGATTCACAAAGAGGCATTCTTGGATATAACTTTATAGGAGATAACGTTCGTAGTTAATTGCAACAGTTTCCGAAAATTGTCTACGTTAAGCGACGTTGGGCGGGGCAGGTACATGGATGGGTGACCGCTAGAGAAAATCACCTCATTATTAAAGGATATCTACCTTTAATAATGAGGAGCCGGAAAAAAAAACCTTAAACGAAGGTCATTCTTGAATCCCACTAGCTACGACCGACGAAGAAATTGTTCAATAATTCTTTCAAGAGTGAATTTATTAATTTCTGATTTGTGCCCAAAATATATGTCTTGGAAAATAATCATATTAATTTAAAAGACATAAAAAAATAATTCTACAGGAAATCTATTTAAACGTAAAATCAATTGAAAATTCATTAAAGAAGGTCCCTTTGACGACATATATTTCTATTCTGTGTTATTATTACGCTTAAAATAAATATACACTAATTATACAGATTGAAGGGAATGTTTGCACACAAAAAAAAAACGATCTCCCCGACGTGGAATCGAACCCCGGTCTGCCGTGTGACAGGCGGGGATACTTACCACTATACTACCGAGGACTGATGTTGTGGGAGTAGATTTACCAGTCCAGGCAACTAAAAGTTGCTAGATGGAAATGTTTGGAACACAATTTTTGACATCATAACAATGTTTCGGCTAGTTAGGAGGTCAACATATCCTCGCCCGTAGCCTTTGTGCCGAGGGGGAGGGGGGTCTAGAAGGCCCCATTTTTCGGGGATGCGCTTCGGGGATCTTGGAAACCCAGCTTCCTAGCGACATGACCATTCTATAGCAAAAGAAAGCTGATTAAATATGCTACAAGTTCAACTCAATAAAGTTTTTCGAGACATCTTTAGTTTTCGAAATATCCACTATTAAAAGATTGTCACTTTTGGATGAAAACACACTTTTGGCTCATCTCGACCGGATACCTCTTAAACGATGAACCCAAAAAATAAATGCCGGTTGTAATGATGAAGAGCATTCCATTCGCTTCAATAATATATACTACTTTATTATTTTATGTATTTTCCTTCAAACGTTATATACGCACTCACATGGTCTTAGCAAAACCATGGACAATATAATGGACAGGATCTTATCTCATTGAATGTAAATAACTAGTCAGCGGGCTAAAAATTATATATTTTGTGCTATTTATACGTCCAGTACTCACTATATTTACATAATGGAGTATATTTTGTACAATACATTGACTGGAAATGGTGAGAAATTGAACGGTTCATTGGTCGACAGTTGCTGCAAGATTTCACGATGAACACTGAAATTCATCATGATGATTAGATAGTTAGCCGTCGAGGTGATAAGCAATCAGGGATTAGTTGGGAATCGGCTAAAAAAACCTCAATACGATTTTTGTAAAAAAAAAATCTATATTTAGGACGTTTCTTCCCAACTATTTCATCTTTGCTGAACACTGAAATTCATCATGATGATTGGATAGTTAGCCGTCGAGGTGATAAGCAATCAGGGATTAGTTGGGAATCGGCTAAAAAAAAACCTCAATACGATTTTTGTAAAAAAAATCTATATTTAGGACGTTTCTTCCCAACTATTTCATCTTTGCTGAACACTGAAATTGTTTTAACTTTAAAAGGAAAATACATAAAATAGTAAAGTAATATATATTCTTGAAGGGAATGTAATGCTCTACAACCCTGTAAAGGGAATTTACTTTTTGGGTGCATTCTTGAAGAGTTATCCGATCAAAAACGTGATTCACTTTTAGATTTGTGTTGTTTTTTTTTACGCAAGTTCTATTCTTTGTTTCTTGGTGTGTTTATGTCCTTTGTGCTGTTCTTTCGGATAGGAAAATGAGTCTTTAGGATTTACCTAAAGATGCCATTCAGACAGTTGGAAATGTTATCAAACTAACCTTCCCTAACTTTTCTTAAATAGCATATCGGCCCATTTTCCACAAAAAAAAAAAACAGTGATCTATATTATCAACGAGTTGGATTGACTAGAGTTTCGATATAACATTGAGCGAGCGTGGCGAGCGGAAACGCATAGCAATTATGCCATTAACATAAGAGCTAATGTTATATAACCTAGGAAACCACCAGTACCACTTATGTTCATGGCATTATTGCTATGCGTTTCCGCTCGCTCAAGGTTATATGGAAACTCTAGTCAATCCAACTCGTTGATAATATTAATAAATTGTCTTTCGGTCGCCATATTGCCACAACATCAATTGAGTTCTCATTTCATGATCCGGATCCCTGAACGAGACCAACTTCTCTAAGGGGGCACCTACACTGGACCCGTTCCGATCCGATCCAATAGCCACCGACAGTCGGAAGAAAAACAAACACATAAATCTCAGTGGAGATGCCTACATTGGTCCCGACCCGACTCGATTCGATCCAATCCGATGGCGGAGCGACGAAGCAAAATTGCGCCAACCCACATATTGTGCTTCAAAACGGTCTATAGGTCTATTCTTAACCGATTTCAATGCATGTTTTTTTTTTTTTTTTTTTTTTTTTTTTTTTTTTTTTTTTTTTTTTTTTTTTTTTTTTTTTTTTAAATCAAGGGAAATATCATTTAGAACAACTTTGTTAAGTCAGATTGTTTTTTGTTTCCCTTGTTTATTAAATCACGTGGAAAGATGTTTATAACCATTCAACGTCTATAACCTTCTAGTTACCTTTCTTATAAATAATTTTTACAGTCGAAGAATGGCCTTCAAGCATAAGGCAAACTAGAAGAGAAGAAGTTGTCTTATGCCGCTTAAGAATAGGTCATTCCCGGCTGACACACTTACACCTCATGACGAGACAGGACAGTCCGACATGTGAAGTATGTAACACTCCACTGACAATAAAACACATATTGACAGAATGTCTACTGAGACAGAACTATGACTTACCGGACATAGTATACTTGTATATATATATTTATACAATCATATACTACTCCAACTCACTGACTACATGTAAAACTAAATATTAACATAAACAGTACAGATACACTTTACAAATACAACTGATTTTCTTATTGTTTTTTATTTCCTTTAAAGAACATTTTAATTGTGTTATCGCCTTTCAGCGTTAAACAATAAATAAATAAATAATTTTAAAATATGAATACCAATATTTCTCTTACCTCCAACATTCAACCTAATCGAAGGTTTCTATGCTTATTAGGTGATATTTCTTAACTTAATCACTCATTTTCACTTCGCTTCGAGGTCATTACTGAGTCTAATGTAGTTGCAACCTAACCTGATGAAGTTAATGCGTACCATTATTCGAGAAACAACAAAATACAGCAAAAGCTCATCAAGGTAAATTTCATAAATTCAATATTTCTCTAAAACTGTTGGTATTGTGTCTGAACGGATCCCATGTTGACAGTTATGTTAATATGCCGCCACACCCCCAACGACAAGGTGTCACTAGTCCGTATCTCCGTCGGATCTAAGCTAAACAAACACCAACCTCGTCCTTCCAAGACATATGTCCACTCCTTCATTAAAATATCTTCTCTCTGGACATCTCGGTTCCTTCATTATAATATCTCACTCTTCCGACACCTTTTTTTTTAATTTCTTTTCTCTATTCCTACGGGTTCTTTGTTTATTTTCCTTTCGAAACACGTATCGTGTTCTCGGCCGAATAACTCACGGGTCATGAGTTAATCAATGATTTTCAGGATTGCTCGCTGTTCCTTTATTTACATTCTTCTCAACACCTTTCGTCCATAGGAACGAGCTAATGTCTCTCGGACTTAACAAAGACTTCTCAAGCAATCTATGTATTTAGGATATAATCAAAAATGAAGATTCGATAATCCTCACATCATCATCAAATCTACAAGCCACTAGTTTCGATAATCCTCACATCATCATCAAATCTACAAGCCACTAGTTTCGATAATCCTCACATCATCATCAAATCTACAAGCCACTAGTGTTGGTGGGTTTTTCCCATTTCACCACTTCCACATCCCCCCCCCCATCTACTCCTTCCTCAAACCCCTCCGTCCACTCAAAAAATTATAAAACTTAGAAAAAAATGTTTGAAACGGGCTGTAATGGTTCGTGTTATTCGCCAGGCTCAGCCAGTCCCAACAAGAACGTTGTTTGGTTTTTAAAGACACCTAGACACCCACTGCGCCTACACACTTCCCAATTGCACTTCAATTGAAGCTAAAAAAACTAAAATGTAGAATAACTTTGATTCTCAGGAGTATTTTGTAAGGTGATTATTCCGGCCTGCATATCCCTCCAAACACGCCCCATAGTTGAATGTTATATTTTTTGGGAAAAGTAGCCAAAAAATAAAGAGCTGTATCTAGGATGTTGTTCGACCTAAAGAGTTTGTTTTAGCACCACAAATTTTACCTACTTTTAAAAAGCAAAGAATACAAATTTTTGTACGATGCACGGTTTACGAGCTATAAGCAAAAAACAAAAAAAAAAATCGAAGCTGACAAATTGGGTACAGCCGACAATGGGGTGGCCCCAAACAACACCCCAAAAATCAGCATTACGCGTTTTTTTTGCGATCTCGATGTCTTAGGTGACTGGACTAAATATGCGCTATCAGTATTATATTATTGAGTGGAATTGTGGAGATTCAAGAGGCTATTCGAAACAAACCCTAAGATTTCTTAATGTGGCTCTAAACAAGATTTCACCAGAATATGATGATGATGATGATAAAAATACTTTATTCTGGGACTTCGTCCCATAAGAATAAAAATAAATACACAATAAACAAATTAACCTAAAAATATGAATATAAATAAAGAAAAAACAAAAGCATATAAAAAACGAATACAAATATCATTAGTGGTCTTAAATAATAAAATAAAATATAAGTAAATATGAATATAAATTATAATTGGATTGGGAATGATATGGGGATGAGAATATAATTAAATAGTTTAAAATAAACAAATAAATAAATATTAAAAAATAAAATAAATATTAAAGAAATGGGGACTACAAAAGGATATGAATAAAAATAAATGAATAAAAATGAGAAGAAAACAACAAAATAATTTACAAGACTAAACTGGTCTTCCTGGTGGTCAAATCTTCAGAAGCGTCTTCCTGGGAGGATAGGAGAAAAGCGAAGAGGCGGGATTTAAATACAGGTAAGGAAGGAGTGTGTCGAATGGAAAGTGGGATAGAGTTCCAGAAGGAGGAGGCTCGGGAGATGAAGGAACGGTCAAAGAAGGCTGTTTTATGAGTGGGAGGATAGAGGTCGGAGGGACGGGAGCGGGTGCCACGGGAATGGACAGAAGATTTAAACTGAAGGAGGTTGTAGATATAGGAAGAGGATTTGGAAGAAACGGCTTGGTAAAGGAAGGAACCTAGGAAGTATTGTCGTCGAATTGATGGAAATAGCCACTTCAACTCGGAATACCGGTGTGAAATATGGGCCATGTCTGGGGTATCGAGGATAAATCTGAGAAAACTAATATCATGGGTAAGTGGAAACAATACTGGGAAGAAATAGCATCAGGATTAAAAAAAAGAAACTGAAATACCTAGAGCACATAATGAGATATCTCACTAAACATAAAATCCATTCTTCAAGATCAAGTTCTTGTAAAGTGAAGACCTGGAAGAAGAAGGATATCTCGGCTCAAAAACCTGAGGAGACGGTTATCTAAAAGAATCACAAAACTGTTTACGAGTGAACAAGTTCATCTTAGCTAGGACGATTGCTAATATTCGAAACGAATGGGCACTTGAAGAAGAAGAATTTAGCACCTCAAGAACCTGTAGACATACCACAGAAATCTTTATAGTCAATATTCGAAACTTATTGAAGAAGAAGAAATCATTCTCATATTTTGGTCACCTGCCTTATGTTTGTTTAATCGTAGCCAACGAGAGAACCTTCTGTTTCCACCAACGAGGTTATACAGAAGGCTGAAAGGGAAAAAGTCCGACTCGCAGGAACTGCCTCATCTTAGCGCGGTTCCGTTCTTATCCCTAGTCTAATTTCGAAAGATTAAAATAGAAGCAGTTATTATTTTGTTGAGAGGAGATCGTTGACCGTTGATGATGCAAGGTAGGGATTGTCCGGGTTAGGTCACTGCTACTTAATAATACATACCCCATATGTGTATGTATGTGGGCATATATATGTACATATGTGTGCGTGTATATGTGTATGTGTATATGCATATATATAAATATATATATATTATATATGTATATATATATATGTTAGGTATATTTACATAGATATGTGCATATATTAGTGTTAAATATGTCCTACTTGTATTTACAGCCCTGATGAAGGCTTGAAGTTCAAGCCGAAACGTCGGCACAATAAAACCATTTTTACGATAAAATGTAGTTTTATTAAGTAGCAGTGACCGAACCCTGACAGTTATATTTTGGTTCCACCAGTCTTGAAAGGTAGGATTTACAATCTTACCCGGAAGGGTCGGCAACACTAGAAACCGTCCCGCTAGTTACAAGGTCTTGGAATCTTGGAACTCTATATTTCTAACAATAAATTGTTTTTGTTATTTTACTTAACCTGTTTTATTTTCTAATACATTATCCAACTATAAGCAATTAAAAAATAACAAGGAATAAAATACAGACAAAAAGAACACTTCGAATAAGCGAAATCAATTACTTTAAAGCTTTAAGCTCTTAATTCTCCGATTGACATCGCCTAATCAAAACTTTCATTAGAACCTTTTATGTAGCGCATTTAATAAGCTTTCTAATGGTATTCTTCCGTTTACCAAAATTCTCAACAGTTTTCGATATATTAATGAAAGTTCCCAAAATTTATATTATTTCTAGCAACAGAAAATTGGCCTCATTTATCATATCCTGTTTTACACACAAAATTTTCGCAACATAAGAAATTACAAAAATAAAAAGCAATAAAAAACGAAGGGAAAGAGACAAAAATTACAACAAGAACGACAAAAACCCGTTCATAAGAACAAAACAGACGTATTTGAAGTTTTAAGCACTTATTTCTCCGATCGACATAACCTAATCAAAAATAGTTTTAGAATCTTTTTTGTAGAGGATTTAGTAAGCTTTCAAATAGTTTCTATCCACTTACCACGATTTCCCAACCGTGTTCGAGATATTAATGAAAGTATACGAACTTCCCAAAACGTTTCATGTCTGTTCATAAAATATTTTATTCTAACACTTCCTTAACTCCAAATGTAACAAAACTTTCAACATATTAGTTTTAATGAAAGTAGAACATGCAGATAAAGTTTCAACTGAATCCCGTAATTCTAAGTACCCAAACCAAAAACGGTATTCAAAAACTATTTTTCCAATTTTCTCGAAAACGGTTAAAGCGATCGCCTTCAAAATGGTTTCATTCGTTTTCCTAGCCCAGGAATCATATAAAACGAGTACTTACAAGCTTATGAACTCAAAAACGTAAGCGTTACGATTTTTTTGCGCGAATTTTGCCCCAAACGCCATCTTCCAGTAGGCGGATTTTGCTGGTTAACGAACTTGACCTTTCAAATTGGACGAAGGATTTTTGTACCAAATTTCATCAAAATCGGACCATTCGTCTTCTATCTAGAGAGCGAACAGACATATATATATATATATATATATATATATATATATATATATATATATATAAATATATATATATATATATATATATATATATATATATATATATATATATATACAAATTTGAACCACCGCTATTTTCGGTCTCTAGGGGTTCTGAAACGCGAAATTTTCTAGTCGGCACTTCCGGATTGTTTCATTGTATCAACCCTATAAGCGGGGTTCCTCCCTATGGGGGAGGGAGGAACCGCGCTAAAAGGCACACAGTACAATAAAAAGAGCAGAGTGAATGAATGACTCATTCATGAACTATGTGAAGGATGTTTTATACAAAACAGTGATAACCTTACAATTCCCTTCCTGGTAATATCATTCATTTCAGTGATAAATATAACGAAAAGCGTAAACCGTAAAGATCTCCTTGACCATGAAGTACGGCCTGACCGCAAACAACATAACTCACTGTAATAGCTATGAATGTCTGGACACCATCAATATATTCCTCTTATCGCCCTAAATTTCTCGAAGCTTGTACGAAGATAATTCTCAGAGATATCATTCAGAAATAATAAAAACTCCGAGAGGAAATAAACAACAACAAACAATATTTTTCGTAATTGTCTTTTCGATAGAAACTCAAAAAAAAAGTCCGATTCGCAGGAACTGCGTCATCTTAGCGCGGTTCTGTTCTTATCTCTAGTGTTTATGAAGGCATAGAATAGAAACAGTTATTACTTTGTTTAGATCAATAGCGAAACACCTATTCAAATGAAATCTCAAACAAACCAGTCTTGAAAGGTCTTGATTTACAATCTTACCTGTATGGGTCAGCTATCCCATAAGTCGGGCAGAAAGGCCTCCGCTCAGAGGCATTTGGAAAGCCTGGGGATCTCTCTCTTTGAACGCTACATTTTTAACAATAAATTGATCTTCTTATTTTACTTAATCTGTTTTATTGTCAAATACATTATCCGACTATAAGCAATTTAAAAATAACAAGGAATAAAACAGACAAAAAGAACAGTTCGAATAACCGAAATCAATTACTTTAAAGTTTTAAGCACTTATTTCTCCGATTGAGATCGCCTAATTAAAACTTTCTTTAGAACCTTTTTTGTAGTGCATTTAGTAAGCTTTCGAATGGTAACCTTCTGCTTCCCAAGACGGTTTTCGAGATACTAACGAAAGTATACAAAGTTACCAAAACTTTTCTTGTCTGTTAATAAAATATTTTATTCTAACCCTTTCTTTTCTCCAAACGTAACCAAAATTTGAACATATTAGTGTTGATGAAATTCGAACATGCAGAAAATGTTTCAACTGAATCCCATAATTCTAAGTACCAAAATCAAAGTAAAAAAGAACAGTTCGAATAAGTGAAATCAATTACTTTAAAGATTTAAGCACTTATTTCTCCGATTGACATCGCCTAATCAAAACTTTCATTAGAACCATTTTTGTAGAGCATTTAGTAATCTTTCTAATGGTGATCTTACGTTTCGCAAGATTCTCAACCTTTTTCGAAATATTAAGGAATGTATACAAAGTTACCATAATTTTTTATGTCTGTTAATAAAATATTTTATTCTAACCCTTCCTTAACTCTAAACGTAACAAAAATTTCAACATATTAGTTTCATTGAAAGTAGAACATGCAGAAAATGTTTCAACTGAATCCATTGATTCTATGTACCCAAACCAAAAACGGTATTCAAAAACTATTTTTCCAATTTTCTCGAAAACGGTTAAAGAAAATGGTTTCATTCGTTTTCCTAGCCCAAGAAGCCTATAAAACGAGTACTAACAAGCTTATGAACTCAAAAACGTAAGCGTTACGATTTTTTTGCGCGAATTTCGCCCCAATTGCCATCTTCCAGTGGGCGGATTCTGCTGGTTAACGAACTTGACCTTTCAAATTGGAAGACGGATTTTTGTACCAAATTTCATCACAATCGGACCATTAGGGAAGCCAGAAATGAGCGAACAGACAAATATATATATATATATATATATATATATATAAATATATACATATATATATATATATATATATATAAATATATACATATATATATATATATATATATATATATATATATATATATATATATATATATATATACAAATTTGAACCACCGTTATTTTCGTTCTCTAGGGGTTCTGAAACGCGAAATTTTCTAGTCGGCCCTTCCGGATTGTTTCATTGTATCAACCTTATAAGCGGGGTTCCTCCCTAACATAAACACAAAAATACTACATGTAGTATGACCTATTGATTCCTATGTATCTATTATGCTACGCCTATTTTCTGCAACTAGAAAAACATAAATAACTTAGAAACCAAATAAATAATATTAAAATCTAATAAGACCAATCTGTAACTGTTCGGGTTCACAGTTTTGAAACCGTGTCCTCCGAACTGTTGAGTCCTAGACGATTTTAACTTAGCGTATGGCCCTCTCCATATCAAGATCTACTTGTGTGCCAAGTTTGCTCAAAATCGGTCAAGCGGTGTGGATTTGTATAAAGAATAAACATACAGACAGACAGCTCGTGGACGTTTTTGACTTAGCCTACGGCACTCCACGGAGCATGATCTACCTATGTGCCAAGTTTGCTCAAAATCGGTCCACCGGTGTGGACTTGTATGAGGAATAAACGTACACACAAACAGCTGGTGGACGTTTTTGGCCTAGCCTATGAGACTCCCCTATCAAGACCTACCAGAATGTCAATTTTGGTCAAAATCGGACAAACGATGTGATTTTGTATAAGGAACAAACTGATAAACAGACAGATGATCGAGAATTTAAACAAATATTAAATCAGTCCCGTAACCGGCCACGAAGGCTCTTAGCGAAAGATACTGTAGAGGAATCTAAATTCTGGCCATATGCCTCACAAGGGAGATAGTGTGGTCATTAAGTGTTGTGCATTTTAACCACAAACCTTTATTTGTACAATCCAACGTACTTCAAGAATGAAATGCACACGGTTTTTTACCACTCCACGATTTTCCGTTTTGCTTAAAACTCTATGGAGGGCGCTTTGTGCCCCTGGGAACTTGCTCCAGTGGATATGTTCCTTCAGAAAGTGTGCCAATCACACTAGTGATCCACTGCAGGGTAATTCTGCCATTTTAGTGGGGTGTTGAAATACACATCTGTGGAACTTTTACTCATCCTTCGCTATTTTATTTATTAATTTATTGTTATATTTTTATTATATCAGGACATACAATAAATATTGTTGGTTTTTAATATTCTGTCCGTTTACGTTCCCTCCTTTTCAATTTATTTTTGTTTACATTTTTCGTTTATTACATTTAAGAAAATATATATCTCCAAATGGTGAAAAACTAGAATAAAATAAAGTACAGAATCGTTTATTATAGCATTAAATAGCCATAGCATTCTAATTATCATGTTTTGGTTGGTGTAACATACGCCATGTTATGTTTACAGAACTCGATAAACGAGAAAAGGCTGCTTCAACTTTTCGAAAACTTGTAGAAATATATGGCGAAAATGTCATTAGTGAGCGACAAGCGAAGCGTCTTGTGAACGATTTCGAGCGACAAACAAACCGCAAGCTTGAAGACTAGCCTCGTACAGGTCTAGCAACAGAGCTTGATGACCAACTCCTGCAGGCTACTGTAGAAGAAAATCCTGTTGTAACAGTAGAATAGCTAGCAGGAAAACCTGGATCGACACATTCTACAGTCCACCGACATTACTTATGGGATGATCTGACATCTGGGGCACTTTAAGAGTTTTTGAGTGATTGGCAGGAAAGGCAATAGACGGGGTTGCAAACGTAGAGGTCTGTAGATATGTAGATATATATATATATATATATATATATATATATATATATATATATATATATATATATATATAAATATACCAAAAGATTTTATCTTAATGGTCGCTATGCTTTAACCAATTTCAACCATTCAATAATGTATATACATATTTATTATAATTTTATTCAAAAAGTCCTTAATACAGATTTATACAAAAATTGTATTGATGGAAATCCTAGCCGAGTCCCAACTATTCCATGATTGCTTATCACCGCTACAGCTAACTATCTACAGCTCACTATCTACAGCTCATTATCTACAGTTCACTATCTACAGCTCACTATCTACAGCTCACTATCTACAGCTCATTATCTACAGCTCACTATCTACAGCTCATTATAAAATGTCTTCGTCAAGTCATACAGAAGCTGTAAGTCTTCTAAATTCCAAGCGGTCTCCAAGCTAGACAGCTCGTCTTCCCGTTAGAAGAGTACGCCACTCAAACCAAACGATTTTTTCTCCTCCGAACGTTTCGTGGAATATGCTTAGGTATTCATCAGGAGACGACAAGTCCCCCCTCCATCTTGGGAGGTCCTATTACTAATTCTAGAGTTTAGTTTGTCTATTTCTATTAGTACTCCGCTATTGTAGGGTTTATCTCTCCCCTCCCCCCAAACACCAAACAATTTCCTGTACAAATTGGAGTTGATTGTCCCCGTCCCATCATACATACAAATGAACAGTTAATTTCCGATTAGTATCTCGGAATCAGATATCTTGGATAATGTTTTATCCTTGACACTCCAAACTATGTTCTATTAAATTGTTTGTCACCATCTGGTTCTACTTAGTGTGTGTTCATTTATTATAATATATAAAACTCACTGTTTTAGTGTTTATACTCCTCCGAAACGGCTTAACCGATTTTGATGACATGTCGTCGAAAAGCAAACTAACGAATATGAAAAAATGCATCTTTCATTGTCCATCTTTAATAATTTCTGCTGGACTTATTTACGGCAAATTCTTCAATCTGACTTCACTCTATTAGAGGACAAGTATTCCACTATCAAAAGGTCAAATCTGCCGAATATTTGACTGTCCAAAAAAAAGTTATGAATAAATACTTTTCCACTCTGAAATGTGGTGATTTTCATATTCGTTAGTTTGCTTTTGTATCGACGATATAATATATATATTCAGTAGATTTGAGAATAGGTTTATTACTATTTTTTATACTTGTAATATCTTTGCGCAAAATATTTAATTTTAATTTTTTTTTTTAAGATTTAGCATTAAAAAATACATAAACCCCAAATTTTCTACCACCACTCCCCATTTTATAATATCGATATTAGTACTTTTATTTTAATAAATAAATTTTAATTATAAAATGTGGTTTTATTCAACATATTATCTTTTTACAAAGAGAAATATGGCTCCAGATTCTAACATATTCCTGAAGGTAATTCCAACTTTCAATTCATGTTTCCAAATGACATCGTTCGGAGGAACGGAAATAGTTAAAACATACTGCTGCAAATGGTCAACAATTTAATTAAACATTAAAAATCGAAGGCCTACTTTATCACAAAGTGGGCTCATTGCTGCCAATGCGAACCATATCAAGTTTTACAAATTTACTTTATGAGAGGTGAGGACTCCGAAAACGCACTCGCCAATGGCGTGGATGCGCGTTAGGGCTGTATAATAATAAAGACAACCTCACTGCTTGATGTGTGTTTATTAACTAACTTAACAAGGCTCTCAATAATTAGAACAGCTGGCATATAACATATGTAACATGTCCCCTTTTTATTAACAATTTAGATGGGGAACTTAACTAAACTTAAATAATAATACAAATTGGCTTAATCTATTTTCACTTTAAGGTGAATCCTATTTCACCTATAAACACCTCCATCAGGAGTCTTCACCAGATAGGACCTTGGTTCAGGGAGTTTCTTAATAATCCTCCCTTCTATCCACTTCAGACCTTTCTTCCCCAGATCTCCTCTCATCCAGACCGGCTCTCCAGTCTTAAGCTCTGATAGCTTCTTCTTTCCTCCTGATGGAGGTGTTTATAGGCGAAATAGGATTCACCTTAAAGTGAAAAGAGATTAAGCCAATTTGTATTATTTTCACTGTTAATTTGTCATCTTTTTCCTTAAATTTAAAAGTGTTATAAATTTTAAGTCCATATTCACCTATAGTGCTTAGAAAGACTGCTCTCTGCTTTGCTACGGGTGCATCAGATAAATCTGAAGCTTCCATGAAGAGAATGAACTGCTGCTCCCAGTTTCTCCATGCTACAGCTAAAACCGCTCCCGTGATGAATGCTGTTTATGTTCTTATACAGTTTGTAAACATTTTAAAACCGCTGCCACCATGTATAATAATAAAGACAACCTCACTGCTTGATGTGTGTTTATTAACTAACTTAACAAGGCTCTCAATAATTAGAACAGCTGGCATATAACATATGTAACAAGGGCCACGTTAACCTCAATTCACGGTTTGCCAGGCGCATCGCCAGTAAGCTGGATGATCTATTGAATGAGCAGAATCAATTGTTGAAATTATTAAAATTACTAAGTGATAATCACGCTATTGTCATCAATCCTGATAAAGAACCATCTGGAGAGTAGATTCTATGCACCTGTTGCTGATGACGTTGCTGGAATTGTGGTTGGCGACCGTGCAGCTACGCGAGGATTCCTGATTCGAAGAAGAAATAATAATCTTGAGTCCATGGCTGATAAACGCCATTCATACGACACTATCCAATATCCGCTAATGTTCTGGAAGGGACAAGACGGATATTTTCCTTAAAACTACCTTTTGTTGAGTTCGCTCTTCGTATCCGCAACGCCTTACACGTTCAACTTCAGCGGCCATATTTTTTGAGCAACCGAAAAATTTCAAATAATATCTAACCGAAGCTAATGCAATCATTTCTAAGTAGTTTGTCTATACTTTCTCCCCATAATGTGTATATTTCAGACGGAACCCGATATTACAGTAAGCATCTAATTTATAACCAAATGAAATTCAACAAGTTTTTCACTCCATCCCTCACTCATTACCCGTTATATATCACACCGTTTTAAAATGTTGACCGTAACTTACACAGTTCTTGTTTCAATTATCCCCATAGCTGGCTATATATTTTAAAACTACTCAACATGGCGCCCTCAGAGGTTTTAGCTATGTATTTATGCGGATATGTAATATCCATTCATATTCCCAAGAGTAATAACGCCTCGACGGAGCTAATGTTCCTTTGGGAAGATATTTCCCGAAGGAAAGACGAAGTCGTGCCTCGGCAATAACCCGGAGCGGGTTAGACTAATGAAGGCATCAAAACAAACAGGAACCAAATACTCCAGGCCTTTCACCGTACCACCTCTCCACCTCGTATTAGCTTCGTTCGGATTGGAACTTTGTGGTTCGGACGAGCAGAGCTTGAGACCCACAATACTAAGTACCCTGCTGGACGTGCAGATCCATGAAAGGAGCTGTTGGAGTAAACAATGAATGATATCAATCGTACAGAATGCTACGGACTCCCCTCTCTGTGCTGATCGGTTGGAAGAATTCTACGGACTCCCCTCTCTGTGCTGATCGGTTGGAAGAATGCTACGGACTCCCCTCTCTGTGCTGATCGGTTGGAAGAATTCTACGGACTCCCCTCTCTGTGCTGATCAATTACAAGAACGGCTGCCTCCAGAAAAATGCACGTTTCGAATTAGAAACTTCTTCAACGCCAATGTTCAAACTCCCCACTTTAATATCGCTTTACGGTATGGAGAAGGCAATTTGTGTCAGCACCCATCTGCAAACAAACATATACCATACAATCGCTGTACTTTATTCGTCAACTTAGAAAAAGGAAATTACCATGTACCTGTGACTAACCTTGCGTTGACATACCTCTGCGTTTGTAAACTCACCCTTTGCCTTTCCTCAAGTGATCCCAATCACTCAAAACTCTCTAAGTATCCCTGATATCAGGTCATCCCATAAGTTGAGCGGACAGGACACCATCAGCAGAACAGCTGCATTCTGTAGATTCCTGCACAGTCTTTGCTGTACAACCAGAACAACGTCAGCAGAATAGCTGCATTCAGTGGATTCTTGCAGAGATCCTGCTGAGCGGACTGGACACCATCAGCAGAACAGCTGCATTCTGCAGATTCTTGCAGAGATCCCACTAAGCGGACAGGACACCACAAGTAGAACAGCTGCATTCTGTAGATTCCTGCACAGTCTTTGCTGTACAACCAGAACACCGTCAGGATAACAGCTGCATTCTGTAGATTCTTGCAGAGATCCCGCCGAGCGGACAGGACACCATCAGCAGAACAGCTGCATTCTGTAGATTCTTGCAGAGATCCCGCTAAGCGGACAGGACACCACAAGCAGAACAGCTGCATTCTGTAGATTCCTGCACAGTCTATGCTGTACAACCAGAACACCCTCAGCATAATAGCTGCATTCAGTGGATTCTTGCAGAGATCCTGCTGAGCGGACTGGACACCATCAGCAGAAAACCTGCATTCTGTAGATTCCTGCACAGTCTTTGCAGTACAACTTGAACACCGTCAGCAGAACAGCTGCATTCTGTATATTCCTGCAGAGATCCCGCCGAGCAGACAGGACACCATTAGAAACAGGATCGGAACGAGAATCAGGACTCATAACGGCGAGCCATCAATCCACGAGTCGTGAGCCCCCAGTAATAGACTCGCCGTCCAAATGAAGGCATCAAAACAAACAGCCCTCTAAATAATTCCCTCTCCTCGTCAATTAGCCTTCAGGCCAAACACTTATCCACCAAGTCGAGTTGCCTTTCTAACTCTTCCTTTTTACAAGTTCTTAACCTTTAGGCGCACAGTCATTGCAAAATATTGCCGGATGTCCGGTCTTTCTACATCTGCTGCAATTAATGTGGGTAAGGCTGCCATTATATGCCAAATTATTCTTTTTGAACGTATCATTCACAAAAAAAAAACCCCCTCTAAAATAGTGTAAACACAACTCTATATTTTAGTGCGCACATCTCAACTCAAATTGTACATTTCCCGTTGGGTTCGATGTCCAATGGAAGTCCAGTTCATTATTGGCTATCATTATTATTATAAGGGGCTACAAAGTTTATAATGGACTTACTATTAAATTGCCCAGAAGGGCAGATACTGAAGAGGTATCTGATTCCACATCCCAGGGCATCTACTAGGGACATAGTATGGCAAGCACTATGCTCCAGCCACCTGATATTTCACTTAGCAGGTACTCATTAATAAATTAATTAAAGCCTGGGTGGGCCTAGGGACGGTCTGGCACCCTAAACCCAATCCACGAAAAAAGGCACTAGAAGATAAAATCATCGGTGCCCTATAACTTTGAACTCAGGCCCTCCAGCATATTAGTCTAGTACTCTAGCACTGAGCTAATGACGTCAACCGGATGACGTAATTCGGAGATGCCAACGAGAAATGTAGATATTTAATTACCTAACTAAGCCAATAAATGGACACAAGGGCCCTAAGGGGCAGCTACTGTAGAGGTGTCTGATGCTTAACACTTGCGAGATAGTGTGGTCAGAACTATGCTCCATCCGACTGATTTTCATCATTGAAGATACATATTAAACGCTTAAGGAGCCTAGGGACAGTCTGGGACCATGTCTCCGACCTTCGAACGATGACACTTAACTAAAGACTAAAGATAAAATCTTTAGGTCACGCGCCATATCCTCCGAAACGATATGAAAATAGCGGTTGCGAAATCGTGGAAAGAGGAAAGGTGACATTTTCAAAAGGCTAATTATAAATTTCCTACGAAATTTAGAGATATGCTTAAATTAGGTAAATTTCTATATGCAGGGCTGCTTTATTTTTTTTTAATTAGTACTTGTTGGTAAGTGGAATTGGTTTTAATTTTTGAATAATTACTAAGCTTATATATATATATATATATATATATATATATATATATATATATATATATCCCGTATCCCTCATTTGTTGACGTAATGTTCTACTTGTTAGCGGATTGTGCGCTATCTATTTCCTGCTGACAAGGAATCGAGCATACAAATGAATGGCCTAAGATAGCTCCTTGTGATACGCCCTCCGTGAGGAACCCCAATGCCAAAAATCTACCGGAGTGTGCCGTCATACCGTTACTTATAGACATTAACTGAATACAAGATGGCACAATTCGGGTCATCTCAGCAATTTTGGGTCAATATTTCCGCCTCTCGTTATCATTGTCGTCGATTCAAAGCACCGAAAGCCGGGAAATTTAATTTCCTAAAACATATTTAATTCTTTTAAACTGGTAAATTTATAAATCTTAGGGGAAAAAACTATATAGTTATATACATATGTTGTACAGCTGTCCTACTTAGTCAGCTTGGCTGTTATCAATTTATTGTATTTAGTTAATTTCATTTTTCAGGTAATACAAACATTTGGTAATTTATACTTTCAAGAACTTTTGAGCTTTCAGATAATACATTCTTCAGGTAATTTATACTTTCAGTTACTTTGAGATGTCAGGTAATAAACATTTCAAGTTATTTAAGTTTTCAGGTAATTTGAGCTTTCAGGTAATACAAACATTTGGTAATTTATACTTTCAAGAACTTTTGAGCTTTCAGATAATACATTCTTCAGGTAATTTATACTTTCAGTTACTTTGAGATGTCAGGTAATAAACATTTCAAGTTATTTAAGTTTTCAGGTAATTTGAGCTTTCAGGTAATACAAACATTTGGTAATTTATACTTTCAAGAACTTTTGAGCTTTCAGATAATACATTCTTCAGGTAATTTATACTTTCAGTTACTTTGAGATGTCAGGTAATAAACATTTCAAGTTATTTAAGTTTTCAGGTAATTTGAGCTTTCAGGTAATACAAACATTCGGTAATTTATACTTTCAAGAACTTTTGAGCTTTCAGATAATACATTCTTCAGGTAATTTATACTTTCAGTTACTTTGAGGTGTCAGGTAATAAACATTTCAAGTTATTTAAGTTTTCAGGTAATTTGAGCTTTCAGGTAATACAAACATTCGGTAATTTATACTTTCAAGAACTTTTGAGCTTTCAGATAATACATTCTTCAGGTAATTTATACTTTCAGTTACTTTGAGATGTCAGGTAATAAACATTTCAAGTTATTTAAGTTTTCAGGTAATTTGAGCTTTCAGGTAATACAAACATTTGGTAATTTATACTTTCAAGAACTTTTGAGCTTTCAGATAATACATTCTTCAGGTAATTTATACTTTCAGTTACTTTGAGATGTCAGGTAATAAACATTTCAAGTTATTTAGGTTTTCAGGTAATTTGAGCTTTCAGGTAATACAAACATTTGGTAATTTATACTTTCAAGAACTTTTGAGCTTTCAGATAATACATTCTTTAGGTAATTTATACTTTCAGTTACTTTGAGATGTCAGGCAATAAACATTTCAAGTTATTTAAGTTTTCAGGTAATTTGAGCTTTCAGGTAATACAAACATTTGGTAATTTATACTTTCAAGAACTTTTGAGCTTTCAGATAATACATTCTTCAGGTAATTTATACTTTCAGTTACTTTGAGATGTCAGGTAATAAACATTTCAAGTTATTTAAGTTTTCAGGTAATTTGAGCTTTCAGGTAATACAAACATTTGGTAATTTATACTTGCAAGAACTTTTGAGCTTTCAGATAATACATTCTTCAGGTAATTTATACTTTCAGTTACTTTGAGATGTCAGGTAATAAACATTTCAAGTTATTTAGGTTTTCAGGTAATTTGAGCTTTCAGGTAATACAAACATTTGGTAATTTATACTTTCAAGAACTTTTGAGCTTTCAGATAATACATTCTTCAGGTAATTTATACTTTGAGATGTCAGGTAATAAACATTTCAAATCATTTAAGTTTTCAGGTAATTTGAGCTTTCAGGTAATATACACTTCAATTACATTATACTTTCAGATAAAATGGAATTATTTCAGGCAATACCCACATTTGGTAATTTATACTTTCAGAAATTCTGAATAATTTTGTTCGGAAACATTTTTTTTTTTTTTTTTTTTTTTTTACCATGACGCACATTTGGTGAAAAGATCCTACAAAAATTCTCAGAAAGGTCTGAGCCCGGAACGATTCCGAAATAAGGCACTGGAAACACTCCCAGAGACGGCGGAGGAATGAATAAACCAGCCTGGAGGCTTGTAGCCGATCCCAAAGAGTTTTAACGTTTTCTCCCAGCTTGCCAGGTACGCACATGCGGCGTCATTCGCAGCCACAGCGAGTGGGTTTCTCATGACGCACATGCAGCGTCATTCGCAGCCAAGGTGTTAAGGCAACACATTCTTCAGGTAGATAATTTGATAGTATTATTTTCATTTTTACCATAAATCGGTGAAAATATTTTTAGATTTACTTTTTTTTAAAAGAGATACATTGAATAGTAACGTGTTTCTTTGTGTATATGTATGTATATATATATATATATATATATATATATATACATACACACACAGGGTGATTCAGTTCTAAGTAGCCAAACTCTAGGAGCTGATTGTAGGCATAATGTTCAACAAAAAAGTTCATTTGAAGTATGGTCCGATTCCGAAAGGAGTTATGTCCAATTTCCTGTTTTTTAACGTAGTCATGTTTTTTAATGAATAAGAAAGGATTGCTCAAAAACTATTCAAGATAATTGAATTCTAATTATCCTATCATAAAATAGACAAAATTTCCTTTAAAAAGACAGTAATTTAATTCACTAAAATCATTATTAAAATATACTTTCTGGACGTCCAATAACACACTTCTGTTTTATCAACGAATAAGAGTTTTTCCGCGAATTTTCTCCTCCGCCCCCTAACGGGCTACAGATTCAATACTTACTCGAAAACTTTTACATTTACTATACTTCAAATGAACTTTTTTCTTTTAAATTTTGTCTACAATTACCTCCTAACGTTTGGCTACTTAGACCTGAATCAACCTGTATATATATATATATATATATATATATATATATATATATATATATATATATATATGTGTACATATACGAGTGTGTGTTTAGCCTAGACTACTGATTATGTAAAGACTATAGCTGACCAGACAGTCTCCCGATATGATAATGAGACATCTAGAAAGTGATTAGTGTGACTAGATGCCATGAATTTTAACGACCCGAGCATAGAGCTGACGGACTGGTGTATGTAAACATCCTGATAGCAGCTCCCGATCCGTCGGGCTGTGTGTGTGTGTGTGTGGATTAACTTTTCATAAAACCACTCCGGAGACTGGAGATAATGACGTCATCATGTTTTAATTTGCCCCAAGACCACGTGGTGATTGTTGACGCGTCATGCTGTCTACCTAGGCTGTATGATATCTCTATGCTTATCAGCTGTCGGTTCTCCTTGTTTTGCTGTGGTTCCTAATAGGCCTGTTGTAATACAGATGTTAACAAGATACAGGGCCTTGGTTTCTAGCCTAAGGGGTTTCTAGGATTCTTTATCAACAACTCAACAAGTAGAATGGTCGATAAGAATAAATCATAAACATATATGTTTGTGTGCACTAACATATATATAGAATAATTTCAGGGGGACTGAGACCATTTAGGGGATATGAAATACTAACAATCTAGAACATGGAATACTTAGCCAATTAAAACCCTATTACACCCAAAAAAAAATATTTTTTTCTGAACTACATGATCTTATTTCACTTATTCGCCCATGTTTGTGGGTGTGTGTGCAATCACTAGGGAACGGATGGTCATGTAAAATAAAATTGAAAATATGTACATATATATTTAACTAAATATAATCATATATGTAATAATAAATTCGAAATATGTAGTAAAAAAATATCTAAAACTCTATAAAATATTGAAAATAAAAGCGTAAATAATTAGTACGAACTTTATTATAAATGGAAAGAAAAAAATGACTAAAAGTCTATTACATGTTGAAAAATAAAGCATAAATAAAAATTAGTAAGAAGTTGAAACTTTCTACAGATGAAAATCAATTTGGAAAATTGTTTGCAACAACATGCATTTTTAAATTATCAAACGTGAAATGACGCTGCTATGATCTGATAAAGTGGTGGGGTCACCGATCAGACCAATTATTTCTGGTGATTTTGCATCGAAAAATAGTCGACACTTGTCCGAGCCTTAGGAGCTAAGAAATAAAATAATATAGGTTGATAATTCATTATTTTATATCTCGAGTTTGGAAAGTAATATCGGGGCCCGGCCGGGAGACGCTGAAACAATCACACCAGTATTTTCAATAGACTCGTTCACGCTACACCGGGCCGAGTCCGGGTTTTATGCCTGTGTAATAGCCTCACCTTGTCCCGGCAGTGGCCCGGCCCGGACCCGACACGGTCTAACGTGAATTGTCCTTTAGAGAGTGGATTAAAGGAACAATACAATTTTTATACAATAATTTGTTATATATTCGTTTAAAAAGCATGTGCTCCAAGATCGTTAGCGCCGGGGAAGCATGGCTACCAGCCACCTTTGCTTCTTCCAATTAGAAAAGACACAGTGATCTCAAAGGCGAGCATTATTTTCTTTCTTGGTTTCTCCTTAAATTTCCCATTACAAAATATAAAAAAATATTAAATTATGTAGCAAAAATATGTATTTATGGCAGAATATGTAAAAATGTGGATTTTTGACAAAATATGCAAAATAAAGCCCTGTTTAAATGCTTTAAAATCACTTAAAACGTGCAGAACGTCATCGACAATTAATATTTAAGTATCAGGAAAAAACATGTAAATACATGAACATCCATTCCCTATTAATCACACATACAGTGTGGATATAGCAATACATGTAAATACATGAACATCCATTCCCTATTAATCACACATACAGTGTGGATATAGCAAAACATGTAAATACATGAACATCCATTCCCTATTAATCACACATACAGTGTGGATATAGCAATTTGTTGTGTGTCCAAAGCGTTTTCAGGAGGAACAAAAAACTGTTCCAACATGTCAGTTTGCTTCTAATTTTATTTCTTAAATGCTTAAACATTATTTATTATACCTCAGAATGAAAATGACGTAATTTTTTTTTGAAAATTTATTGCCTTTTATCGTCCCTACCATGTGAAACTATCGAATATGCAAATCGGAGCAAACTACAGAGTCCAAACATAACATTTGATTGGTTGAAATATTTTTAGCGCGGTTACTCCCTATCTCCATAGGGAGAACCCGCTTATGAGGTTGACCTCACGACGCAATCCGGAAGTGCCGACTAGAAACTTTCACGTTTCAGACCCTATAGATCACGACAATATAGGTGGCCCAAATTTGTATATATATATATATATATATATATATATATATATATATATATATTTATATATATGCTTGTCTGTTCGCGCTCTAGCAAGATCAAAAATGGTCCGAGTTTAACGAAATTTGGTACACAAATCTGTCGTCTAATTTGAAAGGTCAAGTTCGTTAACCAGCAGAATCCGCCCACTAGAAGATAGTGTTTGGGGCGAAATTCGCGCAAAAAAAATTGTAACGCCTACGTTTTTGAGTTCATATGCTTGCAGGTACTTGTTTTATAGGTTTCCTAACATAATAAAACGAATGAAACCATTTATAAGGCGATATCTGGAACCGTTCCTGAGAAAAGTGGAATCAATGTTTTTGTAAGTCATTATATTTTTATGAGTACTTAGAATCGCGGGATTCAATTGAAATATTTTCTACAACTTTGAAATTACTCCCAACTAAGATGTTTAAATTTTGGTTATATTTGGAGTTAAGGAAGTATGCGAAAAAAATTATTTTATTAATAGACATGAAAAGTTTTCGGATCTTCATACATTTTTCGTTAATATCTTGATAACGGTTGGGAAATCGTGCTAAGTGGAAGGTGACCATTCGAATGCTTACTAAATTCTCTACAAAAAAGGTTCTGAAGCAACATTCGATGGGGCAACGTCAATCAGAGATATAAGCGCTTAAAACTTAAAAAGTGTTCGTTTTGTTGTTTCGAAAGGGTCTTTCTCACTTTTTAATTAGTTGTTTCTTATTTTAAGTCGCATTTATCAGTATAATTAGTATAGTAGTAAAATAAGCTAAGAAACGGTGAAAGGTATTGGTAATACTAAGTTTGGAGGGGCTGTGGTAATCAAGATGGCAGTGGCTAATCATGGTGACGTGAAAATTTCCTATTATTTTACAAGTAATTATAATGATTTACTATCATAAAATAATAATTGTTTGTCAATATTAATAAAAACAACACTATTCTTGCATTAAATATTCTATTAAAACTGTTAAGAAAAACGTTCTTTGACTTTCTTTGTATAACCTAAACCTGCAACTGTTCCACTTCTGGAACAACTTAGAAAACCACAAAGGAACTTTTCTTAGATTTGTTTTTCAAGAATTATCTTCAACGTTATTGTAACCAATATTACAGAAAAATAAAATATCTACGGGAATTAGGAGGCGGCGTGTAAAAGTTTAAAGGTACATATTTGAAATTGAATGAGGTAGGTTAGAGCATTGTTTACAGATGATCCAGCTTTGCAAGTGGCCGAGTAGATGGGAGAGTGAAAGGAAAATTTCATACAAAAGTTGGAGCATGCGCAATTCAACTTTTTCGTCTATCTGAACAGGTTATATTTGCAAAAATCCCACCCAGATAAGAATATAAAAAGATTTTATAAAATCTCTCAACTGCGAAAAACAATTCATCGATCAAACCAAGTACATTTTGCAAAAGCAGAAATGATGGGGTCGGGGCAAAATAGTGCCAAGCAACATTTTTAACAAATCTTAACTTTAGCTGCTGTATGTTGGATATTATGTAGGACTATCAGTTGAGCAACAAGATTAAGTATCATACAGAGCTTGTAGTAATATTTTAGTAGCATTTGCATCATAGACTGATAGTTCCACATAATATCCAACATATCACAGCTAATGGTTAGTTTTGTTAAAAATGTTGCTTGGAACTATTTTGCCCCGGCCCCTTCAAATAACAATTAAACAGAATAATAAAGCTGGTAAAACACCTAATGTTCTATATAAATCCATCCTGAGTAACTGCCTAATGATACAAGACAATTTATCAAAGTAACAGCCTATTTCTTGAAATATACTTTTCCTTATCAGCTAACTCTTCGAACTGGTATCGGAGCAGGATCCTAGTATCAATGTAAACAGAGATTACAGCAATTACAGCGAATCCGGGGGAGTTATTATCAACCATCCTTCCTTATGATCTCATTAGTATATATATATATATATATATATATATATATATATATATATATATATATATATAAATATATATATATATATATATATATATATATATATATAAATATATATACTATTCTCGAAAACGGTTATAGATATACTCCACAAATGGTTTTATTGGATTCCCCACGTCAATTACATAATAAAACATGTACCTTCATATCTAGCAACGCAAAAAAGTAAGCATTACTACGATTTTTTTCGTGGACGCCAAAAAACTATCTTCCGGTGGACGAATCCTGCCACTTAACGAATTTGACTTTTCAAATTAGACAAACCATTTTCATACCAGGTTTAAGCTGGAGCTAACTCCAGCAAGAGAGCCAACAGACAAATATGTACATATTTACAGAAATTTTGTCCACCTGTCACGGGACTTATTATTTTTATTGTTTTTTTATGGGATCTGAAACGTGGAAATTCCTTTTCAGCAACTCCAGATGCACCATTATGTGTTCATAAAAAGCGGGTTTCCTACCTATGCAAGAAGGGCTGAATCGAGCTTGAAACTCTTAACGTCCTTTCCAAAACATATTTGGGCATTTTGCTTGTCATTCTGTCAGTATTCCTGAACCCTGAAGAAGACAGCAGTATTACGGAAAGTCATCATTAATTTGACAAGATTACAAATGTACAGTAGTTAAGCTACAAAAAAGGTTAATTAGGAAAAAAAATTGAAAAGTACAAACTAACATACCTATAAAAGAAAAATTATACAGCTTATCACATTTTACAGAAATATTTTCCAAGAGACCTCTACAAAAAGCAAATTCATAATGACCTGTTCTTGAGTCAACGAAATAAGACCTCTGCTAGATTATATATATATATATATATATATATATATATATATATATATATATATATACGAAGAGAGAGAGAATGAGTGAATTACACTAGATATAGATAAATATTATTAAAACAATTGTAGATAAGCTGTCTGATTGGCTGTTTCATTCGTCCATCCTTTGCCTCATTAAACCAATGAGCAGCCATCTTTACGAGCTGGTAACTCCTTTATGAATGCTCCCCTCCCCCTTCAAGCACATAAACCTTGCGAAAACTCGCTGGGTTTGTTTCGCACGCATCTTATACTTCTAAATACCGAACATCGCATGCACGCGAGCTGTCGAGAACCAGACTTTTACTGACCTCACCAGCCGAATCAATTAACGGTAGTTTAAGGTTTATTCCTTACGACTTACATGACTTACTGACGAAAGGTAGTCCATACATACAAACACTACTAACATATTTAACATGATGATTGGATAGTTAGCCGTCAAGGTAATAAGTAAAGATGGAATGGTTGGGATTCGGCTAAATAAACCTCAATATGATTTTGTTTTAAAAAATCTATATTTCGGACGTTTCGGCTACTCATTGGTAGCCTTCGTCAGCTAAAATGACAAAAAAAGAAATTAATAGAGAAACAAAAAAAAGTTTATAATTGTGATAGGTAACAGAACTATAAATACAATTAACTTATACAAGAACATATCGTCTTAAATTCTTAGAATGAGTAGAATGAAAAAATAAATAGGTACAATAATTGATTTTAATATTAATTAGTAACATTAATTGATTTTACAAAGAAATAAGAAACTACATACCAATGACAAATATAGTAGCTAATAGTAACATTAATTAATTTTACAAAGAAATAAGATACTACATACCAATGGAAATGCCGAGCGGCAGAGGAAGACCAAGGTTGGCAATTAAGTAACCATTGTGAAAGTGTTTAAGGAAAAAGGAATCTACTGGGGTATATGTAACTGAAAACAGCAGGTGGTGGGAGAAAGGTCGGTAAGGATCAAAAGGCATGTTTATGACATTTTATGACAGGAAAGGAGAAAAAGGTGTTAATGGAAGGATACCCAAGGGGCAAGGTAAAAATCTAGGTGGGAGGTCGGGAGAGTATTTGGAAAATATTAGCGTACATAGGAGAAAAGCCTTGTTTGTCAGTACCAATGAGTAGCCGAAACGTCCGAAATATAGATTTTTTAAAACAAAATCATGAGGTTTATTTAGCCGAATCCCAACCATTCCATCTTTACTTAACACATTTAAAGCATGAAAACATATATTCAAAAATATAATGTACGTTTTAGGCAAATATTTTTATTTCCTTTTTGTTTTTATTCTATATAATGATTTTGATTAATAATTTTTGTTAGTTTACATATTTTTAACCCAACAATCGTTTTGGTTTTTTTTAGGACAACTGACCATTCGTAGATCTTACCAAAACTAACTGCCTTTGATTTTGGCATTTTAATGAGATCGTCGCCTCCGTTGCGATACTCACAATAAATGAATAAATAAAATAAGGTTTAGATCTGAGTAACCAGAATAGCATTTTTAGCGCGTTTCCTCCATAGGGAGGAAACCCGCGCATGCAGTTCCTCCATAGGGAGGAAACCCGCGCATGCGGTTCCTCCATAGGGAGGAAACCCGCGCATGCGGTTCCTCCATAGGGAGGAAACCCGCGCATGCGGTTCCTCCATAGGGAGGAAACCCGCGCATGCGGTTCCTCCATAGGGAGGAAACGCGCGCATGCGGTTCCTCCATAGGGAGGAAACCCGCGCATGCAGTTCCTCCATAGGGAGGAAACCCGCGCATGCAGTTCATCTCATGACACCATCTGAAAATCTCAACTAGAAATTACATATATCAGATCCCGTAAATCAGGAACATAAAATCGGTTATATATATATTATCCACTTTTTCTCGTTTCTTTTTCTGGCAGGGGGTCGATATGCTTCGCCCGACTTGGTTCGTGCCTTTGTCGCACCTCTTCAGAGGCTTTCCTATGCAACAATATTTTTTTGTAAATATTAAATTTATATTTTTTACAACAATATACACCTATCCATTCCCGCAATAAATTTATATTTGAACATAGAATATTTTATCTTAAATGTTAATCCTACCTTATCAGGAAGTCCTCTCGCCGTGTTTTCTAGCTTGATTCAAGCATAATACTGAAATATTTATATAAATTTATTTAAGGAAAGGATAGTTTTATATTGTTGTATAAATATAAATTTAAGGTTACAAAAAAATATTGTTGCATAGGTAAGCCCCTGAAGAGGTGCGACAAAGACACGAAACGTACCAAATAAAGTAGTTAATGTGAACCAAGAGTGTACTGCTTTATCGACCCCTCCCAGAAAAATAAACAAGAAAAAGTAGATAATATATATCGAGTCATCTTGCACAAGAATTAATATATATATATATATATATATATATATATATATATATATATATACGTATAAAATTACGTGTTGGTTTTGCAAAAAAACGGTTTTTTAAATATAATAAATTCCTTATAAATGAAAAATACCTTATAACTTATTTAAAAAACTTTAGTGGCCGTTAACTTATTTTTCTCAGATATAAATAAAAAAATATTAAATAAAATGATATACATGAGTCTGAAACATTTTATGCACATGATACTTAAAATCTTGTGAGCTTGACCACCTAGATCTGCGAAACGGCTCATCGTGCACCGGCTCATCGTGCACCGGCTCATTGTGCACCGGCTCATTGTGCACCGGCTCATTGTGCACCGGCTCATTGTGCACCGGCTCATCGTGCACCGGCTCATCGTGCACCGGCTCATCGTGCACCGGCTCATCGTGCACCGGCTCATTGTGCACCGGCTCATTGTGCACCGGCTCATCGTGCACCGGCTCATCGTGCACCGGCTCATCGTGCACCGGCTCATCGTGCACCGGCTCATTGTGCACCGGCTCATTGTGCACCGGCTCATCGTGCACCGGCTCATCGTGCACCGGCTCATCGTGCACCGGCTCATCGTGCACCGGCTCATTGTGCACCGGCTCATCGTGCACCGGCTCATCGTGCACCGGCTCATTGTGCACCGGCTCATCGTGCACCGGCTCATTGTGCACCGGCTCATTGTGCACCGGCTCATTGTGCACCGGCTCAAAAACGGTCCAATTTTCATGACATTTGGTACAACATTTTTTCGTCTAATTTGAAAGATCAAGTTTGTTAAACAGCAGAATCCGTCCACCGGAAGTAAAGAAGTAAACAAAAAAAATATATTAGGAGACATGAAAAGTTTTAGGATGTTTGTATATTTTCTCAAATATTTCGAATGTTGTTAGGAAATCGTGGTAAGAGGAAGGCAACTATTCTAAAGCTTTATACTCGGAGAGCCAGTAACTGCACGTTTCATGAGATGATTTATGCACTTTGGAATTATGCTATAATGTACCTCTTGGGTAGATAAGAAGGTAAATATGTGTTGGCTAGACTTACCGTGGAACACCAGGTACTGCCCATAGGGGAAAGGTGCAAAATAATATTGTCCAAAAATAGAGTTTTATTCAGAAACCAACTATCATTAATGTAAAATTAAGACAATTTTACAATGAATAATACATAAGGAGTATAACATGTAAAAAAAAAAACTATATTTTTTTTTTATTCTAATATTAAATGATAGTTTTATTCAAGTTGCCATTTAAACCGGTACAAGATCATGTGAGCAAGAACCAATGAGAGCGCAGAGAACAACCACAACTGCGCGGTGGTTTCATACACTCTTTCGGTTACACGCAGTCTATCATAGGCAACATTTATTTTTATGTTTCCTGATAATTAAACCCCACAAAAGTGTCTGCCCTTTTGTAATTATTTTCAATTATGTTTATTGAAGACGCTGTTTAAATCGCAGCGTGAATAAGGCGCTTCATTTAATATTAAAAATAAAAACTAGCCTTATTTATTATTTATGTAAAATTGCCTTAATTTGCAATTTTTTTACATTAATGATAGTTGGTTTCTGAATAAAACTCTATTTTTGGACAATATTATTTTGCACCTTTCGCCTATGCGCAGTACCTGGTGTTCCACGGTATGTCTAGCCAACACATATTTACCTTCTTATCTACCCAAGAGGTACATCATAGCAAAATTTCTAGGTGCATAAAACACTTTATGAAAAATGCGGTTACCGGTTCTACGACTATAATAAATTGTCTACTATATTGTAGTACAAACCTTTTGAAGACGGGTGTTTGAATGGATATTTTGTAGGAATGAACCCGTAGCCAGCTTCTAACATCATCTCATCCTTATTAACCCGAAGCCATGGAGAGCTAAGTAGGTGTTTGTATTGGCTATATGAATTATAACAAACAAACAAAAACAAGACAAACTAATTGTATAATAAGATAAGGTATATATAATTTCCAGAGACAGCTCCGAGAAGATAATGGAACTCCAGGGTTCATTATATATTGTAGATCGTGCATTAGTGTTTGTGTATTTGTGTTTTTGTATTAGTCTTGTTGATATATCTGTTGGTTGTTCTCCCGGCCCCGAGGCAGGTGTCAGAGAGTTCTCAGGTGCTTCGGCTTTAGTCTCTCGGTAATTATATAAGGTACGAGTCTGAAGTTGTTAAATTTCTCCGAGAAGGTATGGCTGGGTGTATCACCACTTGAGCAAACACCTCCAGGCGGGTTCTGGAGATGTGCTGATAGGCCGAGCGTATTCTCTACAAGGCTAATTTATAGATGGGGATGCGGGGATGTTCGGTCGTGATCGCCACTAGGAGCCGAGGATATCCGAGTGGAATTGACAGCTTGTTAAGGTGGTACTATGGCACCCTTATCAAAGCTATCCTTCAGATGCGAGGTTTCATTCATTTCTGGGATTTTTCACACAGCTGATAATTTGACAACTGAATGGGCTCAGCAGAGTCTTCATAATAAAACATGTCAAATATAAATGAATACACGTGCTTCGTCACGGCAGATAAGTAGTTATTTCATCACATTAAATAATGTATCATCAAAATTAACGCTACTATATAATTTTGTGCAGTTTATTATAACACGGTTCCCGTCATACTATATGTTATTCATCAATTGATAAGTAATCAAAGTATAATGTTTCTTGACATTATAACAGGGGTCATACCAGTACTGCTTAAAATTCGTTGTCAATAATAAATGTACGTTATAATTTATGTATCTGAGAATGGAAACACCCATTATATTTACGAGCATTACCAAGAGATGTTCTGATTGGGGATGCTGATGGGTGAGGAGGCTGTGCAAGGGTTCGGGATATTATTACCTCGGATAGACCATCACCAGGTATAGCGTAAACTCTATGAGGGACAAAATCATAGTTTAGTCTGCCATCATAGTTAAAATGATTCGTAAGTAAAATATGATGGAATAGATACAGTACGGTAACAGCTGTTCTGTTATCGTCCTAGCAACGCATCTGCGTAGGCTTGCCTGCTCTAACCAACTGGAAATGAAACCTTAATTTGAATATCAAAAAAAACCTTTCCTAGGGCGTGTTTACATCCTAAAGGGAGTGTCCATGCAAATTTTCAAATTTTTCTGTCAAGTGATTTGGGCTGGGCGCTGGTAGGTCAGTGAGTCAGTGGTATTTGACAAATACATATATAGTAGATAACGTTCTATCTACTGGTTGATGTTTGGACGGTAGAAGCTTGTGCGTTTATAAGTGACAGACTTATTGAATGCTGGATAATAACGGATGTCCGTAGCAATAATGCAGAAGGGTACGACCATAACTGCAACACGTGGAATAGCATCGTAGCGGAAACAGACCGCCTACGCGGACAACGCCCTTCGCGGCGATCATCGGAAACTCGGCTGTGAATGGATCGTAAATCTTGGGGCAGAATCTCCTGATGACTCCATCATCGTTTCCTGGAAGGCTGCTTGTGGATTCATTCATCGTTCCCGAGTCCATTCCTGGGAACTTTCGCTAAGATCCATTCTTCTCGGAGGGAATAAATAGGAACAGGAATACAGTCCGAGTAGGGGATCTTATACAACAGGTTCTTTTAGCAATTCGACAATTCGAATGGTCACGTTTCACTTTTAAGAAAATATACAGAAATCCATATATTACTCAAGTATGTAAATCAAATTCCATGTTCTCCAAACGCAACCAAAATCTGTAGAAATATATCACTTCGGATGAATTTGAAGCACCTTGCAAAATGTATGTTGAAAGTGAGGGTGGGGAAGGAGTTGCTCTCCAAAATTGTTGAAAACATTAATATACATTTACGACATTTCGAGTATTTTTAGGTTAATCTTCAGGCATATTAAATTAAGTCGTATTAAGGTCAATAACCTTAATACGACTTAATTTAAGATGCTTGATGCAAAATTTTCAATTAAATTTTTCATCAGTTTTTACTAACCATAACAAAAACTCTAGTATTAGCTAGTTTCCTCGAAAATGTTTATAAATAAGAACTTCAAAAGGTTATATTCTAGGTCCAACGCCAAATTACCTGTAGAAACTATACCTGGAAGACTACGAACGATTAGGCCGAAATAGCACGAAAATCGCCTAATAAACAGTGACCCGGTTGGCGGATTCCGCTTTTTAACGTCAGAGAGAGAGAGAGAGAGAGAGAGAGAGAGAGAGAGAGAGAGAGAGAGAGAGAGAGAGTGAGTCTGACATTTCGTGGACATAAATTTGAAATAATTTGAATATTTTTATTCTTGCTTTGCACATCACGCCGAGATTCTTCTCACCGTCCGGATTACAAAAGGCAGAGAAATTGTGAATCGGTTATGTAAATTTACCCTATAAAATAGCTGTGATTGTAGCCAGCGATTATCTGTCACTGTGACTGTTCCACTAATTGCCCATAATCCATTCACTGTTAAAGTTCACACGAGGTGGATTAGATAATATAGAACCTATAATGAAGCTAGCACCTCTCCTTTCTCTTCGGCTGGAATATATTATAATTAGGCTCGGAATGAGACGTTACAATCAGGCGTAACGCTGATTAGGCCGAATATATTATACAGGAGATGTTTGTAGTAAATGGAGGCTTTGTAATAATAAAGCTGGACATTATTGGTGGGGTTATAATATACCTGGGGTAATATAGTCGTATATATAATGAAGCTACGAGGATCTTTAATGAGGTGCCCGAGCATCCCTTGTAGTCATGGATACATGCTGAGTATGTGAGTGCGTTTTTGTGTGAGGAGAGTAAATAACGACTACATGAACCTCGCATAACAAAAAAAAAGTCCGTCACGCAGGAGCTGCATAACTAAGCACTTTCCTCAGAATTTGGGTAGTGTAGACTGCTTTCCAGAACAATTTGCTTAAAATATCCTACATAAATAAAATAAAAACGTGAATAGTTCTCATTTTGTAATGAGTAACTGATCAATTATTAATTTGCATCCAGAGTTATGTTTACACATGGTACCTACTACACTACGTAATAAATACAAAAATCCTCATATTATCTTATTTTGATCTAACGCAGGAACAGGATACAGTCACTCTAGTGGTAGAAAGCGCTCCTTTCGGCGGCTTTGTGAACCTACGTCTGCCGGCTTTTCTATTCAAATATATTACAAATTAAACCCCCGCTTTCCGATTGACCGATTCAGCTCATTTTTACAACACTTCTTTCTCATGAGTTACCCACGACGCATACCGCGTTTCGTTACAATACAGCAGAAATTACGACCGGTATGAGTATATTAGGAATTTGGGTCCGGAGTAAACCCCCCCCCCCTTCTAATGAACCTATTTAGTTTATTTTTACAACACATATTTACCTGTAGATTACCACTACGAATACCGAGTTTCGTCTAAATATACCAAAAATCACGGCTGGTAGTGGCGAATTGGTATTGTGGGTCCGGAGTAAACCCCCCCTCCTAATGAACCGATTTCGTTTATTTTTTTCAACACATATTTACCTGTGGATTAGCACTACGAATACCGACTTTCGTCGAAATATACCAAAAATCACTGCTGGTAGTGGCGAATTGGTATTGTGGGTCCGGAGTAAACCCCCCCTTCTAATGAACCGATTTAGTTCATTTTTATATCTCATTTTTCTCTCTATATTACCACAACGAATACCAAGTTTCGTTGAAATATAACAAATATTACGGCTGACATAGTCAAATAAGTGTTTTGGGTTCGGGGTAAACCCCCCCTTCCGGTGGACCGATTTTGGTGGTTAACGAACTCGTTCAATCATTTTCTAATTGAATGCTATATACCAAGATTCGTGACGAAAAAACAAAAACTCTGGCCGCTATCGTGTTAACAGACACACATATATATATATATATATATATATATATATATATATATATATATATGCATATATATATATATATATATATATATATATATATATATATATATATAGATATATATAAATTTTAACGGGGGTCATTTTCGGTGTCTACTAGGTAGGATCGATAAAGATTTGAAGAAATTTTTCAAAAATTCCGTCATGAGTCCAACCTCAATAGCTACTTTCCTTCGGAGGAAAGTGCTAAAACCAGCACCATCCGACACAAACACATGGAAGAAGTCAGGACAGACAGCGTGTCGTCCAAGAAAGCCTGTCTGACAGATACACATGGAAGGGGTCAGCACAGACATCCTGTCGTCCAAGAAGGCCTGTCTGACAGATAAACATAGAAGGAGTCACTGCAGACATCGTGTCATCCAAGAAGGCCTGTCTGACAGATACTTATAGAAGGAGGCACGGCAGACAACACCTCATCCAAGAAGGTCTGTCTGACAGATAAACATAGAAGGAGTCACTGCAGACAGCGTGTCGTCCAAGAAGGCCTGTCTGACAGATACTCATAGGAGGAGTCACGGCACACAGCGAGTCGTCCAAGAAGGCCTGTCTGACAGATAAACATAGAAGGAGTCACTGCAGACATCGAGTCGTCCAAGAAGGCCTGTCTGACAGATACTCATAGAAGGAGGCACGGCAGACAGCTTCTCATCCAAGAAGGCCTGTCTGACAGATACTCATAGAAGGAGGCACGGCAGGGAGCGTGTCTTCCAAGAAGGGCTGCCTGACAGATACTCATAGAAGGAAGCACGGCAGAAAGCTTCTCATCCAAGAAGGCCTGTCTGACAGATACTCATAGAAGGAAGCACGGCAGACAGCGTGTCTTCCTAGAAGGGCTGCCTGACAGATACTCATAGAAGGAGGCACGGCAGACAGCGTGTCTTCCAAGAAGGGCTGCCTGACAGATACTCATAGAAGGAGGCTCGGCAGACAGCTTGTCTTCCAAGAAGGGCTGCCTGACAGATACTCATAGAAGGAGGCACGGCAGACAGCGTCTCATCCAAGAAGGCCTGCCTGACACATACTCATAGAAGGAGTTACGGCAGACAGCGTCTCATCCAAGAAAGCCTGTCTGACAGATACACATAGAAGGAATCATGGCAGGCAGCGTGCCGTCCAAGAAGGGTCATACCTTCTTTGAGACATCGCACTAACGTAATTGTAAACAGATCTCAACGATAGCAAAGGAAGGTCTATGCTTAAAAAATTCTTAGCGTAAATAACAATTGAATTGGTTAGCATCATTTTAATATTTTAATCTGCAAGTGCCACGCGAAAACTGGTGCCGTTGCGAAGATAGTGGAGGTATTCGACGTTTTTTTCTATAGCTTTGAAAAATGCTACTAATAATTTATGCATATAAATTGAACCTTATGAAGAGGAATCATATGATGCAAGGGCAAAAAGGGTGAAAAATCGTAAAATTACTAAATTGAAAATTACAACATGGGAGATGTCCCCAATATTCAAACTAGAGCATAATTCGATATTAACTAATCGATTCTAGAGAAGCTATCGATATCCCTACAGTCACCCATGGACCCTATCTCATGTTGAGATCTCGTTCCATGGTATAACTCCTCATCTCGCCAGGACCATCCTAACCAAACCAACCTCCATAGGTCGAGGTGTCGGTTCAAATCCCCACTAAATATATTGTTTCACTGATTTAGTATGCGACCGTCCAACACTAATGTCCCCACGTAACGTAAAAAAAAAAACACACACACACCACCACCATCTTTAATTTAATGCTTTATCAAATAAAAGAGAATTTACAACCTCATCCCTTCAGGTGGGCACGACATAAATTACCATCTGAGATATCAATTAATGCCCCGGACAGGACAACAACAAAAAAAAGTCCGATATGAGACCCAAAATGGCCGATTATTATCCAGAAATGACCTTCCCATTCATAAGGTTCGTGGTCGTTTTGAATTCTAACCTCTTCAATTCAACGCATTGTTCCCGCGATTTCCTCCAGCTGATAAGAAGATGTCTCGACACCAATTATCATAAATCAACAAGAGTTAACCAAATAATTTATTCTTTATTCAATCTGATAAAACTCGAGACTTGTAAAATATTTCTTAAGAATGCTCTTGATGTTGGATAAACGTCAGCTCGGAGAACTTTGCAGATGGATGTCGTTTGGAAGACATTTTTCTATTCGTTCTTTTTTTAGCGCAATTTTAAGAGGGACATTCGATTTACATTCCCTATAAAATTCGATTTATATAAAAATATATGAACGATAAATACGCGTGAAAAGAAAAACAATATAAGTAAAATTTAGAAGAAAATAACAAAAAAAATATATAAATAAAAAATCGTATAATGTGTTAGGAAATTAAAAGTGATCAAAATATGTATAAAAATTGGGGGGGGGGGGGTCTCCCGTGGTCTAGTGGCTAACACCTTAGATTCATAACCGGGAGATGGGTTCGATTCCCACCAGCGGCAGGGATTTTCTCATCCCACGGCTCGTTGGGAAAATTCCTCTCTGCACCCTGGATGTCGGCGCTAATGGCCTAGATGTCGAAGCGCCGTAAAATCGGTCAAACGGTGTGGATTTGTATAAGGAACAAACAGACACGTGATTTATATATATATATATATATATATATATATATATATATATATATATACATATATATATATATAGATGTTTCTATGATCAAGTATCATAGAGTTATACATAACCTGCCCCTCTCACCCTCGTCGTTAAAAAAAAACCATTCATTATTCTTTACGAAACATAGGCGGCACTAAAAAAATCGGGCAATCATAACCTTGAGGTTGTAAAAGTCTAAACAAACAAGACAAATCTTCTGAATGTGCTAAATACTCCTATACAGAAGTGACGCAAAAATTCAATTTAATGTTTGTTGAGGTTAGTTCTGTTCGTTCATAAGCCAAATTGTTTGGAGGAAAATTTAAAAAATGTCGGCCGCTTTTTAGCGACTAAAAAAATTTTTAGTAAACAGTTGGAAGTTGTTGGTCAAAACATCCTCCAAATGTAACGATTTCATTGGTTTTCCGAATTTATTTATTTCACCAGATTGGAAAACTGTTCTACGAGACTGATTTGAGAAAGCCCGTCACGCAGGAGCTGCATAACTAAGCACTTTCCTCAGAATTTGGGTAGTGTAGATTGCTTTCCAGAACAATTTGCTTAAAATATCCTACATAAATAAAATAAAAACATGAATAGTTCTCTTTTAAATTTGTAATGAGTAACTGATCAATTATTAATTTGCTTCCAGAGTTATGTTTACACATGGTACCTACTACACTACGTAATAAATACAAAAATCCTCATATTATCGTATTTTGATCTAACGCAGGAACAGGATACAGTCACTCTAGTGGTAGAAAGCGCTCCTTGCGGCGGCTTTGTGAACCTACGTCTGACGGGCTTTTCTATTGAAATATATTACAAATTAAACCCCCGCTTTCCGATTGACCGATTCAGCTCATTTTTACATCACTTCTTTCTCATGAGTTACCCACAACGTATACCGCGTTTCGTTACAATACAGCAGAAATTACGACCGGTATGAGTATATTAAGAATTTGGGTCAAGAGTAAACCCCCCCTTCTAATGAACCGATTTAGTTTATTTTTACAACACATATTTACCTGTAGATTACCACTACGAATACCGAGTTTCGTCTAAATATACCAAAAATCACGGCTGGTAGTGGCGAATTGGTATTGTGGGTCCGGAGTAAACCCCCCCCCCCCCCCCTTCTAATGAACCGATTTAGTTCATTCTTATATCTCACTTTTCTCTCTATATTACCACTACGAATACCAAGTTTCGTTGAAATATAACAAATATTACGGCTGACATAGTCAAATTAGTGTTATGGGTTCGGGGTAAACCCCCCCCTTCCGGTGGACCGACTTTGGTGGTTAACGAACTCGTTCAATCGTTTGCTAATTGAATGCTATATACCAAGTTTCGTGACGAAAAAACAAAAACTCTGGCCGCTATCGTGTTAACAGACACATAAATATATATATATATATATATATATATATATATATATATATATATATCTATATATATATATATATATATATATATATATATATATATAAATTTTAACGGTGGTCATTTTCGGTGTCTACTAGGTAGGATCGATAAAGATTGGAAGAAATTTTTCAAAAATTCCGTCATGAGTCCAACCTCAATAGCTACTTTCCTTCGGAGGAAAGTGCTAAAAAAAACCATTCATTATTCTTTAAAAAACATAGGCGGCACTAAAAAAATCGGGCAATCATAACCTTGAGGTTGTAAAAGTCTAAACAAACAAGACAAATCTTCTGAATGTGCTAAATACTCCTATACAGAAGTGACGCAAAAATTCAATTTAATGTTTGTTGAGGTTAGTTCTGTTCGTTCATAAGCCAAATTGTTTGGAGGAAAATTTAAAAAATGTCGGCCGCTTTTTAGCGACTAAAAAAATTTTTAGTAAACAGTTGGAAGTTGTTGGTCAAAACATCCTCCAAATGTAACGATTTCATTGGTTTTCCGAATTTATTTATTTCACCAGATTGGAAAACTGTTCTACGAGACTGATTTGAGAAAGCCCGTCACGCAGGAGCTGCATAACTAAGCACTTTCCTCAGAATTTGGGTAGTGTAGATTGCTTTCCAGAACAATTTGCTTAAAATATCCTACATAAATAAAATAAAAACATGAATAGTTCTCTTTTAAATTTGTAATGAGTAACTGATCAATTATTAATTTGCTTCCAGAGTTATGTTTACACATGGTACCTACTACACTACGTAATAAATACAAAAATCCTCATATTATCGTATTTTGATCTAACGCAAGAACAGGATACAGTCACTCTAGTGGTAGAAAGCGCTCCTTGCGGCGGCTTTATGAACCTACGTCTGACGGGCTTTTCTATTGAAATATATTACAAATTAAACCCCCGCTTTCCGATTGACCGATTCAGCTCATTTTTACATCACTTCTTTCTCATGAGTTACCCACAACGTATACCGCGTTTCGTTACAATACAGCAGAAATTACGACCGGTATGAGTATATTAAGAATTTGGGTCAAGAGTAAACCCCCCCTTCTAATGAACCGATTTAGTTTATTTTTACAACACATATTTACCTGTAGATTACCACTACGAATACCGAGTTTCGTCTAAATATACCAAAAATCACGGCTGGTAGTGGCGAATTGGTATTGTGGGTCCGGAGTAAACCCCCCCCCCCTTCTAATGAACCGATTTAGTTCATTCTTATATCTCACTTTTCTCTCTATATTACCACTACGAATACCAAGTTTCGTTGAAATATAACAAATATTACGGCTGACATAGTCAAATTAGTGTTATGGGTTCGGGGTAAACCCCCCCTTCCGGTGGACCGACTTTGGTGGTTAACGAACTCGTTCAATCGTTTGCTAATTGAATGCTATATACCAAGTTTCGTGACGAAAAAACAAAAACTCTGGCCGCTATCGTGTTAACAGACACATATATATATATATATATATATATATATATATATATATATATATATATATATATATATATATATATATATATATATATATAAATTTTAACGGTGGTCATTTTCGGTGTCTACTAGGTAGGATCGATAAAGATTTGAAGAAATTTTTCAAAAATTCCGTCATGAGTCCAACCTCAATAGCTACTTTCCTTCGGAGGAAAGTGCTAAAAAAAACCATTCATTATTCTTTAAAAAACATAGGCGGCACTAAAAAAATCGGGCAATCATAACCTTGAGGTTGTAAAAGTCTAAACAAACAAGACAAATCTTCTGAATGTGCTAAATACTCCTATACAGAAGTGACGCAAAAATTCAATTTAATGTTTGTTGAGGTTAGTTCTGTTCGTTCATAAGCCAAATTGTTTGGAGGAAAATTTAAAAAATGTCGGCCGCTTTTTAGCGACTAAAAAAATTTTTAGTAAACAGTTGGAAGTTGTTGGTCAAAACATCCTCCAAATGTAACGATTTCATTGGTTTTCCGAATTTATTTATTTCACCAGATTGGAAAACTGTTCTACGAGACTGATTTGAGAAAAAGTAGGCCCTAGGAGAATAGTTTGCTTGTCTGCAAGTTCGTCTTTGTTTCTGTCATTGTAGTCAATTTTTTATATAATTCTAACAAATATTAATATATCATGAATGATTTTTTTAACTAAAGTTCTTACAGTATAAGGAAGAGTGATAACCAAAATAAATCCCCAAACGATTAGCCAAAAAAAAAAAATAAAACACCGTAAAAATGTATTCAATGTCTTATTATTATTACCGCCGGGCTATCCATAGGTTGCCACCCTTTAAAGATCCCATTGGAACAAGTGTTTTTTTTTTATTTAGATTACTAGTTATAGCATGAATCAGCTGTGAGCAGTCAGCTGTGTAGAATCGATGAGAGCAAAAAGAATAAAATCGATCATCCAGAAGATTAGTAATTTTAAATCAAATTCAATTCTTAGAATTATCAATGAATAAGATATTAAATTTTGTCTAACAAATTAAAAAATATACTATTTAAATATTTTTCTAATTAATTTTTCCATGTTTTTAAAATATTTATTTGTTAAAAAAATTAATTTTATACACAGGATTAATTATTAAACGAGAAAAAAAATATCCTCCCCGGCGGGGAATCGAACCCCGGTCTCCCGCGTGACAGGCGGGGATACTTACCACTATACTACCGAGGACTGGTGGCCGAAATGCTCTTAATTTATTTACTTTAGAGGTCTTATATAAGCTAGGCTTTTGTTTGTTCACATTTTAACATAGACGTACGAGTTTTAGCACTTTCCTCCGAAGGAAAGTAGCTATTGAGGTTGGACTCATGACGGAATTTTTGAAAAATTTCTTCAAATCTTAATCGATCCTACCTAGTAGACACCGAAAATGACCCCCGCTAAAATTTATATATATATATATATATATATATATATATATATATATATATATATATATATATAGATATATATATATATATATATATATATATATATATATAGATATATATATATATATATATATATATATATATATATATATATATATATATATATATATATATATATATATATATATATATATATATACAGGGTGTCCCAGCATATGTGTCCACCCCCTTTTTCTCCTAGAGTTGTTGGAATTTCGAAATGAAACTTGGTAGGTCATAGTTATAAGTTGCATGAGGTTACTTTTGAAGGTTTAGTCGACTTTGTAACATACTCCAGTTTTTCTCCAGCGCATCTAACTGTTGAGTTTCCAATGGCAACAGGTATATTTTATGACGAATTCTGATAGAAAATTTAATTTTAAGGCTAATTTATTCCGAGACATCTTTTGATCCGACGCACCGTGTGCGCGTAAAACGCAAAAAAACTGAAAAATATCGCCCTTTTGTAACCAAATTCCTATTTATCACTGAAACCAAGCCTTGTACGTAAAAACACCTCAATACAAACGTTGTAGCCTATTAATTTTCCTTTCAGGTGATACCAAGATCAAAGTTGTAGATTGAATATTTAACGGGATATTATGAATGAAAAATATACCTTAAAAGTTTTAAAAAATAACAATTCAGAAAATCTATATGAACAGAAAACAAATAGCTGTCATAAACAATAAAAAAAAAGGATGTACTTATTTACTTTATAAGCAGAAGTAAATCCTCACATACGTTTTCATCCTTTTCTTTCTTATCATTATTACTCAAGAATTAATACATAAAAATCATAGTGAATAAGTGTTTAACTTGAATTTCCTTGATTTGCAGTGGTCTTCTTTGAAAATTAATGAAAAATCTTGTTTTCATACTCTACCGAAGAATTTTTTTTTTTTTTTTTTTTTTAATTTTTATATCTCCATTATTGATGTTTACAATCTGTACAAATATGTACAATAAGTAAATTTGAACTAACAAAGGCAACACACTGGATAAGATGAGGGGAGAAGGCAGACATTACTGCTACTCCCAATAAAATTGGTTCAACTATGTACACTATTTACAATATTTACACAATTTCTTGCAATAAGTTGTCTCGTGGCCAATGGCGGCGAGGAGGATTATCAGGAATAACATTGGAAGAAAGGGATCTGCCAAGAGGATTGGGGTGGGCTGGGAGTTTAGAGAAAAAGGTCAGGAATCGGGATTTGGCTAAATCAAGGACAAAGGGTATATCAGTGTCTCGTTGGATGGTTAGGTTTGAGACGTAGAAAGGAGCGTTGAGGATTTTACGGAGGACTTTCGATTGGAAACGTTGGATAATGTTTATATTTGATGGCTTAGCTGATCCCCATAGTTCTATCCAGTGTGTCTATATCGGTATTATTATAGTCTTGTATATTGTCAGTTTGTTTTTTGTTTCAAGTTTTGATTTAGGTCCAATAAGTCGTCGGAGAAGGCCAGAGCGTTTGTTCAGTTCTTGTCTCTTGTGTTTACCGAAGAAATATGGCAACAAGAATAAGTAAAAAATCTGGTACTTGCAACACACAACTTTCACTTATCACCTTAGTCGGAGTAGGTTAAATTATTTTAAGCAATTAATATCCATGTTTTTCCACCCATCTCATCAATCGACCCAACATATGTTTTCATTCATAATATCCCGTTAAATATTCAATCTACAACTGTGATCTTGGTATCTTCTGAAAGAAAAATTAATAGGCTACAACGTTTACATTGAGGTGTTTTTACGTACAAGGCTTGGTTTCAGTGATAAATAGGAATTTGTCTACAAAAGGGCGACATTTTTCAGTTTTTTGCGTTTTACGCGCAAACGGTGCGTCGGATCAAAAGATGTCTCAGAATAAATTAGCCTTAAAATTAAATTTTCTATCAGAATTCGTCATAAAATATACCTGTTGCCATTGGAAACTCACGAGTTAGATGCGCTGGAGAAAAACTGGAGAATGTTAAAAAGTCGACTAAACCTTCAAAAGAAACCTCATGCAACATAACTATGACCTACCAAGTTTCATTTCGAAATTCCAACAACTCTAGGAGAAAAAGGGGGTGGACACATATGCTGGGACACCATGTATATATATATATATATATTATATTATATGGCTAGAGGGGAGAAAAGGCGCCCAGATCGAGAAAAATGTCATTCCCTTGGCTACCACCGAGGAAGAAACAAGTACCTGGCTGAAGAAGATGGAGATGAATCCATCGAAATATTCCGGGAAGAAGTGAGGAGGAGTACCACCGCTGGAGAAAAATGCCGCTCCATCTAAAAATACTATCCCAGCGACGAAAAATAACATCAAACATATATATATGTGTCTGTTAGCGGCCAGAGTTTTTGTTTTTTTCGTCACGAAACTTGGTATATAGCATTCAATTAGCAAACGATTGAACGAGTTCGTTAACCACCAAAGTCGGTCCACTGGAAGTGGGGGTTTACCCCGAACCCAAAACACTAATTTGACTATGTCAGCCGTAATATTTGTTATATTTCAACGAAACTTGGTATTCGTAGTGGTAATATAAAAAGAAAAGTGAGATATAAAAATGAATTAAATCGGTTCATTAGAAGGGGGGGTTTACTCCGGACCGACAATACCAATTCGCCACTACCAGCCGTGATTTTTGGTATATTTCGACGAAACTCGGTATTCGTAGTGTTAATCCACAGGTAAATATGTGTTGTAAAAATAAACTAAATCGGTTCATTAGAAGGGGGGTTTACTCCGAACCCAAATTCCTTTTATACTCATACCGGTCGTAATTTCTGCTGTATTGTAACGAAACGCGGTATACGTCGTGGGTAACTCATGAGAAAGAAGTGTTGTAAAAATAAGCTGAATCGGTCAATCGGAAAGCGGGGGTTTAATTTGTATTATATTTCAATAGAAAGGCGTAGGTTTACAGAGCCGCAAGGAGCGGTATCTACCACTAGAGTGACTGTATCCTGTTCCTGCGTTAGATCAAAATACGATAATATGAGGTTTTTTGTATTTATTACGTAGTGTAGTAGGTACCATGTGTAAACATAACTCTGGAAGCAAATTAATAATTGATCAGTTACTCATTACAAATTTAAAAGAGAACTATTCGTGTTTTTATTTTATTTATGTAGGATATTTTAAGTAAATTGTTCTGGAAAGCAGTCTACACTACCCAAATTCTGAGGGAAGTGCTTAGTTATGCAGCTCCTGCGTGACGGACTTTTTCCATTTAATTTTAGTAGATTAAATAGGTTTTATGAGGGGATTTGATCTACTAATTTAATAAACATCAGTATATGTATTTAATTAATACAATTTAGCTGTTGATAGGCAATATGTTTTCGCACCTTTCCCCTATGGGCAGTACCTGGTGTTCCACAGTAAGTCTAGCCAACACATAATTACCTTCTCATCTACCTAAGAGGTATATTATAGCAAAATTTCAAGGTGCATAAAACACTTCATGGAACGTGAGGTTACCAACTCTTGGACTATTTTGAATTCCTCCTTTATGAGTTACAAAATTTTGTTTTAAATGTGACAATTTGGTATCATTGTCTCGAATGAAAACATATTCCATTATGCATGCTGATTTAAGTTACAACTTAGACACAAATTCGTGCTGCACTTAAATACATTTAGAGGAAGTTACGAATCAACCAGAAGCCTGCACTTTTCCATTGCACTTATTCCAGACACGACATACATATTATGTATTTTTCACTATTTTTATTTGTTAAATTTTCTTTTTTCTTTTATAAGACACCTGCACCTAGATCCGGGTCCAAGTTATTGTTGTTACACATGTTAATATTATGTAAAAAATATGTTTCTGTTCTGTTTTAACGGATAATACTACCTTGTATGACCAAAATCAAAGTCATTTTCTTCATTTATGAACAAAAAATAATTCAATATTTTTCAATTCTTTAGGTCATACTTTTTATACGGGATGTTAGTGTCCAAAAAAAAAAAAAATTAATTCTTCGAAAACAAAATTCCGGCGATACAATGTCTGACAAACGGGAATCATCTTTTTCCACGGACGATAGTCTGCAGGCGGCAATTTTTAATCTAGAACAAAAAACTAAAATTATTTTAAATGGAGATACGGAAGTCTAGTAAAGTGTACAGGTTTTTTTTTTAAAAAAAAAAACATTGAATATTTCAAAAATGGTGAGCAATTCTTCATTTTCTATTAAAAAAAATCCGTCGAAAATCGGTCATAAAATCGTAGTGATTCAATGAATGTAAACATTCCTTCATAGTTTATTAGCAAATATCACTAGGAATATGCAGTTTAAATTTTAAGCTGATCAGGCGAAAATGAAAGCGGTAGTGTAACGCCCGGTTTGAAAAACATAACTTTGAGTAAATCTACTTTGAAGCTAAATATTCTGAAAAGCTCATTTTTTTCGTGCTTAATTTTTTGTAATAAAGATTAAAAAAAAAGTGGTAATACATTTTTGAAATGTTTCGGTATTGTAGTTCAAAAAACGAATTTTGGCCCCATTTAGTAATTGTTCCACCAAATAAATGCTCGTAAATATAACTTTTGATTAGTTAAGGAAGCATTCAAGCCCATAAAAACAATGGTGAAAAATATTCACAAGGTAATTTAAAAAAAGTTACAAGCTGGTATTACCAATTAATCTGCTGTTAAAATTTATATAAAAACAATTAAATAATAACGACAGTATTAATAATAAGGATTATTAATAAATGTACTCTGAGAATGATATTGTTGAAGGAACTATGGAAACATGAAGGTTGAGTGTGGATGCTGTGATGTAGGAGGCCGTGGTTAGGGTATAGGTTAGGACGATATATTTCTCAGAACCATAATTTATTTAATTTTCGTGAATTGTAATAAAAATAAAAAAGGAAAAAAATTAAATAATAATAATAACAGTAAAATAAGGATTATTAATAAATGTATTGTGATAATGATATTGTTGAAGAAAGTATCGAAGCATGAAGGTTGAGTGTGGATGCTGTGATGTAGGAGGCCGTGGTTAGGGTATAGGTTAGGACGATATATCTCTCAGAACCTAATTGCCGTTTTCAAGTGTCAACACACAGATAGCGCTCCGATCGCCCATTACTCCTCACTCACTAATAATGGGGTGAACGGTTCCATTTTCCCTTAACATATTACTGTTTGTCTTGATCGTATCGCTTCATTAATATCCGCGCGTTCGTCTTTACCGTTTCGATTTATGGTCTCCCTCCCTATAGGGGGGAGGGCGGGATCTTCCCCTCGGAGGAGTCGCCCAATCGAATTACCTCCGTCTGATTGCATCACGCCTGCGCGGGAGTCATACCCCTCGGTCTTAAGGATTTCAGGAGTACACCAGGGCGTTGTACTGAGTCCTAGTTTGTTCACCATATATTCCTATATGGCTAACGAACCTATAAACAGTGTACTGCTCCTGTCGATGGATGATACAGTATTGGATGCTCATGCATACAAGCAGCCCTTAACCTCTTCCGTTTAGCATTCCATCGGACGGGTCGTTCGGAACGAGTCATCAATAATAGATCTTGGGAAATTCTCGATGATTTACTACGCATTGGTAAATTAAGAATCACAATTTAAACATTTCTCTTTGAATAATATTTATAAAAATACATTCCTACCCTTTATTAGCTTAATATTCAGTTTCTTTTATTCTTAAGGTAGATCGAGTGAAGGAAAGTTTACTTAGAATACATGATTAAAAAATTATTACTCAATAATTACATAAAATTTAATATAAATAGCCACCCAGCACAATTGTAAATAATGATAAATCACAACAATATAATCGTGTGTAGACAAAAGGTAAATAAGTAAAAATAAAATGTAACACAATCGACAATTGTTTACAGTGCCTTTACATTTTTCGCATGAGTTTTCAGGACCCTAAAATAATATACAGCCTAATTTAATAGAAGTGAACCTTTTGTTACAAGGTCCAAGTCATAAGTTTCGATGGCTGTTTAAAAAGCGATACAGTACAAATATAAAATTGATTACTAAATTAAAAACAATGCAGGCATAATTATAGCCAAAGTGTTCTATTCTTTGTGCAATAAATTAAAAAATATATTATTTAAAAATAAAAATATATTTGTTTGGATGAACGTCAGACTAATTTATTCAAATTTTGTAACGTTTGGAGTTAAGGAAGTATCAGAAAAAAAATATACTAATAGACCTAAAAATTTTTGGATTTTCATATATATTTTGAAATATCTTGAAAACGGTTGGGAAATGGTATTAAATTTACTGGACCCGTTCGAAAGCTTAATAAATGCCCAACAAAAATGTTTCTGATGTTATTTTCGATGGGTCCGTCACGTTTGAAGAAATAAGTGATTAAAACTTTTGGTTTTGTTTATTTAAACAGTTCTTTTTTCGTCTGCTTCCCTTAGTTTTTTATTGCTTGTTATTTTGTAATTTATTATAAAGGGAAAACGTATTTGTGAGTAAGTAAGGATACCTACGTGAAATGAGACATACAATTGTTTGTTGATAAAAATAGAATTTTCCGAGCAGACTTCGATGATGCCGTTAAAGTATTTTTTACTACTGTACTGCTGTTGGTAATTTTACTGCTGTTTTAATTGCAGTTAACAGTAAAATGAGTATTCTAGTAAATCAAGTTAAGAAAATGAGAAACGAATTCGTAATTTTTCACAAAAGATCAAAACAAACTAATAACTGCAGGAATATGAGCAGGAACGCGCTTATTAATATACTTATAATACTTTAATTATAGTTAGTAATGTGGTCGATGCACAATAATAACAATAACAATAATTTATCAGTTTTTTTTTAAATAACGAAAATCAATAGTACTCATCAGCAATCCTCGGTAGTATAGTGGTAAGTATCCCCGCCTGTCACGCGGGAGACCGGGGTTCGATTCCCCGCCGGGGAGGATATTTTTTTTTTTAATTTAACCTATAAATCCTCTTAAAATATATGTATTTCTTTTAGTGCGTGGATATCTTGTTGGTTTTAACTCTATTTAATAAGGACTGTTGATTACATTATGTCTTGGAATTATAATAGAAATTTGGTACAAAAATCCTTCGTCTGATTTGGAAGGCCAACCTCGTTGAACAGTCATATCCGTTTGCAAAAAAATTGTAGTTGTTACGGTTTTCCCTTTATAGACTTGCAGGTACACGTTTTATAGGTTCTACGACACAAGAAAACTAATAAAACTATTTTTAAGGCGATATTTTTAACCGTATTCGAGAAAAATTAATATAACTAGTTTTCGTACCTAATTTTTAGTTTGGCCATTTACAAACGATGGAATATGTTGAACGTTTCAATGTTTGACATTCATTCAAACAAATTTATTTAATTTTTGGTTACGTTTGGAGTAAGAAATATGTTATTGACAGACATGAATAGTTTTAGGATTTTTGTATATTTCCTTAAATAACTCGAAAACTGTTGGGAAACCGTGGTAAGTGGGCGGAAATGATTGTAAAACTTACTAAATTTCCTACAAAATCGATTCTTAGGTAATTTTTAATAGAGCCATTTAATTCGGAGACATCGGTCCTTAAAATTCGAATATTACGGCTTCGTCTTTTGAACGGGTTTCTGTCTCTATTTACCTCAGTTTTTAATTGGTTGTTTTCTTTTATTGCATTTGACAGTAAAATGTTTACTTTAGTTAAACAAGTAAAGAAAATGAGAAACGTATTTTCATTAGTGTTTTCCTACAGCGAATTTTGAGAAGGCGGAAGGAATAATTTCCGCTCAGGATACTTTTAGTACTTCTGTAATCTTGCATCTAACATTTCATGTAGATTTTTCCTCCTGTAAAAATATTTCCCAAAAGTAGTTGTACCAAACAAAAAAAAATTACTTTTTTTTTTCTTTTTGTTTTATGGTTCATCGACGTCAATGCCATTAGCGCCGACATCCAAGGGACAGCCAGGAATTTTCTGAAGGATCCCGCAGGAGAAACTAAGGCGCTAGCCACTAGACCGCTAGGAGACCTACCCTCCCCCTTCCCCCCCAAAAAACAATAAAATTGCTGTTTCTATTGTATGCTTCCCAAATGGGATAAGACCGAAAACGCGCTAAGATTAAGCAGTTCCTGTGAGTAGGATTATTATTATTTTAAATTGTCCAAATTGGAGAACTATAAATTTTAATTCGTCATTATTGTATATATAATGAGTAGGTATACAAGCTGTTAGCCTTGTTTCGTTAGAGGTTGAAACAATTTCCACCATGATAATCAAGAGAACGGTTGTTAATCATGAAACTAGTCTTGTAGTATATAAGTGCTTTGTTCCAATAAGAACTTATTAAGTATTATACAAGATGAAAGTGAAGGGGGGAGGGGGGTTCTAAATAAACTCTAAATCTGAATAAGGGTAATTGATTGACAAATTAAACTCTAACTTTTCACAATTTAGAACCTAATTTATATCTTAATTTTTGCATGCTGATAAAAATACTTTTTCCTTTTTTCCCCAATCCTTTTGTGATTAAGTGGAGAGTTTATCTAGAGTGGTTGGATATTAAGCCCTTGTTTTGGGTAGTTAGGGTCATTAAATCAGCTCTGAAGAGATTATCCGAAGCGAACTTTGATTGCGTGCTGGCGGGGAAAGGGTTAAACAGGGGATTGTGTTAATGGTCTATTTAGAAGCGGCCATACTAGTGGCGTGTATTGGATGGAGTATCGTGTCCTAGCGGCCCGTGAGAAGACGGGGAGTGGGTTTTGTTTGCGATCCGAGATAACGAGTCGAACCCTTACTAAGGAACGAGTGTTAAGTAAACAGTTAAGGTAGCAGTTTCAGCTCTGAGGATCACGATCCGACGGAGAATTGCGGGTTTTTATCGGAGCCTGTTGCTTGAACCGATCATCTCCGATGGGTTCCTTCATCACGAACTAGGATCGGGTAGTTCAATAAATTAGCTACGATATCTTCTCTAAGGTTCTTCCAGCTACGGGAGTCCGAGATCTTCTTCAGTACAATCCTGTCAGCAGAGTTTCGTGTTCGCATGATCCTTCATCGTGCTTTACAAGGATTAGCTGCACTTGAACCGTTCAAGCCTGCTGACAAGAATCAAGTTCATTGCCAGATTCCTTGCTAATTTCTGCAGTTTACATTCAAATATAGAACTATTAACAATTTAACAACTTATTTTACAATTATTCATTAAATGACCCTTAGCTCAAATATATAGAATTGGCGAATAATGCGGAAGGTCAATAAAACTACGCCACACACTTTTGCACTTTTTATTTTTTCTCTTCCCTTCATGTTTCGCACCATTTTGGCGCCTCTTCAGGGGAACATACTTAAAACTTAACTTCAGCCTGAACTTGAGGAGGAGAACCTTCCACTAGCAGGGCCTCGTCTAGACTGGTCATTGCCTGAACGTATCCAATATGGTGTGGACACAGACAAGTTGAGGCTGAATTTATGTTTTAAGTATGTTCCCCTGAAGAGGCGCCAAAATGGCGCGAAACATGTAGGGAAGAGAAATAAAAAGTGTGTGGTGTAATTTGATTGGCCTTTCGCCTTATTCGCCAATTCTATCTTATTTCACTACCACAATCTATTCAGCAAGACTTTGATTTTCCTAACACTTCAGGATTTGCTTTGTTATTCTCGAATGATCCATTATTTTCATGTGCACGTCGAATTTTAGTATTTTTTCCTTTCATTATTTCTGAGAATTTCAGCAATTCTCCTGATTTGAGCTAAGTCAATTTTTCCGCTTTCAATATTCGTTTATTTTACTCCGAAATTAAGCTAAAAAAAAATTACAAGACTGAGAATTGGACATAGACAGTTACCACATTCCCAACTGACGACCAGACATGACAATGCAGTATATCAGAAATGCAGCAGACAACTAACAGTCAAACACTTACTTACAGAATGCAAAACACCAGACATGACAATTCAGTATATCAGAAATGCAGCAGACAACTAACAGTCAAACACTTACTTACAGAATGAAAAACACCAGACACGACAATTCAGTATATCAGAAATGCAGCAGACAACTAACAGTCAAACACTTACTTACAGAATGCAAAACACCAGACACGACAATTCAGTATATCAGAAATGCAGCAGACAACTAACAGTCAAACACTTACTTACAGAATGCAAAACACCAGACACGACAATTCAGTATATCAGAAATGCAGCAGACAACTAACAGTCAAACACTTACTTACAGAATGCAAAACACCAGACACGACAATTCAGTATATCAGAAATGCAGCAGACTACTAACAGTCAAACACTTACTTTCAGAATGCAAAACACCAGACACGACAATTCAGTATATCAGAAATGCAGCAGACAACTAACAGTCAAACACTTACTTACAGAATGCAAAACACCAGACACGACAATGCAGTATATCAGAAATGCAGCAGACAACTAACAGTCAAACACTTACTAACAGAATGCAAAACACCAGACACGACAATTCAGTATATCAGAAATGCAGCAGACAACTAACAGTCAAACACTTACTTACAGAATGCAAAACACCAGACACGACAATTCAGTATATCAGAAATGCAGCAGACAACTAACAGTCAAACACTTACTTACAGAATGCAAAACACCAGACACGACAATTCAGTATATCAGAAATGCAGCAGACAACTAACAGTCAAACACTTACTTACAGAATGCAAAACACCAGACACGACAATTCAGTATATCAGAAATGCAGCAGACTACTAACAGTCAAACACTTACTTACAGAATGCAAAACACCAGACACGACAATTCAGTATATCAGAAATGCAGCAGACAACTAACAGTCAAACACTTACTTACAGAATGCAAAACACCAGACACGACAATGCAGTATATCAGAAATGCAGCAGACAACTAACAGTCAAACACTTACTTACAGAATGCAAAACACCAGACACGACAATTCAGTATATCAGAAATGCAGCAGACAACTAACAGTCATACACTTACTTACAGAATGCAAAACACCAGACACGACAATGCAGTATATCAGAAATGCAGCAGACAACTAACAGTCAAACACTTACTTACAGAATGCAAAACACCAGACATGACAATTCAGTATATCAGAAATGCAGCAGACAACTAACAGTCAAACACTTACTTACAGAATGCAAAACACCAGACACGACAATTCAGTATATCAGAAATGCCGCAGACAACTAACAGTCATACACTTAATTACAGAATGCAAAACACCAGACATGACAATTCAGTATATCAGAAATGCAGCAGACAACTAACAGTCAAACACTTACTTACAGAATGCAAGACACCAGACACGACAATTCAGTATGTCAGAAATGCAGCAGACAACTAACAGTCATACACTTACTTACAGAATGCAAAACACCAGACACGACAATGCAGTATATCAGAAATGCAGCAGACAACTAACAGTCAAACACTTACTTACAGAATGCAAAACACCAGACATGACAATTCAGTATATCAGAAATGCAGCAGACAACTAACAGTCAAACACTTACTTACAGAATGCAAAACACCAGACACGACAATTCAGTATATCAGAAATGCAGCAGACAACTAACAGTCAAACACTTACTTACAGAATGCAAAATACCAGACACGACAATTCAGTATATCAGAAATGCAGCAGACAACTAACAGTCAAACACTTACTTACAGAATGCAAAACACCAGACACGACAATTCAGTATATCAGAAATGCAGCAGACAACTAACCGTCAAACACTTACAGAATGCAAAACACCAGACACGACAATTCAGTATATCAGAAATGCAGCAGACAACTAACAGTCAAACACTTACTTACAGAATGCAAAACACGAGAATATTTAACGATATCACATGACATGTCTGAATTATTTTCTGAAACCTACTGTCTTACCCATAAATCACTCGTAAAACATATAATTAAAACATGGATTTTTTTTTTTTTATCCTCTAAAGGAGTAATATTTCAAGAGGGTTTAAGTTTACAGAATCAGCATTCTAGTTGTACTTTAGCATAATAACGTATTTTTTTTTTTTTTTAATTTACATTTTATAGAACATAAAAATAATAGATACATATCTAAAGAATTTCATATTAAAATTACAAATTCTAATAATAATGAAATGAAAACTGAATTAAAATATATATCTATATATATAAAAATCACGTGTCTGTCTGTTTGTCTGTTTGTTCCTTATACAAATCTACACCGTTCGACCGATTTTGACCAGACTTGGCACACAGGTAGGTCTTGATTCAGGAGAAACCTCCTAGGCTAGGTCAAAATAGTCAAATTTCAAAATTCTGTCAAAAGGTCAAAAGTTTTGTTGGCTCTACTGAACCATTCAGATTCTGACGGCCATTTTGAATCGACAGCCATTTCGAATAATGTCTCAAATTTATTTGTTGATGTTCTTGATAATTAGATTAACTCGAACTCATTGATGACTTTACATCATTATATAATCATGTAATGCAGTTTATTTCAATTTTATATCAACAGTCACTGTCTAACTAAGGAGTGCTGGCCTTTCTTTGATAAAAGCTATCTACTCGCAGGCTGTGGTGCTGGCCTCTGTCGGCTGTTTTATGAATTGCTGTGTTGCTAGCCTCTGCCGGCTGCATTATGAATTACTAGACAGATATAAATAAATTCAGACCGTTTGACCGATTTTGACGTAACTGGGTATACAGGTATATCTTGATACGGGGAGAGTCATAGACAGAAAGTAGGTGTAGCATGACACACTGGGTAACAGCTAGTAAACTAATAAAAGTTGTATAGAAAAGGTAAATATAGGGTGTTTCTGATTTTAGTGAAACATATGTTTATGAATTTAGGAGTACGTTATGTTGTTAAGGAAAAGGTTATTTGAAATTCTGACATACATATATAATTATTTTATTGTTTTGTATTAAATTAATATAAGAACGGTATATCATTAAATTAAAATAGGTATATTTTATCATTAGATTGAAGTGAGTTAGGTTACGTTTCAGAATAAATAGGCGCATAAATTCAAGAGAAAATCTTACGGAGTGGTATAAATTCTTACGGAGTGGTATAAATTCTTACGGAGTGGTATAAATTCTTACGGAGTGGTATAAATGCTTACGGAGTGGTATAAATTCTTACGGAGTGGTATAAATTCTTACGGAGTGGTATAAATTCTTACGGAGTGGTATAAATTCTTACGGAGTGGTATAAATTCTTACGGAGTGGTATAAATTCTTACGGAGTGGTATAAATTCTTACGGAGTGGTATAAATTCTTACGGAGTGGTATAAATGCTTACGGAGTGGTATAAATTCTTACGGAGTGGTATAAATTCTTACGGAGTGGTATAAATTCTTACGGAGTGGTATAAATTCTTACGGAGTGGTATAAATTCTTACGGAGTGGTATAAATTCTTACGGAGTGGTATAAATTCTTACGGAGTGGTATAAATTCTTACGGAGTGGTATAAATTCTTACGGAGTGGTATAAATTCTTACGGAGTGGTATAAATTTAAAATAAACTGCATTATGAATTACTTTATATTTTTTAATCATCTAAATTTTTTTGTTTTTTTTTTAATTTTTCTCGAAGTTTTTACTTCTGTTTTAGTTATATTTGTTTTATCTACTTGTTGGGTTTTACCTATGTATTTATTAGTTGATTTCTTACTATCTACAAGGGATAACAAAGCACTGTTATTACCTGCTAAAGCCTGTGTGTTCTTCCAAAATTTCTTCTTTTCTTCACAAGATGAGGTTTGAGTAGCTTCATCTTGATTTTCTTCGGATGAACTCCAAGATTCTGGATTATCTGCTTCATAAAAGTCTTCGGTTTGAACTTCAATAGAGCGTGTGGTCTTCAGTTCTTTATTCGCCTGATCTTTTTCTAGTAGTGCTTTTTGGGATATTTCTACCATTTTTTCCATAACAGTTGATATCTGTAATTGGAGAGGTTTTAGAAATTCAGCAATTATTGTAGATACTTTCTCTATAAGACCCGGGCTGGCTATATCGTTCTGGAGATTGGTGCTAGCAACTTTTCCTGCATAACTATTATTTCTGGATGTTATCCGCTGTTTTTCTTCTCTGTACGACAATCTTGCAGTCGGCATTAGTTTGTAGACTTCTCCTTCTTTCTTGTACACAGGGCATTGTTTGTCTTGGCTTGAATGAAACATTGAATTTCGATTCCATACTTTCCAATCAGGTTTATGAATCAGCATTCCATAGAGCAAAAACTCGCCTCTCCAAGGATTTCATCCATGATGTCTGATAACATTAGCTCTTCTCTAATTGATTCATATATTCGGCATTCTGTAAGTAAATGTTTTTCTGTTACTTGAACGTTGCATGATTCACAGATTGGGGGATGATGCTGATAACGTTAGAAAGCTATTAAACTTTATAGACAAAACGGAACTAATTAATAAAATCTAAAGCATACAATTGAACAGATAGCGAATGGTGAGTGTGTTTAATGTTTGTGAGTAAGGTTGAATGGAACTGGGTTTGTGTATGTGCGTAGGTGTGTCCATGTATGTGTATGTGTACATATTGAGAATGTTTGTATCTATATTTGCCAATGGAAATGACATTGCTAGTAATCTCAGTAAGCAAAATAAACCAGAATCAATATTAAATAATTAAATAAAATTCAAAAGCTGATCTAACCATTTAATAAATTCAAAAGTAATAAGAAAATATTTCACCACAAAATATAATAAAACATTCACTCGATGGCGTTAATGACCCTAAGGTTGACACGCCTTAAAACATTCACTCGATGGCTTTAATGACCCTAAGGTTGACACGCCTTAAAACATTCACTCGATGGCGTTAATGACCCTAAGGTTGACACGCCTTAAAACATTCACTCGATGGCGTTAATGACCCTAAGGTTGACACGCCTTAAAACATTCACTCGATGGCGTTAATGACCCTAAGGTTGACACGCCTTAAAACATTCACTCGATGGCGTTAATGACCCTAAGGTTGACACGCCTTAAAACATTCACTCGATGGCGTTAATGACCCTAAGGTTGACACGCCTTAAAACATTCACTCGATGGCGTTAATGACCCTAAGGTTGACACGCCTTAAAACATTCACTCGATGGCGTTAATGACCCTAAGGTTGACACGCCTTAAAACATTCACTCGATGGCGTTAATGACCCTAAGGTTGACACGCCTTAAAACATTCACTCGATGGCGTTAATGACCCTAAGGTTGACACGCCTTAAAACATTCACTCGATGGCGTTAATGACCCTAAGGTTGACACGCCTTAAAACATTCACTCGATGGCGTTAATGACCCTAAGGTTGACACGCCTTAAAACATTCACTCGATGGTGTTAATGACCCTAAGGTTGACACGCCTTAAAACATTCACTCGATGGCGTTAATGACCCTAAGGTTGACACGCCTTAAAACATTCACTCGATGGCGTTAATGACCCTAAGGTTGACACGCCTTAAAACATTCACTCGATGGCGTTAATGACCCTAAGGTTGACACGCCTTAAAACATTCACTCGATGGTGTTAATGACCCTAAGGTTGACACGCCTTAAAACATTCACTCGATGGCGTTAATGACCCTAAGGTTGACACGCCTTAAAACATTCACTCGATGGCGTTAATGACCCTAAGGTTGACACGCCTTAAAACATTCACTCGATGGCGTTAATGACCCTAAGGTTGACACGCCTTAAAACATTCACTCGATGGTGTTAATGACCCTAAGGTTGACACGCCTTCAACCTTAAAAAAAAAAAAAAAAAAAAAAAAAAAAAAAATTAGCCTTTGCTATCCTGAAGCACTTCAAGAACTTTGACTTATATTTCCCAACATCCCGGATTCGCCCTTTCTCTTCCAAGGTCCTGATATGTTAGGTTGGTGAGACTTTTTTCTCCAGCCGTGTTGTTTTCATTTATATATATATATGTGTGTATATATATATATATATATATATATATATATATATATATTTAATTTATTAATTTATATTTATATATAAATCATATATATATATATATATATATATATATATATATATATATATATATATATGATTTATTAAAATTCTTATCTTAGTATCCAACATATCGTCCCTACCATGTCCAATCGGAGCAAACTAGGGAACAAACATATTCTATCCAACCACGAACTAATATATATAGAAAAATGGTCTTTTTCGGTACTTAGGGGCATCAAAGGCTATCGTAAAAGGGTTTGAGTTGTGACAATTTGCGACAAGCCGTATCATACACAATCCAAGAGCGAAGTCACGAATCTGAAAAACGAAATTTTGCTTATAGTTTGACATGATAAAGACGATAGGTTCGTGTCTATTTGTAATAACCATTGTACCGAGGCCCAGTATTGAAAATCAGCCTCGTGATCATGCATACCCTGATCCTGTTGGCAATGATCTGAGAACTCCAGACATTAGCTGAGATTGACTGACATAAGTATCTGGAGAAGTCTGAGTCTCCAATAATTACACAGCCGACCGACAGACAGCGCCTGTGGTTATACAGAATTAACATAAAACCTCTAATAGTACCTCCTTGGACTCACGATCTTCTTCTCCGGCGTTCGGGAACGAACTGTTCAACCGTTTAGAAGTAATTCGATACGATTATTCCTAGTATTAGGGATCCGCCATTGTGCATTCGTGCAAAGTAGTCCCCCAGGATTAAGCAACGAGGTTCGCCGTGGAATTTTCTACCTCTTTGGCAGGTAGGTATTACACGAATACGGTCAAGGTGCGGCTTAATCGAAGTAATTAGGTGCTCGTTGGTTCCTCCAAGACCCGAGCAGATTTTAAATAGGATCCTTTACATGAACGAATCCTAAGCAAAAGAATTGTTCAGTACAGAAGTCAGAGCGGATCCTTTAATACATGTTATCAGCTCATATAAAAAAAAAGACAGACATTTTAAACCAAGCTTATAAATATGTGGAAAATCTTCACGCGGCATCATCATATATATATATATATATATATATATATATATATATATATATATATATATATATATATATGTGTGTGTTAGGGGGGAGAAAGGCCGGTATATTGTAAACAAACGCTGAGCCTATATAAGCTCAGCGAGGATTAAAGTTGTTAGTTGTCTTCTAGACTTGCTTGTGTTATCATATACCCTTGCGCTACTACCCTTTGTAAAAACGTAGTTGTTTCCGATCTATCGCTAAGTGGTGCCGAAACCCGGGATCGTGTTCTACGGTATTAGCGTTTCAGTGAATGTGTTCGCGACCGGGGCGATTGTCGCTTCAAGATCGCCTCAACGCGGGGAGGATGGAGGTTCCGATTGAGATGCAGGCAGCCCCTGCCCCTGTAGTAAACGAGTTGCAGGTGACCACAGCCACAATTGAGTTGTTGAAGCTAAAGTCAGCGGTGGCGTGGATATGCGCGCCGCCATAAGTCAGGTGGACAAATTTAATGGCGATGTAGGCGAACTTGCCCACTTTTTGAAGGATGGCGACAGGCTGTCGGAAGTGATTGAAAGCAAGAAGAATGCTGGATGGCTGGACGACAGTGATGTAATAACACTCCAAGCAGCCATCGTAGGACGAGTGAAGAGATCAGTCCTTAATCACATCCAGTGCGATACCGGGACAGTGTGGGAGACGGTTAAAGGAAGATTAAAGAAGGCGTATGGCGGCGGACGGTGGGCACCCGAAGAAGATCTCTTTCGAATGCTCCAGGAGACCAAACACCCGAGAGAATCTAATGGAGCCTATGCCAGTAAGCTCGTCGCATGTTACGAAAAAATAGCGGACAAACTAAGTGAGCAGAAGGAGGACCCTGATGCTGCGGCTATGCTCCAAGGCTCCAAGAAACTAGGGAAGGTACATCTGACGAAAGAAACGGGGAAACCTATCGGGCCGGAAATTGATTTTGTCGCTGCAGCCCAGGCGCTAATCGACGAAAGCGAGAAGGCTTTGGACCCCCATTGCCCAGAACCCGAATCCAGGAGTTGGAATCAAGTGAGAAATCGACGAAGAACGGACTATGCACGTGGTGAGGAACAAGCGTATCCACGACAGAGACGAAGCTGGGGGTTTGAAGGTAAGACCAACGAAGTGGGAGGGAGACGGCCCCCGGGACGATAGTCACCCCACCGTAGAGCTCCGGCCCAGGAACAGGGCAGAATGGCCAAAACGTGTTACGAATGCGGCAAAAAGGACACATAGCAGCGCGCTGCCCGCAGACACGATGCTTCGAATGCGACAACACAGGACACGTTGCGAGAAACTGTCCTTACATGCGGAAGAAACCACTCAACCGACCAGAACCGATGGAGGTAAACTATCATCGGGTGAGTCGCAGAAGAGAAGATCGACGTGTGGAGGAACCAGCTATGGATTCCGACGATACCAGTGACTCCGATGATGGGCAAGGTCAGGACCCACAAATAACTCACCGGTCCTACGCAACAGTCCTGCGGTCCAGTCAAGTGACTAGGAGAGCGAGATGAGGAACATGCCAGCAGCGAGGCAACCAGAGGAAGTTCCGAGGAGGAAGGAGCGGAGGGTTGCCTGTTATGAGAGTATCAGGGATCAGGTGGCTGATAGACACAGGTAGCACCTGTACCCTGGTCAGCGAGGAAGCTATGAGGAAGAAATGGAGAGACTGGCAGAGACCTTCGGTGGTCAGGTGCGATTGTAACCTGCTAACTCTAAGGGGGAACGTGCAAAGTGTTGGGAGAGGTGGAAGTCCCCACGGACGATTGGGGAACCAGCGGATAGACCATGCTAGCACATGTAGTCCCCTCGATGCCGGACGAGTACAGCGGGATTATAGGATGCAACGCGTTGGATGTGCTAGGAGCGAGCCTGAAGGTGAGGCGCGGGAAGTGGATGATCCGCATAGGTGGGTGCAAGTCCGCGAGGAGAGGCGAACAGCCAGCAGGATCAGTCGTGGGAGTTGTGAGAACAGTTTCGGAGGACTTCGACAGAAGTATGCCCACATAGAGCAGCTCAAAATTCCGGCAAGGCCGCCATTAGCGGACTCTACACGCCGTGTTCTTTAACCAGTAGGTCTTGTTTTTTTGTTTGTTGTTATTTTCTTTCATTTCTTTTCCGTTTTTATTTTTCTTTGCTTTCCTACTTAAATTCTTGGCATGTAGTCATGTATGTGGTATACGTTTCCTTTTATCTAGCTATTATCTTATTAGGTTGAATTGTACATACATATAGCTTTATTTTCTTTCTATAGTTCTTATAACTTTCTTATTTACGATTATTCAGGTAGATTATCAGTATAATGTTGTATTCTATGTTTTGGATTAGTTAAGAAGTGTATCTAGTGTTCCTTACTTATATCAGTTGTTATGTATATAGTTCTGTGTAAACTTTAATGTAACTGTTTTGTATAAGATAACCGGCACCCCCTCCCCTAGTGTTTTGTTGTATTTAGAGTTTCTGCCAGTATGTCAGAAACTGGGGGGGATTGTTAGGGGGGAGAAAGGCCGGTATATTGTAAACAAACGCTGAGCCTATATAAGCTCAGCGAGGATTAAAGTTGTTAGTTGTCTTCTAGACTTGCTTGTGTTATCATCTACCCTTGCGCTACTACCCTTTTTAAAAACGTAGTTGTTTCCGATCTATCGCTAAGTTATATATATATATGCCACTGTTGTTGGGAGTGGCAGTAATGTCTGCCTTCTCCCCTCATCTTATTCACTGTGTTATATGTATAGTTTGAGCATATTTACTTATTGTACATAACTGTACAGATTGTAAATTATCAATAAAGATCAATCAATATTTAAAAAATAATGGTACTTATTAACTTCACCAGGTTAGAGAAGTGGGTCTCGTTCAGTGATCTAGATCATGAAATGAGAACTCAATTGAAATTGTGGCAAAATGGTGACGGAAGATCATGTATTAATATTACCAACGAGTTGGATTGACTAGAGTTTCGATATAACCTTGAACGAGCGGAAACGCATAACTATTATTTCATTAACATAAGTGCTACTGGTTTCCTAGGTTATATAACATTAGCACTTATGTTAATGGCATAATTGCTATGCGTTTCCGCTCGCTCAAGGTTATATCGAAACTCTATTCAATCCAACTCGTTTAAAATATAGATTACTGGTTTTTCGGTAGAAAATGGGCCGATATGCTAGTTAAGAAAAATTAGGGAAGGTTAGTTTGGTAACCTTTCTAACTATCTGAATGGCATCTTTTCAGTCGCAGGTAAATCCCAAAGACTCATTTTCCTAGCCGAAAAAAAACAGCACAAAGGACACTAACAACACTAAGAACTGTAACAAGAAACAATGAATAGAACTTGCCTAAAGTGAATCGCGTTGAAAAAAGTAATTTAACTGTTAGTTTTGTTCTTTTCAACGTGTTTTAGTCTCTGTTTACCTAACGTTTTAATTGGTTATTGTTTTTTTTTTAATATCCATTTAAGAGTAAAATTAATATTTTAATAACATAAGGTCAGAAAATGAAAAACTTATTGGTAATAGTGTTTCCTATGGCGAACGTTGAGAAGGTAGGTGGAGTCATTTCCGCTTAGAATACTATCAGTTTCCTGTTGTGGCCCCTCAAATCTTCCTTTTCTTTGAGATGTTATTTTATAGCTATCACAACATATCAAAACCAACAAATAAGTGCTTCTTTTCCTTTGCTAATGAACGAATAGAGATATGAACGGAACCGCCCTAAGATGACGCAGTTCCTGCGAGTCGGATTTTTTATTCACTATTCCATCGTAGTAAGAGATATTCGCTAAAAGGGAACCGTTCTCTTGACCATAAAGTAGAGACTTCTCCAATTGACCACCTATGATTATATTTATTTTTTTTTGGAAGCTAATAAAATTTAAAACAACTCTATCTAGGCAGATTTTTTATTTTCGTTTCCCCTGTTTAATAAATTACGTGTAAATAATTCAGAAACATTTACAATTTAACATAAAATAATTTTTCATTTTTTACTCAACTTAATACCAGTACTGCTGAAATTAAACTTTCAAATCCTGATTAGACTTGGAAAAATTAAAATCTATTTTCAAATCATTTCAAAATCATATTATCTTAATTAATCTCATTCTTTAATTAAGATACATTTAAGTTTTGAAGTTGTTGTCAGACTGATTTTTTCCAAGTCTAATCCAGGTTTTGAATGTTTAATTTTAACGACTGCTACTAGACAAACGCTTAACTTGGAAGCCACACATAACACAAAGACAGGAACTAAACGGACGTTTTAGACTTTTATCACGCTTACTGGACAAACGCTTAACTTGGAAGCCACACATAACACAGAAAAGACAGGAACTAAACGGACGTTTTAGACTTTTATCACGCTTACTGGACAAACGTTTAACTTGGAAGCCACACATAACACAGAAAAGACAGGAACTAAACGGACGTTTTAGACTTTTATCACGCTTACTGGACAAACGCTTAACTTGGAAGCCACACATAACACAGAAAAGACAGGAACTAAACGGACGTTTTAGACTTTTATCATGCTTACTGGACAAACGCTTAACTTGGAAGCCACACATAACACAGAAAAGACAGGAACTAAACGGACGTTTTAGACTTTTATCACGCTTACTGGACAAACGCTTAACTTGGAAGCCACACATAACACAGAAAAGACAGGAACTAAACGGACGTTTTAGACTTTTATCACGCTTACTAGACAAACGTTTAACTTGGAAGTCACACATAACACAGAAAAGACAGGAACTAAACGGACGTTTTAGACTTTTATCACGCTTACTGGACAAACGCTTAACTTGGAAGCCACACATAACACAGAAAAGACAGGAACTAAACGGACGTTTTAGACTTTTATCACGCTTACTAGACAAACGTTTAACTTGGAAGTCACACATAACACAGAAAAGACAGGAACTAAACGGACGTTTTAGACTTTTATCACGCTTACTGGACAAACGCTCGAAACTATCATTGACTAACAAACGACTTATATACAATACCATACTCCGACCAATATGGACTTATGGATTATAACTCTGGGGTTCCACTAAACCTTCCAATTCCTACAGAATACAAACAATGCAATCCAAAATCCTTGGAAGAATATCCAATGCTCCTGACTATGTCTCCAACCTAACCCTGCATAATGACTTCAATATCCCCTTTATCCAATCCCTGGCCAAATCAGTCTATCAGAAGTTCCATTCCAATCTCCCTGGCCATCCAAATCCTTTGATAAATTCTCTATCCTAGTTCCAAAACCCACAAAATCCCCATAGAAGGCTGAAGCGGAGACAATTTGCTTTAACATCTCCAGTGCACAAAGTGTGTTATATTTTCATTTAAAATTGTTTACAGTTGTTTCATTATTATTTTATATTATCTTTTTATTTATTTATTTATTTTTTCTTTAATGCATTACTATTGTGGGTTTTGTAATTGTTCATATTCCCAAATCAAGCCTCACAATGTCATTATAACAGAACCAGCAATATTACTAGAAATATGTTAACTCATATTGTTGTAATAATCAATAATAATAATAATAATAAAAACTATATCAATGCTGATAATAAGTTAAATGAAAAATAAAATATTATTTTATGTTCAATTTTAATCGTTCGTGACTTTTTTACACGTAATTTAATAAACAAGAGTAACAAAAAATAGAAGAATTTGGCTAGTTAAAGTGGTTCTACATTTGAACACTGAAATCGGTCAAGATTTAGAGGTTGTAGCCTTTTTTGAAACAGGAAATGTCGTTTGGAACTACAGTGCCCCAATTTTGACCAACTCGTCAGCTTTTTCATTACCCTGGATGCCGGAATGTCCTGGAACCCATTCTATTTTTATCCTATTGTGAAGTCCCAGAATATTTAGGCTGTCCTTGCATTGTTGCACTACTTTGGACTTTTATAAAATCCCTATCCGTTTCTCATCTTTCCATAGTAAATTGATCAATCATCCTAATCCTATAGCCCAATCCTTATTCAGCACCAATCATCCTTCCTCTCCACCAAGACGAAGGAAGTGGCCCCGGGAACTACTTAGGCAGTGATGTGTCGTGGAGTGAAAAATTACGATAATTGAGAGTGATATCGCTGGATATTTTCTCTCCTCATGATATCACTACCCACGTCTCACCCGCCTCCAATACCTCCCTGCTAGTCGCAGGGTGTGGTTGGATGGCGTAAGGTAACTCCAGGTTATTCTAGAATCCTTCCTAAAGCCTAGTACACACTGAGACTCAAAGTTGCGCAACAATGTTGCGCGTCAGTTTCGGGGCTGTCCCGCAACAATGAATCGCGTCCACACTAGATAGCCAGTTCCCTCGAACATTTCTCAGGAGCTGGCCTTTCAGGTGTTTCTCTATCTTTATTACTGTTAATTAAAAATGGAAATATGAAAGAACCAAAAAGGTGGTGCTATTGAAAATCGTTTAGAACCAACAATATAGCGTACAAACACATTGAGACTTGAAGATAAAATGGAATTTGTCAACTTTGCAAGAATTAGGCCTCAAGATGTTGAGAATTTTTTGCAAATGGTTAGACCAAGGGTGTTTAAAAAAAGATACAAACTTTAGAAATTCAATTTCTCCTACCGTAAAACGTGCTACTACTTTAGGGTTCCTTGCAAGTGAAGAATTGTTTAAAAGTCTTATGTATAGTTTTAGATTTTCCAAGCAAAGTTTATCTGTATTTGTTCTAGAAGTGTGTGAGGCAATTAAAGTAACGAAAACTTATTGTTTATTAACATAAAAGCACGGGCGTATATAATAAATAATTTCGGGGCGGCTGGGAGCATTAAGGGGGGGGCTGGGAGCATTTGGAGGGGCTGGGAGCATTTGGAGGGGCTGGGAGCATTGGAGGGGCTGGGAGCATTTGGAGGGGCTGGGAGCATTGGAGGAGCTGGGAGCATTTGGAGGGGCTGGGAGCATTGGAGGAGCTGGGAAGCATTTGGAGGGGCTGGGAGCATTGGAGGAGCTGGGAAGCATTTGGAGGGGCTGGGAGCATTTGGAGGGGCTGGGAGCATTGGAGGAGCTGGGAAGCATTTGGAGGGGCTGGGAGCATTGGAGGAGCTGGGAAGCATTTGGAGGGGCTGGGAGCATTTGGAGGGGCTGGGAGCATTGGAGGAGCTGGGAGCATTTGGAGGGGCTGGGAGCATTGGAGGAGCTGGGAAGCATTTGGAGGGGCTGGGAGCATTTGGAGGGGCTGGGAGCATTGGAGGGGCTGGGAGCATTTGGAGGGGCTGGGAGCATTGGAGGAGCTGGGAAGCATTTGGAGGGGCTGGGAGCATTTAGGAGGTATGGAACACCAACAATTTAGAACTTGAAATAGTTAACCAACTAAAACGCTATTACACCCAATAAACATTATTTTTTCTAAACTAAGTGATATTATTTAATTTATTTTTAAGGTTTTTAGGACAGCCCCCCCTTATGTACACCCATGATAATATATACAAATAAAAATATATTTTTATCGTTGCCTCTCTTTTATTTTTTAATAATATAATATGGTATTAAACTATAATCAGAGCAACATGTGTATTTGTAAGTCCTCTATTAACTTTATTGTCAATTCAGTCGTCTACATATCGAGTGAAATGGAACTACAAGTCCGTAAGGTGGAACTGCCGGGGGCTGATTCTAGGCTTGGGGCTGCTCCGGAACACGTCCACACTCGTAATGTTGCGCGACAATGTATCCGTGAGTCCCGACCCAGGGGGACTCAGATTCTTGTATCACCTAGACCCGCAATACACGCCTGATACACGGGGACATGTTGCATGGCAGAATCGCAACAATCCAGATTCAGACGAGATTCAGCTCTGCAACAATGACGCGCAACATTGTATCCCAGTGTGTACTAGGCTTAACAAGGAAGGTATTCGGCTGACAACTGGTGGCACATACATATAACTGTAGACTGTAATATTTCTGTAAATAAATAAATATCCAGAGAGAGAAGAGACTTTGGACTTTATTCTGTTCATAGATAGTGTCTGGCAGTTTCTTCCATGAAGATCTCTACTGGTTTAAGATCGAGTCCTGCGAGCGTGTTCTGCGATTGTATATTTTAGCCGATAGCGTCAAAAAATCAACGAAATATTCTTGAAAACTATAGCGCACTCACGAACGATGAGAGAAACCTAATTTGAATAAAGATATATATAGTTAAAATGAATGACATAACTCTCCAGATAAAAGGTTAAACAATTCTTTGATTACCATTTGCTGAATTATAGATCCTTCCTGGTTTATATAATGAGAAAGGAAGACCGGTACGGCACGCGCTACATATCAAAACCCGCTATTTTGTCGAAATCCGTATAATTTTTATAAACTCTACAAAAAGAAAGCCGGACTCCTGTATTCATGAGGTGTCAGCCATAACGGGAACAAATCCAAAAACGAGATCCAAATATACGTTTTAGAAGTATTTCGCGTCGGACGAAAATCGTGAAACTCGGATGCACCAATTTAGTGTAATTACCGTTTGATTCGTTGCTTTTTTTCAGCCCTGTCTGTATGCATGCATTATTTATCGTGGATAGCGTGCGTGTTCTCGCGTTCGGCGGGACTAGACTTGGAATATCCAGAATGACCCGGGGGCTAGTTTAGAAAAAAGGTCATTGAATAAGACCTCGGATGAGAAAGGAGGTTACGAAAAACAATGTTATATATTAATATGATTTTATAAATGTTAAATATATGGCAAATAGTCAGGTGAGGGTGATTTTTAAGGATGAATTAACTTGAAATAAAACATTGGCAGGATCCAAGTAGAGAAGGGATGATGATATTATATATATATATATATATATATATATATATATATATATAGAGAGAGAGAGAGAGAGAGAGAGAGAGTGAGAGATATGTGGGGGCAAGATTAGCTGAGTGGTAGAGCACTGGACTCATATGCTGGAGGACCTGAGATCAAATCCCGAGCATAGTACTAAAGAGTTGTATCTTCTAGTGTCTTCGTTCATGGGTTGGATTCGGCCTACCTGACTAGGCCAACCCAGCCTTTAATTAATTTATTAATGGGTACCTTGGTGATAATGATTCTAGCAGTCGAAGCAGCAAAGGGTAAAATCAGGCCGCCGGAGCATAGTACTCACCTAGTGTGCCGTATGGTCAGATACCTGGCCTGTTACGGGACTGGTTTTTTTTTTTCTGTATATAGATATATGTAAATTTATTGCTATTTTTCAAGCTACTTCGCTGGGAATTAAATGTGTTGTTCATTCGGCATCTGTCTCCAGCGGTCTTGCTCCTCCTGTCATCGCAATATTTCGCCGGATTCCTCTCCGGCTTCTTCAGGCAATCATTCATCCTTGCTGGTTGGTAAGGGAATGAGCTCGTCAGTGGTTTGGGCCCTTCTTATCCTTCTTGGTCGGAGACTATGCGAGCCAATGAACTGGGGCGTCTCTGGGCCGCCCACTCTGGGGGGCCCCCCCATTTATTATTCACGTTTTCAGTGTCCACTAGGTAGGATCTATAGAGATTTAAAGATATGTTTCATGAATTCCGTCATGAGTGCAACCTCTCAGTTGGGGTTTCAACCCTTATTCCTTTAAAACGAGTACAGCTAGAGGTTTGATAATTGACGCAAAATTATTTCTAGGAACTAGAAATAAAATAAAGACATCAAAGTCAAGGAAGACCCTAGTGCAGCCTTCTTATGGAAATTTGGTGAGACCCTTTTAAGCTCTAGCTATAACTCACAACTTACCAAATGTATCACTGACCCTGTTCTATGTATAATCTTTTATGTATTAATTTATTTTCTAGCTGTTACCCGGTGTGCCATGCTACACCTACTTTCTGAATCTAGAAAAGCAAAAATAAATTGGAAACCAAATAAGTAATATTAAAATCTAATAATGCAAATCTGTGTAACTATTTGGGTTCATTGTTTACAACTAGTGACCTACGAATATTGAGTCCTAGACGATTTTTACCTAACCTATGTTATTCCCCGGATCAAGACCTACATGTTTGCCAAGTTTGGCCAAAATTGGTCAAACAATGTGGATTTGTAAAAGGGACAAACATACAGACAGAAAGCTCAGACGTTATTAACTCTGTCTTCTTTGTTTTACAGCCTTTTTTTACATTTTCTTATAAAAAATCAAGATTGTGTATAGGTACGTGTAAACTGATCAAGTGACTAGTGTACAAAAAAACGATTACTAAAATTGAATATTTATTTTAAAATATAAATTATAATATGCTCTTCAGAATTACAATTTTATTTATAATCATAATTATGAAATAATTAGTATACATTATAGTTAATTTCCGAGTAATGTATTTCCCGCATAGCTGCTCCAAAAGGAAAAACCTTTCCTATGCTGGTAGCTAGGAAGATGTTCTATTGCATATGGTATCCTGAAGAGAATACATTAAGACAAGAAACGTCTCAGGATGCACATGCACCTAGGTGCAGCTGCGGAACCAGGGTGCGGTGTTAACACCGTTTATGAATTAATAACACAATGCAGCCGGCTGGTAAAGGATGTCTTCACTATTTGCGGGCTTTTTCTCTTCTTATTCGCTCGCACATATGCGGGCTTCTGTACATCACCGAGTTTACGGGAGGCGAATAGAGTGTTCTCTTGCAGAACTCAGGTGGAAGTTGAATGTTTCTATCTAGTAAAGAAGTCAACACGAGAAGTAGACAAAATATTAAAAATGCCTTGTTAAGTTATTTTCTTTAATTAAAATAATTTAATAACAAATCGACTCCCAGAAACTGCCTCGGCTTACAGTCCAGGCTGAATGCTCAAAAACAGCTATACAGTAGAACCTCTCATATCCGACCATGACGGGACCGAGCCATGGTCGGAACGGCCAAAAGGTCGGATATCGGGAGGAGGAAAAAACGTCTTTAAAATTTATAAAAATATCTATAATGTACAGCACAAACTGTAATACAACTTGTAATTGTAATTGTAAAATAGTTGCACGGAAGTGTCCTTCCACTGTTTTGTCCACAATACATCCATGGGGGTTGCATTCGGATGTTGCTCGATGTATTTCATCGGTACGTCGAAGGCGTCCTTAGCAGCAAAATGACTCACTACATCGTCACTGGTGGGTTCGAATTCGTCCTAGTCGCTTTCTTCGTCCACAGCTTTGTTCTGCACAACAGCAATGATTTCGTCATTATTCATTAGTAACTTCTGAAACATCAGATTCAACAAGTTACTTCCACATCAACAATCACGTCAGAACTGATTTTTGACAGGAAAACAAAGAATAGTGTAGATGACTCACTCCTTCAAGTCTGAACAGGCTCGCCAACGGGCCGCGTGTGAATCACAGACGGTCGGGCACTAGGTCGGATATCGGAAGGAGTCGGATATCGGGAGGTCGGATATCCGGAAGGTCGGATATGAGAGATTCTACTGTAGTTGGAAATGTTTGGAACAAAATTTTTGACTTCATAACTTTGTTTCGGCTAGTTCGGAAATGAACTTATCTAAATTACCCGACTTAAAATAGCCTTCAAATAATTTCAACAATTCCTTCTGCTCATTCAATAGATGGTCCAGCTTACTGACGATGCGCCTGGCAAACCGTGAATCGAGGTTAATGTAGCCACAACGCGCATACACGCGATTGGCGAGTGTATTTTCAGAGTCCTCACCTCCCATAAACTAAATTTGTAAAAATTAATGTGGTTCGTTTGGCATTGGCAGCAATGATCCCACTTTCCGATAAATTTGTACAAATTAATGTGGTTCGTTTGGCATTGGCAGCAATGATCCCACTTTCCGATAAATTTGTACAAATTAATGTGGTTCGTTTGGCATTGGCAGCAATGATCCCACTTTCCGATAAATTTGTACAAATTAATGTGGTTCGTTTGGCATTGGCAGCAATGATCCCACTTTCTGATAAATTTGTAAAAATTAATGTGGTTCGTTTGGCATTGGCAGCAATGATCCCACTTTCCGATAAATTTGTACAAATTAATGTGGTTCGTTTGGCATTGGCAGCAATGATCCCACTTTCCGATAAATTTGTACAAATTAATGTGGTTCGTTTGGCATTGGCAGCAATGATCCAACTTTCTGATAAATTTGTAAAAATTAATGTGGTTCGTTTGGCATTGGCAGCAATGATCCCACTTTCCGATAAATTTGTACAAATTAATGTGGTTCGTTTGGCATTGGCAGCAATGATCCCACTTTCCGATAAATTTGTACAAATTAATGTGGTTCGTTTGGCATTGGCAGCAATGATCCCACTTTCTGATAAATTTGTACAAATTAATGTGGTTCGTTTGGCATTGGCAGCAATGATCCCACTTTCCGATAAATTTGTACAAATTAATGTGGTTCGTTTGGCATTGGCAGCAATGATCCCACTTTCCGATAAATTTGTACAAATTAATGTGGTTCGTTTGGCATTGGCAGCAATGATCCCACTTTCCGATAAATTTGTACAAATTAATGTGGTTCGTTTGGCATTGGCAGCAATGATCCCACTTTCTAATAAATTTGTAAAAATTAATGTGGTTCGTTTGGCATTGGCAGCAATGATCCCACTTTCCGATAAATTTGTACAAATTAATGTGGTTCGTTTGGCATTGGCAGCAATGATCCCACTTTCTGATAAATTTGTAAACATTAATGTGGTTCGTTTGGCATTGGCAGCAATGATCCCACTTTCTGATAAATTTGTAAAAATTAATGTGGTTCGTTTGGCATTGGCAGCAATGATCCCGCTTTCTCATAAATTTGGCCTTCGATTTCGAATTTTGAATTAAATTGTTGACCATTTGCAGCATTACCTATGTTTTAATATTTCTCCGAATGATTTCATTTGGAAATATAAATTGAATGTTAGAATTAAATTCAGGAACAGTTTAGAATCTGGAGCCATATTTTTCTTTGTCGAAACATCATATCGTCGATACAAATGATAACTAACGAATATGAAAAAATGCATCTTTCATTGTCCATCTTTAATAATTTCTGCTGGACTTATTTACGGCAAATTCTTCAATCTGACTTCACTCTATTAAAGGGAAAGTATTCCACTATCAAAATGTCAAATCTGCCGAATATTTGACTGTCCAAAAAAAAAAAAAAAAAAAAAAAGTTATGAATAAATACTTTTCCACTCTGAAAAGTGGTGATTTTCATATTTGTTAGTTTGCTTTTGTATCGACGATATATTGAATAAAACTACATTTTATTATATAATTAAAATGTATTTATTATAATTAAAGTACTAATATCATTATTATAAAATGGGGATTTGTAGTAAAAGGTTGAAAATTTATAGTTGTATGTATTTTTTAATGGTAAATAATAAAAAAATAAAAATTAAAGTTGGCCAAAAAATTAAAAAATATTTTTCGGGTGCGCCCCCCCCCCGTTATCACTTAGGGGTATAAAAATTAGTTATAAACCTATTCTCAGATCTACTGCATATACATATCATTATTAAATTTCATCAAAATTGGAGCAGTATAAACACTAAAACTGTGACACGAGAATTTTATATATTAGATATACGAAGAATGATCCTAGTTATAGCTTACTTACAAATATATACATGTATATGTCTGTTGGCACTGTAGTGGCCAAAAAGGAGGTTCTTTCGCACCATATTGTTGAATCATCATCACACGTACCCCAGTCTTCATCACACGTACGCCCAGTCTTCATCACACGTACGCCCAGTCTTCATCACACGTACTTGGTCCTACCTCCTTGCCATGGAGATATGACATGCTCATGTCAAAAATGGCCGTTGTAGCTTCAAGTTTAATGGACACCAGCTCCAAGCATTTCTCTCAGTAAATAATCAAAATGGAGTAGAAAAACAAGCAATCCACAAGCAAGGAGTCTTGGAGCAGCCAGCCAGCATGCCAACTGAGAATCAATCAAGCAACCCATCAAATACCAACCCATCATCATCATCACCCATTCACAGAAGCATCATATATTATTATTACTAGTAGCATCATATATTATTTACTAGCTAATAATAACATTAATTAATTTTACAAAGAAATAAGATACTACATACCAATGGAAATGCCGAGCGGCAGAGGAAGACCAAGGTTGGCAATTCCATTGGTATGTAGTATCTTATTTCTTTGTAAAATTAATTAATGTTATTATTAGCTACTATATTTGTCATTGGTATGTAGTTTCTTATTTCTTTGTAAAATCAATTAATGTTACTAATTACTATTAAAATCAATTATTGTACCTATTTATTTTTTCATTCTACTCATTCTAAGAATTTAAGACGATATGTTCTTTTATAAGTTAATTGTATTTATAGTTCTGTTACCTATCACAATTATAAACTTTTTTTTGTTTCTCTATTAATTTCTTTTTTTGTCATTTTAGCTGACGAAGGCTACCAATGAGTAGCCGAAACGTCCGAAATATAGATTTTTTAAAACAAAATCATATTGCAACAAAATCACTAGTCTTTCCTTTATGACCCCTCACATTCCACACACATGTCCACTCACTCATTCACACACCCCTGAGCTACAACCTGGAAGATGTACCAGATCCCATGGAAAGGGACTATATATACTTTCAACTGTAAACACATATCATGGCATACACCGTACCTTATTCCTTATTTATTAGATTTATCTGAAGCCCACTACCAGAACAACTTATGAATAAGAACCCAGCGGGCAAATGATTGTTGTGTTTTTTTTGCAAGAAAACTCGCTAAATAGCTAATTTTAGATAAAAGAATTCTAATTTTGGCGCGTGCTAAAGATTTTATCTTCTTGTGTAGTCATTTGAGGGTCAGAGTCAGGGCCACAGACCGTCCCTAGACACACCCAGCCTTTAATGGGTACCTGCAAAGGAGAAAATCAAGACATCAGAGCATAGAACTGACCATGCTATCCCCCCAGTGTGTCGCATAATCAATAATCATTTACCTATACAGTATCTTTTATTTTTTTTTAAAGGCCCCCATGATCGTTTTCTCGTGTAATTCGCCTTACTGGGATATTCGGTTCTGTTTGTGAAGACCACGTCCAGTTACTTTGAAGTATCTGTCGTGATTTTGGTATATACGGATTAGTATACAGGTCATCTAAGGTTAGAAACCATATTATATAAATATAGTAATGAAAAGTATTTAAAATATCTGCAATAAATACTAAAACTAACTTTTTTTTACTACTATATATATATATATATATATATATAATATGGTTTCTAACTAACCGTTAGATAACTTGTATTTGTAAATAATACTTTTAGGCTTGTAAAGCATAAATGAAAATAAGCAGAATATGTTTATTAATAAAAAGGTTAATATTATAAAACTCAATGGTAATTATGAAGTTTAGGGGCCTCCTGACCGATTATTTTGTCCGGTGGTTCAATAACATGTTTGTATTTTATATTTATTCCGCATTATGGGCATACGTGCTATGCGTTTCCGCTCGCTCAAGAATATATCAAAACTCTAGTCAATCCAACTCGCTAAAATTAATAGAATTCTATTAATTTTTGCCAGTTGGATTGACTTGAGTGTTGAAGGTTACTTTACTACCAGCAACAACCAATAGAATTGTCCATAGGAATAGGCCAATAGAAATGCTAATGAGTTGTGCGCATACGCAGACTCACTGTTGTAATCACTACAGATACTTCACAAGTAACTGGAGAAGTAACAGGATGTGCTCTTTGCAAACAGACCCAGATATTCTGTAGCTCTCGGGCTTTTGAAAGACTGGCAAAGACTTTCTAGTAATCAAGTTGTATAAATAGATCTAAAGATTAAAAGACCAATTTGTACAGTAATCTTCATGCAACAAGTACTCAAAGCTCGAGTAGCGACATCCTCAGAGTTTGAACAGCGCCGATGAGAGAGAGGTGACGTGATAGTGTCCAGAGTCGGGTATAAATTGCACCGGTGCAGTGCAAAGATGCAATTACCATAGCAATAGCAAAGTCAGTTGGTCTTAATTTGCATAAATAGGATATGAAGAACCTTCATTGCCTGCTGAGACGGCTCAACGGGACTTATGCTAGTTTTATCCTCACTCCATCAGGTAATATAGCAGCTCGTTGCTAGGGATATCTCTCGTAACCATAGCAACGACTCCATTCCGCTAGAAACGTGTTTCTCTGCGCCGATGAGTGCAGTCATTCTGCCCACTGGATTGGCTATTAGGGGTGCGGGATGACAGTTTCTGAACGCTATTCCATACTTAATCCGCTAACATTCCTATGCAACGTTCATTTACATGATTGCACTCAAAACTAGTTCCTCTGCACCTTGGTGAGAGCATTCATAATTAGCACTCGACAAGCATTATGACCAGGTAACACCTATCTTGCTCCCTTCAAATGCTTTTTGGTCGCAAGAATCGCATCGGTGAGATAAAGGTTTTGGTCACAATTTCCACGTCCCACGCAATACACTCTAGTCTTGCCAATCCCAACTCAAGCGTTTCAAATGTTATTGATTTAAAAGTTTACATTGACATAAAAGAAACAATTGTATAATGACCAATAAACAAATAAGTTAATAAAAAAATAAAATAAAAATGAAAACATGAAACACAAATTTTAACCTATACTGGTTAAATTCCTGTTACTGGAAGCCAATAGATAACGGGTTATCTTTAGGTTATCTGTTTGTTGATACTGATCCGTAGCGCCCCAAGAAACATTATACTTTGATTACTTATCAATTGATGAATAACTTATAGTATGACTGGAACCATGATATAATAAACTGCAAAACTTACGTAGTAGCGTTAATTTTGATGATACATTATTTAACGAAATGTAACTACATATCTACCGTGACGAAGCACGAGCATTAAGCTGGTATATCATAATCATAAATGCGTCATAACATAACATACTTAGCATAAGTCCCTCTCACCATATTCTGCTGCATATGGATCCACCATCCCGTAGCCCCGTTTCTGTAGCAACACCTCCTACCTGGTACAGCCTGATAGCATACTTAGCATAAGTCCCTCCCACCATATCCTGGTTGCATATGGATCCACCATCCCGTAGCCACGTTTCTGTGCCAACACCTCCTACCTGGTACAGCCTGATAACATACTTAGCATAAGTCCCTCTCACCATATGCTGGTTGCATATGGATCCACCAACCCTCAGCCCGGTTTCTCTAGCAGCACCTCCTATCTGGTACAGCCTGATAGCATACTTAGCATAAGTCCCTCTCACCATATCCTGGTTGCATATGGATCCACCATCCCGTAGCCCCGTTTCTGTACCAGCACCTCCTATCTGGTACAGCCTGATAGCATACTTAGCATAAGTCCCTCTCACCATATCATGGTTGGATATGGATCCACCATCCCGTAGCCCCGTTTCTGTAGTAGCACCTCCTACCTGGTACAGCCTGATAGCATACTTAGCATAAGTCCTTCTCACTATATCCTGGTTGCATATGGATCCACCATCCCGTAGCCCCGTTTCTGTACCAACACCTCCTACCTGGTACAGCCTGATAGCATACTTAGCATAAGTCCCTCTCACCATATGCTGGTTGCATATGGAGCCACCATCCCGTAGCCCCGTTTCTGTAGCAGCACCTCCTACCTGGATGACTCTCACAGTCCCCAACCACTTACCTCGTGATCTTATGACTTCTTCACGTGATCAGTCACTCCGACAGGAGAGAGATCCTATCTGAAGGGAGAGAAAGAAAAATTAGTTTTGTCAATGAATGGTAAAGTAGCAGCATTACTTTCAGATCGGTATCCTTGATTGACTCAATCAGATAACGGGAGATGGATTGGTCAGCCTCCTTCCGTCTACATCAGATTATACAGGTATTATATACCTTTATTATATCAAACATGGCTGCACCTAATTTCGCAACTAATGCCGTTCACTTACATTCAAATCATAATCAAAGCGAATCTTAAAATTATTTTAAGCAATAAAAAAAAGTCCAACCAACGAAAATTTAGTAAGCTTTTGAATGGTTACCTTCTACTTACCCAAATTATCTAAAAATTTTTGAGATATTTGAGAAAATATACAAAGAACCCAAAAATCTTCATATCTGTTAATAAAATGTTTTTTGTTTTTTTTCAATTACTTCCTAAACTCCCAATCTAATCAAAATTTATACATCTTTGTTTGGAGACATTAGAAACATGTAGAAAATAATTTAACCGAATTCAACGATTCTAAGAACCTTGTAAGATTAGTAAAAGAATTCTGAAATTGTTTGAAGAAATATAAAATTAAATCTCAAAGAGAAGGAAGATTATAGGCGCCACAACAGGAAACTGATTGTATCCTAAGAGGAAATTACTCGATCCTCTTTCTCAACGTTCGCTCTTGGAAACACTATTGCCAATACGTTTCACGTTTTATTACTTTTCTCCGAAGGAAAGTAGTTACTGAGGTTGCACTCATGACGGAATTTTTGAAAAATTTCTTCGAATCTTTATCGATCCTACCTAGAAGACACCAAAAATTACCCCAGTTAAAATTTGTATTTGTATATATATATATATATATATATATATATATATATATATATATATATATATATATAGTTATATATGTGTCCGTTAACACGATAAAGGCCAGAGTTTTTGTTTTTTCGCCAAGAAACTTGGTATATAGTATTCCCCCATCAAACGATTGATTGAGTTCGTTAACCAACAAAATTGGTCCATCCGGAGGGGGGGGGGGTTTACTCCGGAGCCAAAGTAGTTATTTGTCAATACCAGCCATAATTTGTGTTGTATTTCAACGAAACTCGGTATTTGTTGTGGTCAACTAAAGAGGAAACTGTGCTGTAAAAATAAACTAAATCGGTTGACTAGGAGGGGGAGTTTACTCCAGACAGAAATTACTAATTTGCTCATACCGGTCGTAATTTCTGCTGTATTGTAACGAAACGCGGTATACGTCCTGGGTATCTAATAAGGAAGAAGTGTTGTAAAAATGAACTAAATCGGTCTATCGGAAGGGGGGGATTTACTTTGTACTATGTTTGAATTGAATTGAAACAGGTGTTACTTATGTTTTTATTTTATTTATCTATATAGGTTATTTTAAGCTAATTATTCAGGAATGCAATCGACACTACCCAATTCTGAGGAAAGTGCTTAGTTATGCAGCTCCTGCGTGACGGACTTTCTTATCTTGTTATAATCGTTTAGAGCCTGCTACTCAAATTCAGGAACATAAATATGCTTTAGGTCCACCTGACAAACTTATGTAATGGCCGAATGTTCGTGCATGCGCGAAAGCCAGCGGACAATTACAACTTGATGTAAATAGAGACAAAACCCGTTCAAGAGAACAAAACTAAAACTTTCCAAGTATTAAACACTTATTTCACCGATTGACATCGCCACATCGAAAATTGCTTCAGAATCTTTCTTCTATAGAATTTACAAAGCTTTCCAATGGCCACCTTCCACTTACCACGATATCCGAAACTGCATGTGAAATCTGATTGTTTTTCTTAGCCGAATACCAACTATTCTATGACTTTAAAGCGCGCCTGCGTTCATCTCCCTAGAGTCTTTCGGAAAGCTTGGAGTAGAAGCACTTAATATTTTCTTTTAATATTTGGTTAAAAATTTTTAAAAAAAAAAACCTACTCCAACAGGATCTCCACGGAAAACAAGATTTACTGAACGTTTAATTTTACAGTTAAATCCAAGTTTTGAATGATAGCACCAATTCGACTGAGAACGCTTAATCAAAACTTGCATAAAATCAGGTTTTGTTTTTTTTATTCAGGAACTTAAATAAGCTTCTGAATTGATCATTTACACTGCACTGATATATATATATATATATATATATATATATATATATATATATATATATATATATATATATATATATATATTATTCATTTATTTAAATTTTAAAGCCCATTATAATTAACTGAGAATCTTTGAACGGCTTATCTATAGGTAACCATCCTTTTCAAGTCAAGATAGCGCAGTTGCCCTTTCTTTTTTTGAAAGAAATGCCACCACCTCTAGTGGGAATCGAACCCCTGACGTAGGTGCTCACGGCCAATAGGCCTCCCAATAAATATATATATATATATATATATATATATATATATATATATATATATATATATATATATATATATATAGGAGAAGGTGTTGTATCTCTGACCATATTGTACCTTTGACCACCGAGGCTGAGGCGGCATGTAGCAACATTTTATAAATTTTGGTGTAATTAGTGTTTAGCTCCTTCACTAGAGGGCTTGTGTAACCTACTTTGGATTATTCAAGTCAAAGAGGATTCTTGCAAAAAATACTTATCTATTTCTATCATAAAAATGTAAGTTATTTATTGATGACGTTTTGCCTCATCATATTTTTTGTATTAAGTCTTTTTAGATGGAAATCATTTTACAAGTAGCTATTACAATAAGAAACATGGTGTAGCCTCTGAAATTAATTTATCTTAATCCTAAAATTTGTAGCATGCTTTTTAATTTGCACTACCAGGGTGTTGTACCTCTGACCACGACTAGGTGTTGTTCCTTTGACCAGGTCAAAGGTACAACACACCTGAGTAATTTTTTCATAATTCAACTTTTAGCGCGGTTCCTCCCTCCCCCATAGGGAGGAACCCCGCTTATAAGGTTGATACAATGGAACAATCCGGAAGTGCCGACTAGAAAATTTCGCGTTTCAGAACCCCTAGAAACCGAAAATAACGGTGGTTCAAATTTGTATATATATATATATATATATATATATATATATATATATATATATATGTATATATTTGTATATATATATGTGTGTATATTTATATATATATATTTGTCTGTTCGCTCTCTAGGTAGAAGACGAATGGTCCGATTTTGATGAAATTTGGTACAAAAATCTGTCGTTCAATTTGAAAGGTCAAGTTCGTTAACCAGCAATATCCGCCCACTGGAAGATGGCGTTTGGGGCGAAATTCGCGCATAAAAAATCGTAACGCTTACGTTTTTGAGTTCATAAGCTTGTAAGTGCTCGTTTTATAGGCTTCTTGGGCTAGGAAAACGAATGAAACCATTTTCAAGGCGATAGCTTTAACCGTTGTCGAGAAAATTGGAAAATAGTTTTTGAATACCGTTTTTGGTTTGGGTACTTAGAATAACGGGATTCAGTTGAAACATTATCTCCATGTTCTACTTTCATTAAAACTAATATGTTGAAAGTTATGTTACGTTTGGAGTTAAGGAAGGGTTAGAATAAAATATTTTATGAACAGACATGAAACTTCGTTTTGGAAACTTCGTATACTTTCATTAATATCTCGAACACGGTTGGGAAATCGTGGTAAGTGGATTGAAACTATTTGAAAGCTTACTAAATTCTCTACAAAAATGATTCTAAAACTATTTTTGATTAGGTTATGTCAATCGGAGAAATAAGTGCTTAAAACTTCAAATACGTCTGTTTTGTTCTTATGAACGGGTTTTTGTCGTTCTTTTTGTAATTTTTGTCTCTTTTCCTTGGTTTTTTATTGCTTTTTATTTTTGTAATTTCTTATGTTGTATTTGTAAGGAAAATGTATGTGTGTGTAAAACAGGATAGGTAAAATGAGACCAATTTTCTGTTGTCAGAAATAATAAAATGTTTTGGGAACTTCGTATAATTTCTTAATATCTCGAAAACGGTTGAAAATCTTGGGAAGCGAAAGGTTACCATTCGAAAGCTTACTAAATGGTCTACAAGAAAGGTTCTAAAGAAAGTTTTGAATAAGCGATGTCAATCGGAGAAATAAGTGCTTAAAACTTTTAAGTAATTGATTTCGCTTATTCGAACTGTTCTTTTTGTCTTTGATTTTGGTACTTAGAATTATGGGATTCCGTTGAAACATTTTCTGCAAGTTCGAATTTTATCAACACTAATATGTTGAAATTTTGGTTACGTTTGGAGTAAAGGAAAGGTGAGAATAAAATATTTTATTAATAGACAAGAAAAGTTTTGGTAACCTTTTATACTTTCGTTAGTATCTCGAAAACCGTTGACAATCTTGGGAAGCGAAAGGTTACCATTCGAAAGCTTACTAAATGGTCTACAAAAAAGGTTCTAAAGAAAGTTTTGAATAAGCGATGTCAATCGGATAAATAAGTGCTTAAACTTTGAAGTAATTGATTTTGTTTATTCGAACGGTTCTTTTTGTCTTTGATTTTGGTACTTCGAATTATGGGATTCAGTTGAAACATTTTCTGCATGTTCTAATTTCATCAAAACTAGTATGCTGAAAATTTACTTACGTTTGGAGTTAAGGAAGGGCTAAATTAAAATAATTTATTAATAGAGATGAAAAGCTTTGGAAACTTCGTATACTTTCCTTAATATCTCGAAAACGGTTGAGAATCTTGGTAAACGGATGGTTACCATTCGAAAGCTTACTAAATGCTCTAGAAAACAGGTTCTGAAGAAAGTTTTGATTAGGCGATGTCAAACGGAGAAATAAGTACATATAGGGGTCTCCCGTGGTCTAATGGTTAGCGCCTTGGATTCATAAGCGGGAGATGGTGGGTTCGATTCCCACCTCCGGCAGGAATTTTCTCATCTCAAGGCTCGTTGGGAAAATTCCTCGCTGTACCCTGGATGTCGGCGCTAATGACCTAGAAGTAGATGCGCCGTAAAAAAAAAAAAAAAAAAAAAAAAAAAAAAAAAAAAAAAAAAAAAAAAAAAAAAAAAAAAAAAAAAAAAAAAAAAAAGTACATATAACTTAGAAGTAACGATAATTGATTTCGTTTATTTATACGGTTCTGAAAAGAGGCAGCAGTTTTGCACTGCATTTTATATTCAACATTAGGGAAACATATAACAGAAGGGTGCTAATGACCTTAGCAGTAGATGCACCTAAAAAAACAAAAAAAAAAAAAAAAATTTATACGGTTCTTTTTGTCTGTTTTTATTTCTTGTTATTTTGTTATTGCTTCTAGGAGGAGGATGTATTTCTCAATAAAACAGGGGAATAAATACAAATTCTTTGAACCTGTAACAGAACTGAAAACGTAAATATTCTCCGTGTAGGGTCAGTCCGGGTCGAGGTAGTTGGCCGGTTCAGGTAGGCTTTTATTGCACTTCATAAATCAAGATTCATTGTTCTCATCAAGCATTCTAGGACAGCTGACAGTTACCTTTACCTGTAGGAAGTCATGCAGCCAAATTCTATACTAGAAATATAATTATATTTTGTGGTTGAATGTGGCCGTAGTTCAATAAAAAATAACACTACTTTCTCATTTTCATGTACAATTTTATTTTGTTTAATTGCATTTAAAAGTAAAATGGATATGTTAGCACTGCAAGTTAAGTAAATTAGAAATATATTCGTAGAAGAGTCTTCGTAGACCGAAACTTGGGACGGCAGAAAGAGTAATTTCTGCTTAGGATAGTTTCATCCCTAGCCGAAAATCTTGTTTTTGTTTTTTTTTCATATTTGCTTACATTAGGAATGATCCAAACAAAGTAATAACTGTTTCTATTCTAAGTCTACAAAATAACACTAGGGATATGAATGGAACCGCGCTAAGATGACGCAGTTCCTGCGAGTCAGACTTTTTGTTCTTTTGCTACGACTTGCTAAAAAAATAATTAATATTGGTTGCTTCAATTGTTCAAAGAATTTAAAAAATAATAAATGAAATAAGTTCAAACTGACTTTATCAATCCTTGGTGCAGCAGTTCGAACTTATCAACCCTTATCGTTCCTCTTGAAGTTGGAATGCCTCATCCAAAAGCACGGGCAAGGAAAATGTCAAATAGGGGCTGGCCTAAAGGGAAACCTCGTGTCCTGACAGATATTCCTGAAAATCTAAATATTGAAGGTGAAGAAAAAACAACAAAAAAAAACGAAAGTGTCAAGTTTACGAGAGAAGATGAAAATTTGTATGATAATGATGTTGAAGACATTGTGGCTAAACTTCCATACCCTACTATTGCTAGAGGATCTGCTTCACAGTTAAAACCTTTATCGATTCGACTGGATTTTTCAGCATATTAAGCATAACATAATATCAATAATAGTTTTTTTATTATGCTTACATCCTTGTCCTGTATTTATTAAACTTACAATTAATTACAATATAACTGAATACAATTTTGTTCTGTACTGCTGTCTTGTTTTTACGTGGTCACAAGTACACCCCATGGTCAAAAGTACAACTACATGTTGTACCTTTGACCACTGTACGATTATTTTTTTTTTTAATTAATTAAAAATATTAAATGTAAAGCTAGAACCTTGAAAAACTTAAATATGATAAAGAATAGAATGCTAATTAAAATGAAATAAAAAAAATGAATTTAGCCTTAATATTCAAGCTAAAAAAAATTAAATTGTGCAAAGTGGTCAAACGTACAACGCCTTCCCCTATATATATATATATATATATATATATATATATATATATATATATTATATATATATATATATATATATATATATATATATATATATATAATCTTTTTTCATGACTTATGGATTATGGGAATGAATATGAGGCGTCTATAACCTCTCTGAAGTATCCCCCCGTTCCGAAGCCATACTCGTAAACATCCGAGCAGACCAATAATAAAGCGATCGTTAAAGGGAATGAGGAGAAAATAAGGACAGTAAATAAATACACAAATAATTTATTCAAGGAGTTTATTCAGGATAATCCTTTGTATTTATGTCGACGGCTCAATAATAATACAGCCTTTGTATATTGTATCTTTATCTTAACGATTTTTGTATTACTCGCTCAAAAGTCGTGGTTTGTATTATAAGCTGTTCGTGAAGAGTTTATTAGTCATCAGCTTTATTTATATAATTGTCAAAACAATTACTCAATAGACAATAAAGAAATAATGGTCCGACTGGAATCCCTGTTAAGTTGTGTATATATATATATATATATATATATATACATAAATGGAGGAAGTTGTAGTGTCCGTGAGAATGTGGACACGGCCAAATAAGGCGAGCAACCTAACACAAGATAGGTCTTAGCGTGTAACCCTTCGCAACTCCTTCTGTTTCTACAATCACGTTCGAATCACGTAAATATTAATGCGTATTAACAATCGTTCATACAATGAATTTTTCATCGACCGACTCGTGACGTCGTTGATATCTCACTAGCTGACGTCGGCCATCGTCGGATTGACCTCGTCCGATGGAGTACAGAAGTTAAGAAAAAACCACGGCGGTTTCTGTCACGATAACTATCAATCAAGCCGTGAAGTAACTTTCACAGTAACAACCTTAAGAACAGCCTTTAGGATCTACAGCTAGTTATGGGAGTATCGGTTCTTGATTCAGCAACTGGGAATCTCAAGATATTGAATCACTAAACCAACATTACTAACGAACAGACTTTCTCTAAAAAAACAATTAAATAAATAAATACAAAAATGAACGAATAAATATGTAAATAAATAATAAAAAAAATACCAAATAAATAAATAATAAAAAAATGAATGAATAAGCATATAAATAAATAATAATAAAAATACCAAAGACAAAAAATAAATAAATGAATAGAAAATGAATGAATAAACATGAAAATAAATAATATTAAAAATACCGCAAAAATAAATAAATAAAAATAAAAAATGAATGAATAAACATGTAAATAAATAATAAAAAAATATAAAAAAAAATTAATAAATTTACATAAAACATTTAATGAATAAACATGTAAATAAATAATAATAAAAATGCCCAAAAAATAAATAAATATATATACAAATTAATGAATAATTATTTATGCAACTGAATAATAATAAAACTGCCCAAAAAATAAATAAATATATATACAAATTAATGAATAATTATTTATGCAAATAAATAATAATAAAAATGCCCAAAAAATAAATAAATATATATGCAAATTAATGAATAATTATTTATGCAAATAAATAATAATAAAAATGCCCAAAAAATAAATAAATATATATACAAATTAATGAATAATTATTTATGCAAATAAATAATAATAAAAATACCAAAAAATAAATAAATAAAATGAAAGAATAAACATGTAACTAAATATTAGAAAAATACCAATGAAATAAATATAAATAAAAAAATGAATGAATAAACACCTAAATAAATAATACTAAAATAAATACCAAAAATAAATATATTTTTAAATATGTGGTCTTTTACGGACATTCATATTTCATTCTTATATCTATGAAATCGCAATTTTTTTCCGAAGTAACGTTGTCTTAAGTGACATGTTAGAACCAGAACACTGTAAAGTTGCAACCCGTGTTCAACCTAAGATACACAGTTCTTTACACAATACGCGATATCACCATAGTCCTAGGGCGGTGGTGACCAAGCTGTTATCTACCCTTAAGCCTCAAACCCAACCCCAACCATATTTGTCTGTTCACTCTCTAGCTGACTCAAAAATGGCCCGATTTTTATGAAATTTGGTACAAAAACCTTTCGTCTAATTTGAAAGGTCAATTTCGTTAACCAGCACAATCCGTCCACGGAAAGATGCTTTTTGGAGCGAAATTCGCGCGAACAAAATCGTAACGCTTACGTTTTCGAGTTAATATGCTTGCAAATACTCGTTCAATAAATTTCATAAAGCGATATCTGTAACCGTTCTTAAGAAACATTGATAGACCTACTTTTCTCAACTAATTTTCAGTTTGAGTATTCAGAAACGATTAATTCAGTTGAAACTTCTTCCAGACGTTTGATATTTATCTAATCAATAATAGATCAATTTTGATTCCATTTAGAGTTAAAGAAGTATTAGAAATAAAATATTTCATTAACAGCCATGAAATATTCTAATAATAATATTATAATTTATAAAATGAGTGTTTTATTCACGCTGCGATTTAAACAGCTTCTTCAATAAACATAATTGAAAATAATTAGAAAAGGGCAGACACTTTTGTAGGGTTTAATTATCAGGAAACATGAAAATAAATGTTGCCTATGATAGATTGCAATACACTGCGCGTAACCGTAAGAGTGAATGAGAGGACCGCGCAGTTGTGGTTGTTCTCTGCGCTCTCATTGGCTCTTGCTTACATGATCTTGCACAGCTGCTGTCGGTTTAAATGGCAGCGTGAATAAAACACTCATTTAATATTAGAATAAAAGCCCTTAAAAGTGTCTGCCATATTTATTATTCATTATAAAATTGTCTTAATTATACATTAAAGATAGTTGGCTTCTCAATAAAATTCTATTTTTGTGAAATATTTTTTTGCACCTTTCCCCTATGCGCAGTACCTGGTGTTGCATGCTAAGTGATGCCAACACATACTCACCTTCTTATCTACCCAAGAGGTACATTATAGCAAAATTTCAAGGTGCATAAAACACTCGGTTACAAGCAGTCTATCATAGGTAACATTTATTTTTATGTTTCCTTATAATTAAAACCCACAAAATTGTCTGCCCTTGTATAATCATGTTTAATAATGTTTATTGAAGACACTGTTTAAATCGCAGAGTGAATAAAGCACTTTATTTAATATTAAGAATAAAAACTAGGACCTTTTTTTTTATTTACATTTTAACCCCCTTAAAAGTGTCTGCCTTATTTATTATTCATTGGAAAATTGCCTTAATTTGCAGTTTTTTTATATATTAATGATAGTTGGCTTCTGAATAAAACTTCTAACCTTCTTATCTACTCAAGAGGTACATTTCATCAAATTTTCAAGGTGCATAAAACACTTCATGAAAAGTGCGTTACCAGCTCTGGGACTATAAAGGCCAATAATATAGTTATTATAAACGACAGAAGAGTTTGTTAAGGAATGCGCTAACTGACCACAAGAGCCCCCCATCGTGTAAATCTTGATCTTCACCCCAGCTGAGGTGTTTGGTAGAGAACCAGCCCATAAACAACGAGAGAGAGAGGAACAGGCGTGATATGATTTTATAGACCCTGGTTTTTTGTCGACTTCACCGCTCCTTTCTCGGGACACCAAGAAATATATCCGTCCCGCCCGCGGGAAAAAATCTGTTACTCCCAAATAAAGTCCTTTTTAATTTAGTGTGGAATCGCTATACGGCTTTTTATGGCTCATTTATAATACCTTTAACCTTTAAATAGTCTAGCTCATTAGTAGCCAACTTTATTTTATTATATAGTTATTAAGAACTTTAAAACCTTTCAAAGAATAACACTGCCTAAGGCTAGTTTTCTGTCACTTATATTCTGAATACACTTATGTATATATATATATATATATATATATATATATATATATATATATATACAGGGTGTCCCAGTATATGTGTCCACCCCCTTTTCCTCCTAGAGTTGTTGGAATTTCGAAATGAAACTTGGTAGGTCTTAGTTATGTTGCATGAGGTTACTTTTGAAGGTTTAGTTGACTTTGTAACATTCTCCAGTTTTTCTCCAGCGCATCTAACTCTTCATTTTCCAATGGCGGCAGGTATTTTTTTATGACGAATTCTGATCGAAAATTTAATTTTAAGACTAATTTATTCCGCGATATCTTTTGATCCGACGCACCGTTTGCGCGTAAAACGCAAAAATATCGCCCTTTTCTAGACAAATTCCTATTTATCACTGAAACCAAGCCTTGTACGTAATAACACCTCAATGTAAACGTTGTAGCCTATTAATTTTCCTTTCAGATGATACCAAGATCAAAGTTGTAGGTTTAATATTTAACGGGGTATAAACGGGGGAGAATATACTGGGACACCCTGTATATATATATATATATATATATATATATATAACCCTGTATATATATATATATATATATATATATATATATATATATATATATATATATATATACAGGGTGCCCTGTAAATGTCTAGTCATATTGTGAGGGGTAATAGAGGACCCTTAGGGGAACAAAAAATGTTCTATGACGATTTCCCAAATTCTCGCCCATAAGGGAGAAAACGTAGTTTTGTCGTTTTTTCGAGAGAAACGTGGTTTTTAAGAGAATAATCGTTGTAGCTCCGTCCCAGGTGGTACTACTAGAAAGGAAGTGAAACCAATCAAAAGCTGAGACTAGTTGGGAGTAAACGTAAAAATGAATGAATGTAAGTATGTATATCTTACCAAAAGAAAGCTATTCTAAATTTCCTGATATTATATTGATATTTCTTTCCATCGTTACTCCTCAATGGGCAGGATCTGAGACTTCCGGGTTTCAGAAAAACTTTGTCATTTAACCAGCTTTCCATTCATGTATCACAACCCTATGTTATTGAAGTATTTGAACGATTTAAGAACAAAAGTTTAAAAAAAAGTGAGGAACCTTAAAAACTAAATTATTGCTGTTTTTGATTTGTTTACTGAAACTTTTTATTCTTAAGATGTATATTATTTTCATTTTAGTTTTTAGGTTATTTGTTATGTTGTTGTCTATAGGCACTGATAATGAGACCTTGTCTCAAAAGCGAGAAATAAACTTTTTCAATCAGTGAAGGTTCGACGTTTTATATTTTCCTATTTGAGTGCAAAATATGTTTGCATTTTGTCCAAAATATATTACGTAAACATTTTTTTTTTTTGCATTTTAAGTTGTGGAAATAATAATTACAAAAAACATTTAATTACCAAACATGGAGTTTTGAGTTTTTTGTATGTTCTCTTAAATATCTCGAGAACGGTTGAAAAATCATTTAATCCATTCAGCAATTTTTAATACAGCGGGAAAATTTGAAAGCCTCTATTTCGTTCCTTTTGACGGGTTTTGTCCCCCAGTTTGCCTTAGTTTTTAACGAGTTGTAGTTTTTTAATTGAAGAGGTCGGGGCAAAATAGTGCCAAGCAACATTTTTAACAAAACTTAACTGTAGCTGCTATATGTTGGATATTATGTGTATTATGTATTAGGGGCAACAAGATTAAGTAGCATACAGATCTTGTAGTCATATTTTAGTAGCATTTACATCATAGACTGATAGTCCCACATAATATCCAACATATAGCAGCTCTTGTTAAGTTTTGTTAAAAATGTTGCTTGGCACTATTTTGCCCCGACCCCTTCAATTGAATTTTCTCTTAGCGTTTTTTTGTTGTTTTTTTTTTTAGTATCATGAACGTGTTTGTATAACTTGTTGTTTGTAATAAAGTTTTCCTTCAGAATGAGCAAAAGTCGAAAAGGCGAAACGATTATTTTCAACTTGGAGTCGACTAGTGCCAGTTTCCTGTGCACGGGCGCCAAAAATCTCAACTACTTCATGATTTAATTGGAAGAGGTGTTTGAATTTTATTTATTTATTCATTTAAATTTTCATATCCATTATAATTAACTGAGAAATTTAGGACGGCTTATCTATAGGTTACCACCCTTTTCTAGCCAGGATAGGGCTGATGCCTTTTCTTTTTTCCAAAGAAACCCACGACCCTTGGCACGGAGTGTTAAGTGCTCACGCCTTAACACTCACGGCCACTGGGCCTCCACTTGAATTTTAAGGGATAGCCAAATGACCCTACGGATAAGAACATTATGGAAAAACGTGCTAATATGGCGCAGTTCCAGCTTGTCAAATTTTTTTTTTTACATACAATTAAGGACCGAGGATAACTTAATTGTAATTAAATTATTTCTTCTGCCCAGTAAATATTTAGAATCGATTTAAACATATCGACCCCGTCGCTCTCAGCTCGATCCCTACTTTGTATTCTGCACGGAGAATGGATTCGATTGTATGTTAACAAGGTTGCCACTAGAACCAATAAACATTCCACGGTTTTATTATTCCACTGCTTTCCGAATATCATTCGGAATTACGGGAGAAAATTTAGTTACATTTCTATAACAAGTATCTATGTCGTGTATAATTTACTGTGGTTGTGGGTACAATTCCCGCTACGTCTATACAAGAAAGTCATCACATCTATCATGTATAGAAATGGGCGTTAATCTTTACCGAATAACCCGTTCCGAAAAGCTGTCTTATCAATAATGAGACGTTAATATATATATATATATATATATATATATATATATATATCCGGGGTCGGGGCAAAATAGTGCCAAGCAACATTTTTAACAAAACTTAACAAGAGCTGCTATATGTTGGATATTATGTGGGACTATCAGTCTATGATGTAAATGCTACTAAAATATGACTACAAGATCTGTATGCTACTTAATCTTGTTGCCCCTAATACATAATACACATAATATCCAACATATAGCAGCTACAGTTAAGTTTTGTTAAAAATGTTGCTTGGCACTATTTTGCCCCGACCTCTTCAATTAAAAAACTACAACTCGTTAAAAACTAAGGCAAACTGGGGGACAAAACCCGTCAAAAGGAACGAAATAGAGGCTTTCAAATTTTCCCGCTGTATTAAAAATTGCTGAATGGATTAAATGATTTTTCAACCGTTCTCGAGATATTTAAGAGAACATACAAAAAACTCAAAACTCCATGTTTGGTAATTAAATGTTTTTTGTAATTATTATTTCCACAACTTAAAATGCAAAAAAAAAAAATGTTTACGTAATATATTTTGGACAAAATGCAAACATATTTTGCACTCAAATAGGAAAATATAAAACGTCGAACCTTCACTGATTGAAAAAGTTTATTTCTCGCTTTTGAGACAAGGTCTCATTATCAGTGCCTATATATATATATATATATATATATATATATATACAGAGTGTCCCGCATTGAGATATCATAACTTCAGAGGTTTATTCTGCACCTCATTTGTAGTTGAATGGTGCAGAATTGAGCCTTCTCAACATGTGGCAGAGCTACTCAAAACTTAGGTCTATTTTCAAAACTAGGTACTGGGGTTTTTGATGAAAAACTGTGTTTTCCGGATTTGTTTTTAATGTCTTGTAAATAACGACCACAATTTTAGAATTTACATTAAATTTCCAATAAGAAACATCCGTTATTGAAATGTTGCCATGTAAATTAGGAGCTACACTAAGAGCCATATAGATGTGAACTATTGTTATTAGTGTTTTATTAAATTATCCAATATTTTCTTAATCAGCTATTTGTAGACTTAGAGGTTTGCCTCCGCCTCAAAAGTTGGCTTATTTAATAAGCTTTAAAATGGCACTCCATTGTCTTAGGGAAAAAAATTATTTGAGTCTAATTATTTCTGATTTCTCACAGTCAAAAACAATAAATTTGCTTCAGCGTGAAGAAGCCATTCTGAACACATTATTTAATTTCACATGATTATGGTATTGTCCCATCCTTCCCACACTTTTTCTTATGGATAACTTCAGGGATACAACCGTAAAATGGGGTCAAATCAGACCAATGCCGTGAAATAGTTGCAAACTTATACTGATTAGATATTTCTCTGAAAGCGAACTGACAAATATATATATATATATATATATATATATATATATATATATATATAGATGGAACGGCATTTTTCTCCAGCGGTGGTACTCCTCCTCACTTCTTCCCGGAATATTTCGATGGATTCATCTCCATCTTCTTCAGCCAGGTACTTGTTTCTTCCTCGGTGGTAGCCAATTGGAAATTTTCCGGGAAGAAGTGAGGAGGAGTACCACCGCTGGAGAAAAATGCCGTTCCATCTAAAAATACTGTCCCAGCGACGAAAAATAACATCAAACATTTAAAACCTTACGGCGAGGAAAATAGAAGCAGGAGGAGAGAAAAAAAGACGCAATACCATCAGCGCTGCCAACGGACAGAATCCCAACTACACCAGGGAGCTTCAACACCATTCGTCCGCCGATACTGTGGCTAGAGGGGAGAAAAGGAGCCCAGATCGAGAAAAATGTCATTCCCTTGGCTACCACCGAGGAAGAAACAAGTAGCTGGCTGAAGAAGATGGAGATGAATCCATCGAAATTTTCCGGGAAGAAGTGAGGAGGAGTACCACCGCTGGAGAAAAATGCCGTTCCATCTAAAAATACTGTCCCAGCGACGAAAAATAACATCAAACATTTAAAACCTTACGGCGAGGAAAATAGAAGCAGGAGGAGAGAAAAAAAGACGCAATACCATCAGCGCTGCCAACGGACAGAATCCCAACTACACCAGGGAGCTTCAACACCATTCGTCCGCCGATACTGTGGCTAGAGGGGAGAAAAGGAGCCCAGATCGAGAAAAATGTCATTCCCTTGGCTACCACCGAGGAAGAAACAAGTAGCTGGCTGAAGAAGATGGAGATGAATCCATCGAAATATTCCGGGAAGAAGTGAGGAGGAGTACCACCGCTGGAGAAAAATGCCGTTCCATCTAAAAATACTATCCCAGCGACGAAAAATAACATCAAACATATATATATATATATATATATATATATATATATATTTGTCTGTTCGCACTCTTTGTGCAATGTTCAACCCTTTGGTATGAGTAAAATGAAAATATCCTAGGAGTACAAGTTGCTACTAATTTCACCACAAGGTACTAATTAGATCCCATTTTACGCTAATAACATGCAACTTTTTTTTACTATTTTAGTTTTTATGGGCTTAAATGCTTCCTTAAATAATCAAAAATTATATCCCAGAGTGTTTATGTGCCGGGTTTTTTATTTAATCTTTATTACAAGAAATCATGAAAAGAAATTAACTTCGGTACATTATACTTAAGTAAGTATATTTTCTCAAAACTATGTTTTTTTCAAATCGGCTGATACGCTAGCCGTTTCAATTTTCACCCGATCAACTTCAAATGTTAACTGCAGATTCCTCATGATATTTCCTAGTAAAGTACGAAGGAATTTTTCCATTCATTGAATTATTGCCATTTTACGACCGATTTTAGACGGATTTGTTTATTAGAAAATGAAGAATTGTTCACTCAAAAACCATGTTACAATGGACGAATTCAGCTGGTTAAGGAACTTGACCTTTCGCCATCTTAAAAAAAAAAAATTGTGTACCAACTTTGATGAAAATCTGCCAAATGTTCAACTAGCTAGACACATTTCCTAATCTGCCAAATGTTCAACTAGCTAGACACATTTCCTAATCTGCCAAATGTTCAACTAGCTAGACACATTTCCTAATCTACCAAATGTTCAACTAGCTAGACACATTTCCTAATCTGCCAAATGTTCAACTAGCTAGACACATTTCCTAATCTGCCAAATGTTCAACTAGCTAGACACATTTCCTAATCTGCCAAATGTTCAACTAGCTAGACACATTTCCTAATCTACCAAATGTTCAACTAGCTAGACACATTTCCTAATCTCCCAAATGTTCAACTAGCTAGACACATTTCCTAATCTGCCAAATGTTCAACTAGCTAGACACATTTCCTAATCTGCCAAATGTTCAACTAGCTAGACACATTTCCTAATCTGCCAAATGTTCAACTAGCTAGACACATTTCCTAATCTGCCAAATGTTCAACTAGCTAGACACATTTCCTAATCTGCCAAATGTTCAACTAGCTAGACACATTTCCTAATCTGCCAAATGTTCAACTAGCTAGACACATTTCCTAATCTGCCAAATGTTCAACTAGCTAGACACATTTCCTAATCTGCCAAATGTTCAACTAGCTAGACACATTTCCTAATCGCGTCATGAGGTCAACCTTATAAACGGATTTCCTCCCTATAGAGGGAAGGAAAAGAAACGGTAAAAATAATAAGGGCTAATAATTTATAGAGTATTTTTTTTTTTCAGTAATAGTTTATATTTGTCTGAATATTTTACTTATGCAATATATATATATAATCCAAGTATATAAATAACAGGAAAATTTGAATGCTAGGCTTTACAACATATTCATGTACAGAATTTATTTTTTAAATATTTTTGTAACATTTCTATACAAAGAGAGCCACTTTCGAACATTTATTTCAAATAAACAAACACATTATGAGTAAATTAAAAAAAAAAAATAATAACAAAACTATAAAATGACATAATTTAATAGCTACAAGTTTTTACAATCCATGAATATATAGTTACTAAGATTTGGCACTGTAGTCCCGCTAGGTGGGGCGCTATACAAATATTGTAACAACAATAATCTATAAATACAATCTGTTGTATTTTTGTATAGTGGCTACGCTACAACGCGTATTGTCTCCCCACAATAAAGAGGAATCATATCGGGAAAATATGAAATAAAGGATAAAACAACCCTCATAAATACATTATCACAATAAATAATACAAAGTTTTTAAACACTCAATATACAACAACTATATACAAAATACACACACCAGAGCGTGGCCGAAGAAATACATCCATATAAATACTTATACTCTGATATTTAAAAAAAAAATATATTATACAATAAATTTACTTGCACCTAAGGTAGCCCATTTATCAACATTTTAAAAATGAAAAAAAAAAATCTTTTAAAATTGGTAGATTTTGTTTTCTCTTTTGGACTAGTATTTTTTTCTATATTATATTTATATACATATATATTTACATTCATTATATATACTTTATATCCCCTAGTGATAAGAGACCTTAGGCCCCTCTCGTTAATTGATAATAGAGGTAAATAATTACAAAATTTTTAATAATAACTAAGGAAGGAACAGAAGCATAGTTTACAGAGAACAGGGAACGGTCAGCCAGTTTTGGTTATTATCATAAACATATCTTACTTTTAAAATTATACCATTTGACATAGTACTTTTTATTTTTTTTTTTATATATACCTATACTTTGATACAGAACTATAAAATTTTAATATGACAATTTTTTAAACATCTTATGCATTTCTCATAAAATTTAAGAGCTTCTTCAGACGGTGCCTTAAAGTGTGTATTTTTGCTTGAAGCAGCAAAACTGTGCACCGTCTGAAGAAGCCGACAGTATCGACCTGCAGAATTTATACAAATTATTTTATTTATTAAAAATTTAATAAAGTTAATAAATTTTTCAATTCCAATCAATGCTATTCGTCAAACGAGAACCCATTTAAATTTAATCACTTAAAATTTCAGATAAAACCAAATGAAAAATATGACACACTAAAATAACTGTTAGTATTTTTTTTTCTTTTACTTTCTTCTTTTTAGTAGAAGAAATCACTGGTCTTAAGTATTTGTTGATCTAATTGTTTTAATTTTTTTTTATTTTTATTGTGCATTTAATGGTTTGGTAATCACTTTAGATGCTCTATATAATTGTGTGTATATAATTTTTCTATAAAAATGTTTACACAAGCAATGCCATTGTCAATTGAAAAATCATGTTGCTTTTTATACTACCTACATTTACGTTTTTTTCTGTGCATTTTTCCTAAACTTCACAGCTCCATGTTCATATTAAATTAATTTTTCCTCTCTTGAATTGTTTTTAACTTCTGGGCATTTTGGTATTCCATATTATTATGTGTTTTTGCTGTTTCATTTACATTTTTCCTTTTAGTCGTACGATTAAATATAAAGTATCGATACAAATTTACGAATGTTCACTAACTGAACATTATACTGCGAAATAAAAAAAATAAAAAACTATAAAAATTGAAAAAGAAGGTCGCATTGAAGTAGCGGAGTCATGGGTATGGACTGCGTTTAATGAAAAGGGAAAAACTCGAATTGCATTTATTTCTGGAAAAATGAAGGAATTACTTATCAAAATGATTTGGCAGAGTTCCTTTTGCCGTTTATTACGATTTTGGAAGAAGAAAGAAAAACGCGCCGACTCATGAGCTACAAAACAATTGTTTTAGGATTTTGGTATCAACATTTTAGATTGGTCAGCCCTTAGTCTGGATCTTAATCCCATAGAAAATTGAGGGGGGGGAATTATGGCAAAAGAAGTCTATGACTTTTTGAAGCCAGAAATCCAAAATATTGACGAGCACAAAGAAAGGATGACACAAGCTTGGGAAAACATACCAGAGAGCACTTAAATTAATTTAGTAAGAAGTGTCCTCAAAGGATATATATATATATATATATATATATATATATATATATATATATATATATATATATATATATAACTTGCAGACAAAAATAAACTCCCTTCTTGCAGGGCTACTGTAAGGAGGAAGAGGAAACAAATAAAATATATATATACCCCCATATATATATATATATATATATATATATATATATATATATATATATATATATATATATATGACCCTTTCTCTTTCAATATATCATTTCAATAGGCGGAAGGTCATGTATATATAAAACTCGCCAACTTCAAATATGTATTTGACCTTCCGCCTATTCAAATGATATATTGAAAGAGAAAGGGTCACAATTTTATTATATATATATATATATATATATATATATATATATATATATATATATATTTTTGGATGGAACGGCATTTTTCTCCAGCGGTGGTACTCCTCACTTCTTCCTGGAATATTTCGATGGATTCATCTCCATCTTCTTCAACCAGGTAATTGTTTCTTCCTCGGTGGTAGCCAAGGGGGGTTTCCCTTGGCTACCACCGAGGAAGATACAAGTACCTGGCTGAAGAAGATGGAGATGAATCCATCGAAATATTCCAGGAAGAAGTAAGGAGGAGTACCACCGCTGGAGAAAAATGCCGTTCCATCCAAAAATACTATCCCAGCGACGAAAAATAACATCAAACATATATATATATATATATATATATATATATATATATATATGCGCAGACTGATATCCTTCTCTATTGGGTCTTGTATGGTCTCACGGCAGGTACTGTAGAGATATGTGATGCTTCATCTTACAACACACTAGGGAGATATTGTGGTCAGTATTATGCACCGGTCGATTGGGAGGAAATACAGACTATTGATATAAAAATCCCCGAGGCGTGAAATAACGTCGGCATTGGTTCTTTAATGTTTCATATCATGAAACTGGGCCGATAACTATTTTTTTTCTTGAGTCACAAATCAGCGGCTTGTGACAGCGATAAAACGTTAAATTAATTTTGAAGATAATCCTGTCAGATTTACAGTAAATTGATGACAAACATGGCATCCTAATTGCTCCGACGCGGCGTTTTAAAAAGGATCGGGAAATTCTTTAGTAATTCCAGCAAGTGCCGTGATGCTTTAATTTAAGTTCTGCTCAATGGCTATTTATTTCACTAGAAATCCTCTCTTAATGTTTTAGTTTTATCTTACATACTTTCTCAGGGAATTTTCAGCGATTCGAGAAGAGTACAGGTTGAATAATTTTGCTGTGAACGTGATTGTTAAGTCGTGAGCACTTTGTGCCTAAGAGGTTCGATTCCCACAACGGTTATGAGAGAAGACGAGAAAAAAAAAACCCGTGAATTGAATCAATCATGACAAGAAAAGGGTGGTTACTTGTAGGTAACCCGTTCTAAAATTATGTGTTATTTATAAACGAGTGTCAAAATGTAGAAAAATAATGCATTATCTAACATTTTTTGAACAAATACAATGCTCCGGCTAACTATGATTTTCCCCTTTGCAGGTATCCATTAATAAATCAATTAAAGGCTTGGTGGGCCTAGGGACGATCTGGGACCCCGAATCCAATCCTCAAACGTCGCCACTAGAAGATAATATGTTTATTGCGCACCTGAATTTTGAACTCAGATCCTTCAGCAGTTTAGTCAACTGTTAAAATGTTAATTCAATTATTAATTATAATATTTTTTAGTAGTGTAATGTTCTAATTTCTCTGGCGTAAAAACATGATAAAATGCTAATCGCCACTAAACCCTTATCCTTATCCTGTTCTAATTCTTCCCGGAAGATGATTATGACAATAACCTGGCTCTTTAAATATGAAATGTTAATCGCCACTAAACCCTTATCCTTATCCTGTTCTAATTCTTCCCGGAAGATGATTATGACAATAACCTGGCTCTTTAAATTTGAAATGTTAATCGTCATTTTTAATTTGATAAAGACTATAAAGTGTAATACGCTTAAGGGTCTAAAATTCATAGCTTGTATATGTATAAGCAATAAAAAAAAAATACATAAATAAAAAAAGTATAGAAATAGAACCCTTTCATGAAATTTGACGTTATGTACAGCTCGACTTTTTATTCTGCAACTACTATTTGGCTAACCTGGAGTTAGAACATAACTGCAAAATGATTCGCTTTTACGACGCAGCGACCTTTTGGACCATCAGCGCCGAATCCATGGTGCAGCTGGGAATTTTCCCAACGGACCCTGAAATGAGAAAAATCCCTCCTGCAGGTGGGAATCGAACCCACCATCTCCCGCATGAGGATCTAACGCGTTAGCCACTAGATCATAGTATTGCAATCAAAGGTGTATTTGGAAGAATGGAATTATTGAAACGATTAACTAACGAAATGATTTGTCTTTGAAAAACCTTTATTTTTTGGCGTGTTGATGTTTCAGAAGCCCTTTCCAAAGGCCAATTAACATCAAAGAAGTGTCTAAAGATACACAAAACGACAAAAACCGCAGAGCCGAAGACCAGAGAGAGAGAACGAGAGATTGAAGTGAAGCTAGCGGTTGGAATCTGCAGAAAAACTCGCCGAGAACGACTCGCTCCTGATTGATGCTTCTTGTCCTATTGTTAGACCGGACACCTGTTGAAGCTCTATGCTAATACCTCGCTGTCTGGAGGCACCGACTCCCGCGGAATCCCTAAGGACCCCTTCAATTTGTTGGTGGTTGTTAGCAAGTCGAAGGCCATTAGCAGGTATCTCTGCTAGCAGATCGCTTTCTAACCCTTACAGTCCTCCAGCATTACCCCTTGGTGTCTATGCTAATCCAATACTGCATCAGTATTCCCTCAGCCACTTGAAGGGAAAGGCACTTGCTTCCGATGGCGGTGCATTGAGAAGCCGATGATACGGCCGCTATTACAACGAGCATATTACCATTTATAGCAGACAATGTGACGTCTTCGAAATATATTGACGGACGGAGGATTGACAGGATCAGATTGTCAGAGCATCCGCACGAAGAATAGAACAATGTCACGCACAGAGTTATCGATATGTGCATAAAAGTTTCAATGCAAACCTCATATGAACAAAAATCTAAGGAATTCCCGTTGAAATTTTGTGAAACCCAGAAAAACCAATATTCTTCATGCGAAGGAAGAAAGACCTTCGTAGGGCGTTTTAAAAGTCCTCTAAACGCCAAAGATTTTGGAATATACTGAGTTCGGATCCTGCTACGTCCATCATATTACAAAATGCATACTTCTAGTCCAATATACAATATTCGGATGTATAATAAAAAAACTAGTCTGGGCTATTCAACTAATATTTGCTACATCATTCCTAACTGCAAGACGTGCAAACTTGAAATGGGGGGGGGGAGGATTTGTAATCTGTCTTCATCAGATGCCAAAATGATAAAGATGTTGAAGTGCAAATAAAGTCCGGAACATTAACGGTTTTTGATATCAACAATCTTGAGAACTGTATTTCTGTAAAAATCTTTTAGCTAGTAAAATGTTTATCGTATTTTCATTTTTCTTTGTGCTCTACAATTATTCTTTCTGATTCCAGGCTTTTGTTCGACTTGGATTGTGGAATTCAATACAAAATCAGCTTATTTGGTTAAAAACTTTGGAATGCTTGTACGCAAGGTTCGTAAGATAAATTGGTCTATAGCTACTTATAAATTTGTCTATGGCTTATTTAACTTAATTTTACAAGACATGGGCGTATATAGAAAGTAATTTCGGGACAGGCTGGTAGAATTTCGGTGAGGGGATTTGGGGTTATGGAATTCTAACAATCTCGATCTTGGAATAGTTAGCCAATTAAAACGTTATTACACCAAAAATAAATAAGTTTTCTAAGTGAGCTTACTTAATTTATTTGTAAGGTTTTTATGACACGGGGCCCGGCCGGGACACCGGCATTTTCAATGGACTCCTTCATGTGGACACCGGGACGAGTCTGTGTTTTATGCGTGTGTGATGGCTTCACCGTGTCCCGGCCGGGCCCTGGCTCCGGCCCGTCCCGGTCCCAACACGGTCTAGTGTAAATCAACCTTTATTCTATAAACTGTAGAAACTGTAAGCTAGTATCTATTTGCAGGATATCATCCGTTAACGTTTCGTGCATGCCATGTCGTATGTTCAAGTTTCCTGCACAGTTGTAAACTGGTTTAACCGACACATCAATAAAAAATGCTCTGATCTTTTACTTTTAACATTGCTGTATTTTTGTAAGCCAAGGGCTTGACAACAACAATGAACGCCGCTTTTACAGGATTTATTTATTTGTGTCCAGACTTGTTCCACTCAATTTTAATGAGCTCTTTTTCTGTCATCAGACGAAGGTGTTCCTTGGGCTTTTGTGGATCCTCTTCCAACTTTCCTATAACCTTCCTGAAAGGCTGCACAAAACCAACCACATTCCTGGTTAGTTCGCAAGGTTTTTAGTTAAATCTATGTAGCTGACCTTGGCTAAAGTACTGGGACAGATAGCCAATAAGCACCCCCGTGCAAAACCAAAATCAGTTCCTAAACTCAATCCAATGATTGTAAGTATGATGAGGCATTTTGATAACTTCAGCCTGTAGATTGGATTTAATTATTTGAACCAATAAAACAGTTGAGACTAATAATTTATTGGTTGATAATTGTCCCTAATATAAAATAGGATAGAAGGAAGTGGATTGGTTGTTAAGAACTACGTAAGAACCATCCTGTCATCGAAGCAAAGAGATATAGACTGACTAATGTTCTCTTTGGCCTATCTCTTTGGAGGATCTAGAAGTTTAAACACCCCCTTAGTTCTTAGGAGTTAATTACACTCAGATTAATGAGTCTAAAATAACAGTTGGTCCAAATATAAAAAGGAGCCAGCTCTGATTATTAAAACAGATTGGCTCAAATAGTCCCTGTTACAATTAAAACAACAAGATAAATCCACATCTGTCTGCTGGACGGCCATTATCCTATGATTTGTAATTTCGGGTGCTGAGAGCGACCGTGTTCTTGTTGGTTCGAATCCATGGGAAGGTCCTTCGTTGCCATGATGAAAGTCGATTAACTAAAGTTCGATTTCGCATGAAACCCTTTACAGAAAAATGTCAGTTTCGTGAAACGGATGAAAGATGGCCGGTGTTTTAGGTTTTTTCTCTAGTAACGACCCGAGCAAAGCTGTCATCGGTGCAAACTTTTGATTTATTCCGATGCTTCTTATTGTATCCTTCTTGAAACATCTTATTCCCATCAGACAGAACTCCATCCAACCTCACTAATCAATTACTCGCTTGTCACGACTTCTCTTGGCAGGAATTTATTACTCCGTTCAATACAAAATTCTCAAATGTTGAAATTCAGCGATCAACAATTTAAAAATTGCTTAAATAATACTAATTATAAATACTTTGCTTCCAGTGAAGGAAATTTGAATTGAAATCACCGAGTAACATCATGTAAATTCTAAACATCTAGAAAAACTGATTAAAAACAAAGGTTTTCCTCACAATAATGCATTTATTCAACGCAAAGAGCTTTCGGTCTGCTGAGACCATCTTCAGAGAAAAAACAGGAATGAGAAAACCATTGTAACTCAGCAGGCATAATTATACAAAAAATAAATAAATGTCGATTTTTATTTCCTATAAGTCAACCGTTTTTTTGGCCAAAAATAGGAGTGAACCCTTTTTAAAAAAATAAAAAATCGACTCTTGGTAAAGCAAAAATCAAATGAGTAATAATAAGAAAATATCGAACAAATATGTAATGTGACTTACTTAAATTAAAAAAGATTGTAGATCATATATTTAAAAAATAAATAAAGAATCTACAATTTTTTTATAATTTTATTATTATTCTTTAAAGAATATTATACACAAAATACAGTAATTACCTACTAAAAGAAAAAATGAACCTCAAAAAGATTGGATTATTTAAGAAGCATCAAAATGCATTAATTCTGAATATATTTGCTTTATGATTAAGTGCATCTTCTCTTTTATTGTTAATGTATTTTGGGTTCATAAAAAAGTTACCTTTGGTCATAACAATGTGTACTTAGAAAAATTTAAAAAATTTAAATGTTCCAACACTAATAGCCAAGAAGTTAATATGGCATGAAAAAATAAATAAATGGTAGTCCTTAATTAATTAATTATATTATATAGCAATTAATAAATTAAAATAGTCCTTGTATATGTTGTTGTATTTTAAGTTTACTTTGTTTGGGCTCTCATTTGGAATAACTTATTCTATAGAAAGAAGTATTAAAGTTTCTCGTTTCAAATTACTTGCGAAGTTCCGAAGAAATTATGTATTCACCAATGCGTTACCCTTTTTAATAATTCTTAACCAGCTGACATCTTATACACAAATAAAATATAAAAATAATTGAAAGTTGACCAATTTGATAATTGTTTTAGGTTATAGTAGATTATCAAGGGAGGAAGATGGAGAGCCATTCCCTGTTCTGTGCTGTAAATACTGTATCCCGTGCGGCACCAATGCGTTTCGCCGAACGCACAGACGTGACATCACGCCACGCTTTTCGCCGCGCTGCGTCTAGCGTCTCACCCCTATCTCGGGGTCTCTCCATGACTACGCCTCGTCGCCACTGCTCGACTCGTGCCTGTGTATCGTGTGATACTGCTGTTGTTGGTTCTGCTGTTGCTGCGAAGGTTGCTGCGTTTGTTGAGAACCTGTCTCCTGTTTCCACTTGTTCACGTGGTGAGAGTTCTTGTTGCTAGCGGCCGCTGCTTGTTGCTGTTGCTGGGCCTTGGCCTCCTCTTCTTGTTGCATTCGCTTATGTTTCGTCCGTCGGTTTTGGAACCACACCTTCACCTGGACAACAGAAAAAATGAGAAAAACGGTTAAAGATAAATCGTATAAAATACAAAGTCGTGCATTAAAACAACGTAAACAACGTTGACAACGTAACAAAATATCACAAAAACATTTATCTTAAAATTAGCGGACGGTCGTTTAGTTCAAACATTTCAACTTCTCATAATATCGTTCGTTTGGTGCCCTATACGTTTCACAACTTGACTATATACCTATTAATTGATTCTTAGCTAAGAAAAACCTTCCTCCAAAGGTAGAGGCAAGTACAGGCTAACGTCTGGGCATTAAATCAAAGGATCAAAAACCGTAAATATAGTTAAGTTGGTCCTGAAGAGGTAACTTTGAACGCGAAACATAAAATGCACATTCCCGTAACAGGCCGCAAGGACCCTGAGGGGCAGATACTGTAGAGGCATCTGATTCATGACCATACGGCACACTAGGGAGATATTATGGTCATTACTATGCTCCGACCACCTGATTTTCCCCTTCGACTGCTAGGGTCATTAGCACCAAGGTACCCATTAATAAATTAATTAAAGGCTAGGTTGGCCTAGGGACGGTCAGGAAGGCCGAATTCAACTCAGCACCGAAGGAACTAGAAGAAAAAATCTTTAGTGCTTGTTCGGGATTTGAACTGCTCCAGCATATGAGTCCAGTGCTCTACCACTGAGTTAACATCGCCCACTAATAAGCACCAAATACCACATATTACGAAAAGTAGACGTATTTTAAATAACTGATTCACCGCCAGTTTATTATAAAAAAGATTATTTATGTAAAGAAAATTAAAATTATTCAACTTTCTTTGACCAGTAGTTCTCAAGTTTTCGTGATAGTAAAATGTCTGCTCTTTCTATAGAAGATTCTAATCGTATTCTGGAGTGAAAAAATTATTTCTTTTAGAGCCTTTTGCTCAAACTGAGGAACATAAATATGCTTTAGCTCCACCTGACAAACCTATGTAATATACTGTATAACATACAGTCTTATTTGGTTCTTCATGGCCACCGCGCATGCCCGAATGCCAACGAAAACTTTTTTGTAACCGTTTTTCCCAGTTTAGTCATCGCTACAGCATATTTATGCTAAAAGAAAGGCAGATACAGATGGACCTGTTGGGAGTAAATAATGAATTTAACCCAACGTTTGCCACCCGCAAACCCTTGAAACCCGAGACGAATGGCGCGGTCACCCCTCCGCGGTCGGAAACCCGATTTAGATGTAAATTCAGGGTACGGGGGAGTTAGCCACCAGACGGCGCTGACGAGGTGTCAATATAGAAATGGTCCTCCAGTACGGATTACCCTCGTAATACCATCGCCGTGTCGATGACATCTGCTCTTCCAGATCCGATTATGGTTTTATAGCGGAGTTATGGTCGGTAGGGGTTCGATTCCCGAGGAAAAATCGAGCAGGCGTGATTGTGGCGCTCCCTGTGGGACTCTCGCGCATCAATCAAGGCCTAACTGCTAGAGGGCTCTAGGGAACCATAACCTTACCCCTTTATAACAGCCACTTCTGAGCCTTTAATTGCCTGTGTAACCTCAACCAGCCCGCATCGTGTGTGCTATTGGCCATGCACCCTCCAACAAATTGGCTCCAGCTTTTATCCGATTTAGGACTCTATTAAGCACTTTCGACAACTCGTACATCATCAGGGTTGCAATTCGTTTAATATTAAACCACGTTTAACATTCAGGATCATCAAGGGAATGTAGTAGTCATGGAGAGGAGAAAGCCAAACCTACGGATACGAATTAAGAATTGGATCGCGTTAATTATTGTGCGATCAAGTGGTAGCATTAACATTCTGAGGAAACATCAACGTAGGACTAAGAGACCGTGTCAACGTTCTGAGAAAACATCATCGTAAAACGAAGCGACGTTGTCAACGTTCTGAGAAAACATCTTCATGGGACGAAGCAACGGTATCTAAGAACTCAGGAAACATCATCATTGTATCGAGGAAGCTATCAACGTTCTGAGAAAACATCATCAAAGGACAAAGCGACGATATCAACGGTCTGAGGAAATATCATCGTAGGACCAAGCTACCGTATCAACTTTCTGAGGAAACATCATCATTTGGCCGAGGAAGATATCAACATTCTGAGAAAACATCATCGTATGACGAAGCAACCGAGTCAACTCTCTGAGAAAACATCATCACGGGACAAAGCGACGGTCACTAAGTTCTAAGGATAGATCATTATTGGACCAAGGAACATATCAGCGTTCTGAGAAAACATCATCGTAGGACCAAGCGACCGTATCAACGCTCTGGGAAAAAATCATCATGGGACCAAGTAACGGTATCTAAGTTCTGCAGAAACATCATCATTAGACCGAGGAAGGTATCAATGTTCTGAGGAAACATCATCGTAGGACCAAGCGACCGTATCAACGTTCTAAGGATACATCATCATTAGACCGAGGAAGGTATCAATGTTCTGAGGAAACATCATCGTAGGACCAAGCGACCGTAACAACGTTCTAAGGATACATCATCATTAGACCGAGGAAGGTATCAATGTTCTGAGAAAACATCATCGTAGGACCAAGCGACCGTATCAACGTTCTAAGGATACATCATCATTAGACCGAGGAAGGTATCAATGTTCTGAGGAAACATCATCGTAGGACCAAGCGACCGTATCAACGTTCTAAGGATACATCATCATTAGACCGAGGAAGGTATCAATGTTCTGAGGAAACATCATCGTAGGACCAAGCGACCGTATCAACGTTCTAAGGATACATCATCATTAGACCGAGGAAGGTATCAATGTTCTGAGAAAACATCATCGTAGGACCAAGCGACCGTATCAACGTTCTAAGGATACATCATCATTAGACCGAGGAAGGTATCAATGTTCTGAGAAAACATTATCGTAGGACCAAGCGACCGGATCAACGTTCTGAGATAACAATTATTTAGAATAACATATCTCAAGAACTAAATAGCTAAAAATTAAAAGGCGTTAAAAATATTTTTTTCCAGAAGAATATGTTACTTGATCCGCTCCCGCTTGATCCGCTCCCGCTTAGTATGATCCAATAATCAACATTTTTGTAAACGTTTCTGATTGTTGCTCCTATCTTCAACACCACATACTGTTGAATCCTTACATATATAGTCAATAAGTCACTCCTTTCTCCTATTCCTGGTACGCTGTTTGTACCATTCAATTTTTTACTAGACTAAATCAGGTTTAATTTGGCGTCAATCGATAAAAAAATGTTTTTATTTTTTCCAAATTAAAAATCGACTAAAAGAATTAATAGGCATAAATGAAAACATCGATAGGACTAACACGAACTCGATTATAGAATTATTATCGATGTTACAGACAGAGCGTGTGAGCGATAAAGCATTTCCCGCCCTTTTCGAAGCGGCGGTGCAGTTTTTACGCGCCAAAACCGGTCCCGGCAGCCTGCCGCTGACAAAGATGTCAAGAGTCCTCTGCTGGAAAAAGCGATGCCTATGTCTTTCTTCTCTTTTCCCGGCCTCTTCGTCGGTCCTTGGCTGTCCTTCAAAGGATTTATAGAGCTTTAATGTGATTTATATCCAGACCAGCTTTGGGTCCCTAGGGTTCATATTAACTCGCACCGGGAAAAAACTATCAGCACGGTGTCCGTGTAGTAATGAAGAACACCTCGGGACACTCCGCTTTCCCTTATTCAGGCCCGGCATACTTTTAAATTGAAGATAAAAAAAAAAAAAACGTAAGTATTGAACAATGACGACTTACTTATCGGACCCTTGTATAAATGAAGACATCAATGTTTTCCTTCAATGGTAAATAGAATGGGTCTTCAATTATAACCTTTCTTCGTTTTTATACATTAATTGCTTCCAACCAGGTCTTATTTTAAAACTTCATGATGACAGAATTTATTGTTGAGCATTCTCCATATTATTCAACTGTGCTGCTTAATTATAATTGGCGAAGACAATAGCCACGTTGAATACACCGGTTCCCCTTCAGGAGCAAAGAATGTACTTTATATCTACAAGTTTTGCACAGCTTAACATTAGGCTTCTGCTACAAAGGCCAAGTCAAGACTCGAATAGGTGTCCCTAAAATTATTAAATACAGAGGGCGGCAGAATTTACTCTAGCACCTTACAAGATTGTAACGCCGACTGAGATCAGATAAATGCAAGATGACACCATCTTTCTCATGTATTGGCTCCTTTGGACGATTTAACTCGCCAAGCAGTGATACGGAGCCTGGTAGACTACTTGGTTAAGTTAGCTCCACTGGACACCAGACCAGCTGGGTTCAAATATCACTGTGGGAACTTAAGTGTTCTAAATGATAAAAATAAATAATCAAAAATATTTTAGTTAGTGCCTATTATGTAGTAACCTTGTTTCAGCATACACAAATAATAAAAATATTGTTTTCAAATACGAAAAGGAATAAAATTAAATGCAGGGATTACAAAGAACACATCCAACGGCCATAGCCACGTTGAATACAATGGTTCTCAAGGATGACCGAAGTTAAGCAACGTTGGGTGAGGCCAATATGCAGGATGGGTGACCGACAGGTTAACATGTTTAATGCATAAAGAGCTTATGAAGAATGCAATGCAGGCATATTCCTTAGTACTTCATGGACATAAATCAGGTCGGTTTATATTTACTCCTTTTCAATTTATTTCGGTTTACATTTTGTTTCTATTATAGCATTAAATACACTAATTGTTATCATGTTTTGGTGTGTTAAAATTATTTATTCTACGCTGAAATTTCATTTAAAATGGATCTCCAAAGACACCACTTAGGTGATGTTATGCATTGGGAAAAACTGCTTCTTAAAATCATCGAAAATTTGTAGAAATATATGGGGAAAATGTCATTAGTGAGCGACAAGTGGAGCGGTGGTTTCAACGATTTCGAGCGACAAACCGCAAGCTTGAAGACTAGCCTCGTACAGGTCTAGCAACAGAGCTTGCCGACCAACTCCTGCAGTCTACTGTAGAAGACAATCCTGTTGTAACACAGTCCACCGACATAAGCCGACATTATTTATGGAATGACCTGATACTCAGTAAATGTAAAAAAATAATATAAACATATCTGTTGGAAATTTATCCCAGATATTATTTATTTAAATGTAATAATGACACGCCAACTTAGAAACTCATCGAACATTGTCACCGAGCATTGTCCAGGTAGCCACCTAATCCGTTTGAAAAATACCAATGCCTCTTGCGACTCCGCCGGTCTGACTTTGATGTTTACCCTGCTTTGTAGACTACTGTTTAGTTGACGTCAGAAAGAATGGGGCCAATTTATTCTCAATTACAATCCAATTGATTTCCCGCGTAAAACGCCCAGCTGATGGAGTAAGAAAAAGCGCGCCAAGATCCGGAGCAATTCCCGCCCTAATCTCCAATTTCTCTAAGACCCTCCCTCCGCCAATAATAGGCTCTATCACTGTTTCCATTATAAAACTAATTTATCTCGGCGGTTTTTTCCCTGAGCAAAGATAAATATTGTCCCCCCTCCCCCCATTAACGACGGAAATGGGTTCTCATATTCCCGGGCCATTTAGTTCATCCTCCCTTCCCCTACTCCTTTACCCCCTCCCCCCCCCCCTGACCGTCCTCCCTGTTTTCGTCCCGGAGCTGGCAAATTAATTGCTTTCCCGGAGATTATGTGACGACCTCCCTCTGGAAGCCCCTCTTAGTTTAATGGCTCGTTGCCTGGCAAATTTATACCATCATTTGCCCAAATATCCTCAAAATATCCTACTTCGTCTTATACTGGAGTTACCTTAATAGATCAGAAGATATTTTTACTAGGAATACATTTTAGTACTAACAGATATTTTAAAATTTATTGTCATACAAAGATATTTCGTTTCGGCTTCTTCAGATGGTACATGAAGCTAAATCGGTCAAATGTGAGACATTTTGCCTAAGGGGCTTTGGAAGTGGGATCGTACCCGAGACTTGGTAATTACAACAGGACATCGAGTTAGACACGATACTTGGCATCGGGTTCAGGGCTTGGCGTCAGGACTGGAACTATGCATCAATCACGTGACGTGGTTTCGGACTCGTGTCTTGTCGTCGGACAAGGGACTAGGTGTTGGAAAAGGAATTTGGGGTCTCACACTAAACTTTGCATCGGACGCACGGCTACGAATTGCACAAGGTACTTGGCATCGGACATAGGACATGACATCGGACATGGACATGGCAATGGACGGAGTACTTTGCAACGGTAGCAGGATCAGGAATTGCTAAAGACGCGGCACAATACAAGGGACTTGGTAAAGTCGCGGGACTTGGCATCGGACATGGGACAGGAATCGGTCAAGAGACCTCGTGACGGGCACCAGGGTTCGCATTGAGCACGGGACATTACATCGGACGGAGGACGTTGCATCGGACGGAAGTCTTTGCATCGGAGCAAGACTTTCCATCGGTAGCAGGACTAGGATTTGCCCAAGGGAATTAGCATACACACGGGACTTGTGGTTTCACACAACAGACTTTGCATCGGACACAGTATAGGAATCGGTCAAGGGACATAGTGCTGCCACGAGACTTGGCATCCGACTTGGAGGCTAGTGGCTTGATTTTGGACGCGTGATAATCTGGAAGAAATACCTCTATCTCCTGTAATCAGACAATGTTTCCTGATTCTGTTGCTATGTTTGATCATTACTTAAATAGAAAATGTCGATATTTCCTTGGTGGAGGTGTGTTCAAATTAATTTTGATGAAATGTACTTGATAATTAGATGTTAACGCCTATAACTAAAATTATTAAGGAAAGACACAAAACTAATAAGTACAAAACTAATAAGTACAAAACTAATAACACATATACCGTACTAATATCATGGCAAAATCGACAACCATCTTAAAATTTTGCCCTAATAAGATAAAAACACCATCTTCAGGAGCGCAGCTTGGTTTTTACGTTGAAACGTCACCAAATGGTTGTGGCAATAATGAATCAATATATAAATAAATATCTCTCTAGCACCAAAGCCATTGTTATCTCTCTAGCACCAAAGCCATTGTTATCTCTCTAGCACCAAAGCCATTGTTATCTCTGTAGCACCAAAGCCATTGTTATCTCTGTAGCACCAAAGCCATTGTTATCTCTGTAGCACCAAAGCCATTGTTATCTCTCTAGCACCAAAGCCATTGTTATCTCTCTAGCACCAAAGCCATTGTTATCTCTCTAGCACCAAAGCCATTGTTATCTCTGTAGCACCAAAGCCATTGTTATCTCTGTAGCACCAAAGCCATTGTTATCTCTGTAGCACCAAAGCCATTGTTATCTCTCTAGCACCAAAGCCATTGTTATCTCTCTAGCACCAAAGCCATTGTTATCTCTGTAGCACCAAAGCCATTGTTATCTCTGTAGCACCAAAGCCATTGTTATCTCTCTAGCACCAAAGCCATTGTTATCTCTCTAGCACCAAAGCCATTGTTATCTCTGTAGCACCAAAGCCATTGTTATCTCTGTAGCACCAAAGCCATTGTTATCTCTCTAGCACCAAAGCCATTGTTATCTCTCTAGCACCAAAGCCATTGTTATCTCTGTAGCACCAAAGCCATTGTTATCTCTCTAGCACCAAAGCCATTGTTATCTCTGTAGCACCAAAGCCATTGTTATCTCTCTAGCACCAAAGCCATTGTTATCTCTCTAGCACCAAAGCCATTGTTATCTCTGTAGCACCAAAGCCATTGTTATCTCTCTAGCACCAAAGCCATTGTTATCTCTCTAGCACCAAAGCCATTGTTATCTCTGTAGCACCAAAGCCATTGTTATCTCTGTAGCACCAAAGCCATTGTTATCTCTCTAGCACCAAAGCCATTGTTATCTCTCTAGCACCAAAGCCATTGTTATCTCTGTAGCACCAAAGCCATTGTTATCTCTCTAGCACCAAAGCCATTGTTATCTCTGTAGCACCAAAGCCATTGTTATCTCTCTAGCACCAAAGCCATTGTTATCTCTCTAGCACCAAAGCCATTGTTATCTCTGTAGCACCAAAGCCATTGTTATCTCTCTAGCACCAAAGCCATTGTTATCTCTCTAGCACCAAAGCCATTGTTATCTCTGTAGCACCAAAGCCATTGTTATCTCTGTAGCACCAAAGCCATTGTTATCTCTCTAGCACCAAAGCCATTGTTATCTCTCTAGCACCAAAGCCATTGTTATCTCTGTAGCACCAAAGCCATTGTTATCTCTCTAGCACCAAAGCCATTGTTATAGGCTCCCAATCCCTCATAAGTTCCACTTCCCCTTTTCCAGCCCTTTACCTTAACAGCATCCCTATAAAATATTGTAAATCAGTTAAAAATCTTGGGATCATATTTGATCAGAACCTTTCCTGGAAAAATCATATTTCCCCAATTTCCCGTCGGTCCATATTTATCCTGGATAGCTGGACCTCTCCCGCCATCTCCTGCCAACAAAGACCCGTCAACTCCTCGTAACCTCCCTATTATTCCCCCAGTTTGACTATGGTTGTTTAGTGTACGGTGGACTTTCTGGCGATCTCGAGGCAAAACTCAAACGCCTCATGAACTGTTTCATTCGTTTTATCCTCGGGATCCCCAGAGACTCCCACATATCACATTTCTACCAGGAGCTAAATTGGCTATTCCCTCTTTATCGTCGTCAGTACTTCCTCGGCTCAGTCCTTTACCAAGTAATTCAATCCCGTAGACCTTCTTATATTTTTCAACTTCTTAAATTCCAACCCGATCTCGTCCTTCCGATCTTTATATTCCTTCCCACCGAACAGCAATATTCAAAAAATCATTCGTCACCCGTGCCACCTCGCTATGGAATTCCTTACCTCTGTCTGTCCGCCATTCTACCAACCTAGAAACCTTTAAATCCCGACTCTTCCACCACCTTCTATCCCTCCAAGTTTTACCCAACCCCTAGTATATATTGAAGCTGAACAGTATATATTGAAACTGATAGCATTTATAAGTTTTTAAGTTTATACGTAAAATTCAAAATTATTTTGTAATTTAAAAATTATTCCTATGGGACTTCTGTCCCGGAATAAGAATAAAACTTTTCATTCATTCATTCAAGTATAATACACAGTCTCAACAGTAAGACTTTAGGGATTCGCGAGTAAAGCACGGACTCATTTATGTGACGTTTAAGGCTTCAGCATGTCCGTTTTATTCTTCGATATCCGTTTTATTTTATTGCGCCAGAGGTCTACTGATAATTGTTTGGGGGAGGGGAGGATGAGAATTCATTACCACATGTATAAACCCCCCCCCCTCAAATATGAAATCAGAATCTAATAATCAGATATTCAAACAAATTGGTTGGGTGGTTTATTTTCACCTCAACAGGAAAGGTTAATGATTGTAAGCAAACAGACGATGCCATTAAACGAGGACTAGGACTGCCCCGGGAACAGCTCGGATAGCTAATTCCAGATAAATCACACTGGGTACTTAACCCTTACATCTCCTTATCGGCTCTCTAGCTCTCTTGCACAACCCTAGGGGTAGGGGGGGGGAAGCAATTAGGAGCAGCTCCCTCGACGCGATCCGATTGGCGGGGAGAGAGACGGAGGCCGGTCCTGATTGGTCGATAAGCTCCGGGTTGCTATAGCAACTACCAACCCTTCATTTAGTAATACCCCCCACCCCTGGCACCCTAATCCACCTCTTAGCCGTCGGGGGTTGATCTCATTTCACCCTCTCATCTCACTCTCTCTCAACATCTCACACTCTCTCTCACTCTCTACTTCCCACACTATCTCTCCCTCTCCCCATCTCTCCCCTCACTCTCTCTCTCCCCCCATCACTCCCTCTATCTCTGTCTTCATCACTCCCTCTCTACCACTCTTTACATCCCACACTATCTCTCCCCATCTCTCTCCTCTCTCTCTCTCTCTCTCTCTCTCTCTCTCTCTCTCGCTCCCCATCTCTCACTCTCTCTCCGTCTTCATCACTCCCCCTCTACCACAGTCTACATCCCTCCCTCTCTGTCCCCATCTCTCCCTCACTCTCTCTCTCTTCCCATCTCTCTCTTCTTCCTCTTTCCTCACTTCTTCAACACAACATTATCTTCCTCTCCCCTTCTTGTGTGATCTTTCCCTAAGAAGATTCAAGGAGGACAATTAACAGAAAAATGAAATTAAAATAACTATGAAAAAATAACTTATATATTATAATATATCTACTATATATTTGTCAATCACTGACCTATCATCGCCCAGCCCATACTACTTGACAGAAAAATTTCATGGACACTCCATTTAGAACGTAAACACTCGCTAAGAAATGAATTTTTGATATTCAAATTTTTAAGTATTTTTAGAGGCAGCATGCGTTGCTAGGACGATAACAGGTCAGCTGTTACCGTTTAGTATCTATTTCATAAAATTATTTTTATTTTGCGGTTAATTTCAACTATGACGGCAGACCTTAAATTACTAGAAATAAACTGTGATTTTGCCCCTCATAGAGTTTACCCTGTACCTGGTGATGGTCTATTCGAGGTAATAATATCCCGAACCCTTGCACAGCCTCCTCACCCATCAGCATCCCCAGTCAGAACAACTCTTGGTAATGCTTGCAAATATAATGGGTGTTTCCAAATGACATCTTGGAAACATACATCTTTAAATTTTAACGTACATTTATTATTGACAACGAATTTTAACCTGTACTGGTTAAACTGCTGTCACTGCTAACCTATAGATAACGGGTTATCTCTAGGGTACCTGTTTCTTCACACTGGTTCGGAGCGCCCCAATGTCAAGAAACATTATACTTCGATTACTTATCAATTGACAAATAACTTATTTTATGTCGGGAGCCGTGCTATAATAAACTTCACAAAATTATGAAGTAGCGTTAATTTTGATAATACGTTATTTAACGCAATAAAATAACGACTTATCTGCCGAGACGAAGCACGGGTTGTTTTTAACTTTCGTTTTCTACGAATGAATTAATTTCTTAATTTTTCAACAATTCTGCACTCCAATAGATCCATTCCGTCGGAATGTGCTGAAATAGTGTCGTCGTAAAATGGAAATAATTGAGAGGTGAAACGAACAAATTACTTTAACAAGAGGTTATTATTTTACAATCCGGCCGTTCGCTAACGAGCAGAGAATAATACAACTTGATGAGGTTATTCCAAAGAGGTAGACGAAAGAGGTAATAGATTAGTAGAAGGGTGTGCCTCTCTCTCATTGGCTGTTGCAGGGGTGGTGGCGGAGACGCACGGACATGCCCGAATCTACCCGATCTTGTTGACAGACAATTACCCGCTGTTTGCCGAGGCGATAAACCCCAATTCGCGTGTCATTACTGCGTCGAAATTGCTTCGGCAGAATCATCCTTGCTTCGTGGACGATCGAAATTGTTGGTTTATTGTATCTGCGATATTAACGGCCTTAATTAAACCAACATTGAATTCTATTATTAGCCGACATTATAAATAAATAATATATAATAATTTGGGTATTTTTGCAAAGACCACATCCAGTTACTTGTGAAGTATCTGTAGTGATTATAACAGTGATTCAGCGCACGCGAATAACTTTTTAGCATTTCTATTGGCCTATTCCTATGGGCAATTCTACTGGTTGTTGCTGGTAGTAAAGTAACCTTCAACACTCCAGCCAATCCAACTCGAAAAAATTAATAGAATTCCATTAATTATAGCGAGTTGGATTGACTAGAGTTTTGACGTCTTCTTGAGCGAGCGGAAACGCATAGCACGTATACCCATAATGCTAAATAAATATAAATAAGTCATAGAACCACCGGACAAAAAAATCGGTGAGGAAACCCATAAACTTCACAATTGCCATTTTTTCATATATCATTTTTAATAATAAATATTGCTTGCTGAAATATATTCTGCTTATTTTCATTTATGTTTTACAAGCCTAAAAGTATTACTTACAAATACAAGTTATCTAAGGGTTAGTTAGAAATCATATTATATAAATATAGTGGTCAAAAAAAGTTACTTTTAGTAGTGAGTAAAGTGATTTTAAATTCTTTTTAATACTATATTAACTTTTCATTACTTTATTGTATATATATATAATATGGTTTCTAACAAAGTTAATTCCCTAAGAGGTATGATTTTTGAAGCTGGAGGGATGGTGTGGACGATATTTCAATATATTCAAGGAAGATGTTGACTTCCGACATGGGCGTATATAGAAAATAACTTTGGGAGGGGCTGGAAGAATTTTGGCGGGCTAAAAATATTTCGGCGTTAAGGAAAATTACTATTCTAGAACTTTAAATAGGTCGCCAATTAAAACGCTATTACACCTAATAAGAACTATTTTTCCTGAACTAAGTAATCTTATTTAATTTATTTTTAAGTTTTTTATGATACATTTTTACCGATTTCGGGAGGGGGCTCCAACCTTTTATACGCCCATGACTTCCGACCATCTAACATGCAATCAAACCAAAAAAATGTTTACAACGCCCCCTCAAAAAGTCATCTTCCGTGCTCTAACGATTTTCCCTTTAGTTCCGTTGGCAAGAAGTGGCTATTATTAGTACCGATTTACACCAGTAGACAGCGTAGATTAAACGAACAGTCGAATCTAACTCAGAAACGTTGTAAGTGATGAATGTAAATCAGCACAATTTAAAAAAAAAATGCCTCAATAATCGGTGTGAGTTATATATTTTTTTGTTAACCACCCATAATGCACTGGGATATTTCCAACTCTGTTCCTTTCATGAAGACATGTCAGTATCAACAATTGAGCTGTTATTAAGCAGATATTGATAAGCCCTCAGCTGGGGAGCGTTCTTATCAACGGAATGCAAATCTAACAGGCCTCTATGCAATTATGCTAATATCACAACAGCCCTGCATAAAAAGCGAGCAATGTTGAAAGCAAGAAACCGATGCATCAGCTGGTCGTAAGTAGTATCTGTAAACACTCTACAACTACACAAACACAAACACAGCATTGTACAAAGCTTGTAAAGGTGATACCTCTATAATTAGCTTCAATATATCTTTACCGTTCTACTTTTTATCCTGCGAGATTCTATGATGGCTTCATAATCATCTTATTAATTCGGATAAAATTTTATTTAATACTAGCTGTTACCCGGCGTGCCATGCTACACATACTTTCTTCATCGAAAATAATAGAAAAATAAAATTAGAAACCCCATAAGTAATATAACCTGTGTGCCAAGTTTGGTCAAAATCGGTTAAACGGTGTGGATTTGTGTGAGGAACAAACATACAGACAGACAGCTGGTAGACGTTTTTGACCTAGCCTAGAAGACTTCCCGGATCATTAGCTACCTGTGTGCCAAGTAGAATGTGTAGAACCAAGTTTTTCTGCTAGCTCTTCGACTGTTACAACAGGATTTTCTTCTACAGTAGCCTGCAGGAGTTGGTAGTCAAGCTCTGTTGCTAGACCTGTACGAGGCTCGTCTTCAAGCTTACGGTTTGTCGCTCGAAATCGTTCAAACCACCGCTCCGCTTGTCGCTCACTAATGACATTTTCGCCATATATTTCTACAAGTTTTCGTTATGTTGAAGCAGCATTTTCTCCGTTATCGAGTTCTCAAAGCATAACATGGCGTAAGTGGTGTCTTAGGAGATCCATATCAAATTAAATTTCCACACAGAATAAATAAGTTTCACCAACCAAAACATGATAAATAGAAGTGTATTTTATGCTATTGAAAAGGAGGAAACATAAACAAACAGAAACCGACAATACTTATGGGATGACCGCATATTTTAGCATTTGTGTAATATAAGTTTGGTTTAAAGAATTGTTGCAAGGAAAATATACAAGCTCCATTCTCAAGAGGGATGCTAAGCCTGTAGCAATATCCAAGAAGAGGGGTGCGGCAACGTGACAACTCCTATATACAAAGCTGTTTGCTCAACTCCCGCGCTTTTCTTCCCGCCAAATCCTACAAAGCGCGGGAGAAAATAACCTCACAAGATATAGATAATCCCAAACCCTCGGGGCGGAAGAGAGGCCCTTATTGAAGGCTGTCTATTAAACATAAACCCTCCATCATATATATCTATATGTATTTTATTGTATATATATTTGTATACATATACTTGGGGCGTGTGGAGGGGGAGAGGAAAGGAGGTATGAAGTTTGCCGACGGCTGCCTCCAGGATTGAAAAATAATATTGACTGACTCGTTCAGGATTATCTAGCTCAGATTCTCTCCAGGCCGCCATCTTGTCTCCGAAAACTACTTACCCCTTCCAAAGTACTCCATCCTTTAATATATGCAATGTTTTACCCAACATTCTCATTTTTAAAAAATATAATCAATTTTCTCATTGTAATAAAAAAAATTAATACTGGTAGTGGATAGCCGATATCTCTTTAATGCAGGGAATAATAGATTACGAATACATTTTCACGAAAATCGTTTATTTTGGTTCATAATTTTGGACCATTATTGAACTAGAAAATTATATACTTAAAGACATAACATAAATGGCCCAGAGCTCAGCCCTATTCGGCTACAAAAGGGTGGTAACCTGTAGTTAACCCGCCCTAAAATTCTTAGTTAATAACAGTGGACACCTTTTTTGACACTTTTTACCTGACAAACCTATGTAATGTACTGCACAACATAGTCGTCTTTTTCGTACATGGGCACTGCGCATGCGCGAACGTCAGGGGACACTTTTTTGTGACACTTTTATGTAACGGTTTTTTTCCAGTTTAATCATCGCTAAAGCATATTTATGCTAATAATGGGTTAAAAATTAATAATAATAATTAAATGACCCAGAGGGCAAATACTATAGATATATTTGATTCTGGGAGGGTCTGGGAAAATGTCGGGGGGGGGCTGAGATCATTTCCGGGGTATGGAATACTAAAAATTTAGAGCTTGGAATAGTTTTAGGCAACTAAAACGCTATGACACATAAAATAAAAATTTTTTATGAACTAAGTGATCTTATTTATTTTTAAGGGGTTTACGACAAGTTTTTAACATCAAATCAAAATTTGGGGGGGGGGGCTGCAGCCCCCTCAGCCCCCCCCTTATATACGCCCATGTATGGAGATAGTGTGGTCAGGACTATACTTCGGCCGCCTGATTTTCTTCTTTGTAGGTACCCATTAATAAATTAATTAAAAGATGGGTTGGCAACTAGGGACGGTCATGGAGGCTGAATCTAAAATCCAAGATTCTCGCAATTTATCTTTCATAATCTTTAGTTACATTCAGGTAAATTTCTTGTAAACCTAAACACATGATTATTTAATAATCTACTGCTGGTAATCTTAACAATTAACACACTTTATTTTCTACAGACTGCAGTTTTAGAGCAGCAATCTTGTAGTTTTACGATGCACAGCACCATAAAATCTAGACATCTTCCTTCCAAGGGTAAAACTGATAGTATTAAAGCTAATGGCTCGAGAAAATGTAGTTTCCTTTCTCCTGAAAGCCGATTCGTTCACGTTCAATAGCATAGAATACATTTAGGTTTATCTGTGAATATTTGTCCATTTACTTACAATAATAAAATTTGATTATGGGCCGATGGAATTCATGGGAGGAACGATAAATAATACTACGTATTTACGGATATCCGCTAAGGCGATAAAACGTTTCAATTTTATGTCATTTTGAAAAATCAAAATATATTAGTGTACCTAGTCATAAGCTTGCTTAGGTTAAGCAATGTTGATAAGCATGCCTGATTAAGCATTAGGAAATTTAAGAAACTTGGTTCTGCAAAAAATGTACAATGAAGCTTATTCGTCAATTAATTATTTATTTAAATGTTAACTTCTTTTTATATATAACACAGACCTTTAAGACGGTGTAAATAACCCGTCTTAAAGGTCTACCAAACTTTCCTAGTTAGGATAGGGCTGGTTTTCGTCACTACCCGAGTTAGAGTTGAATGCAATTAAAAAAAGACTTGTACATACATATATATATATATATATATATATATATATATATATATATATATGCACTAATTAAATATACAGATTGAATAACAAAGGACTCAGGGAAAACGACGCACCCTGCAGTACACCAACAATTTGAAACATCCTACAAATATTTAATATTAATACACATTTTCTAGTAATGTATATATATATATATATATATATATACATATATATATATGTATATATAATATATGTATATATATATATATATATATATATATATATATATCAAAGAGAAAAAAAAAAAAGATTATAAAATTAGCCGACATAACTTGTTGAGACTGTTCTAATTGAGTAAAAAACTTCCTGAGAGGTAAGTGAAATGAAAATGAGGACAGGAGCAAAGAGGTTAGAAAAACTGTCCGATCTTAAACGGCGAGGTATATTAAGACGTCACTTTAACATTACGACGTCATGCTCCGACCTCGCTTCAGATTGACAGGCCACGAACTGTCCTAAGTCATTTCTACCTCTTTGCAATTCCAAGTCATTTCTACATCTTTGCAATCCAAGCCAATTAGATGTGAATCTCGTAATTGACTATACAAATCTTTGAACGTCTCCTTACTCAGGTTTACAACTCAGTTTGTTATATAGTTTGTCTTAGATATTTTACTTGGTGGGTTTCGTTGTTGAATTATTTCATATCAAGAAAACAAATTAATTTCTTTATTTTTTTTACGCCATATTGAAAAGGAAATTGAATAATTTTGTCTGCTCTGTGGATGTTACTTGCAGCTGGCAATCTACCTCGCTGGTCTTTGTTTGACGTCATACGCAGTAAGGTTATACCTGTCGTGGTGATCTTTTGAGTAACGGTGTGGGTTTTTGGTATCTGAAGAGACCAAGAGGTTTAAAAAATAAATTACAATTTTTTTCTTGTTTAAATCTGAGTATGTCGCCATTGCTGCGAAGCTCTTGAAATAAATAAATAAGCGCGGTTCCTCCCTCCCTTGATAGAGAGGAAATCCCCTTATGGATTGACCTTAAGATGCAACCCTGAAGTGCCGACTAGAACATTTCACGTTTCGGAACCCATAGATACCGAAAACAAAGGTGGTTCATGTTTGTATATAAATATTTTTGTGTATTAGCTCTCTCATAAGCTCATAGGTCCGATTTTAATGAAATTTGGCAAAAAAAGCATTCGTCAAATTTTAAAGGTCAACTTCTATAACCAGCAGAATCCGCCCATCGGAATATAGTTTTAGTAGCGGGATTTGAAAAAAAAAAAAAAAAAAAAATCGTTACGCGTACATTTTTGAGTTAATATCCGTACTCTGTTTATGGATTCTCTAACGTAAGGAAACGAATGAAACCATTTTTAATGTGATATTTTGGAGAAAAGTGGATAAAAATAGTTCTTTCGGTTCGGGAACTTTTTGGGTATTTAAATGTTAGTTTCATATGAAATTACAAAAAAAAGTCCGTCACGCAGGAGCTGCATAACTAAGCACTTTCCTCAGAATTTGGGTAGTGTAGATTGCTTTCCAGAACAATTTGCTTAAAATATCCTACATAAATAAAATAAAAACATGAATAGTTCTCTTTTAAATTTGTAATGAGTAACTGATCAATTAATAATTTGCTTCCAGAGTTATGTTTACACATGGTACCTATTACACTACGTAATAAATACAAAAAACCTCATATTATCGTATTTTGATCTAACGCAGGAACAGGATACAGTCACTCTAGTGGTAGAAAGCGCTCCTTGCGGCGGCTTTGTGAACCTACGTCTGACGGGCTTTTCTATTGAAATATATTACAAATTAAACCCCCGCTTTTCGATTGACCGATTCAGCTCATTTTTACAACACTTCTTTCTCATGAGTTACCCACGACGTATACCGCGTTTCGTTACAATACAGCAGAAATTACGACCGGTATGAGTATATTAAGAATTTGGGTCAAGAGTAAACCCCCCCCCCCTTCTAATGAACCGATTTTTCGTTATTTTTACAACACATATTTACCTGTAGATTACCACTACGAATACCGAGTTTCGTCGAAATATACCAAAAATCACGGCTGGTAGTGGCGAATTGGTATTGTGGGTCCGGTTTAACCCCCCCCCCCTCCTAATGAACCGATTTAGTTTATTTTTACAACAGTTATTTACCTGTGGATTACCACTACGAATACCGAGTTTCATCGAAATATACCAAAAATCACGGCTGGTAGTGGCGAATTGGTATTGTGGGTCCGGAGTAAACCCCCCCTTCTAATGAACCGATTTAGTTCATTTTTATATCTCACTTTTCTCTCTATATTACCACTACGAATACCAAGTGTCGTTGAAATATAACAAATATTACGGCTGACATAGTCAAATTAGTGTTTTGGGTTCGGGGAAACCCCCCCCCCCTTCCGGTGGACCGACTTTGGTGGTTAACGAACTCGTTCAATCGTTTGCTAATTGAATGCTATATACCAAGTTTCGTGACGAAAAAACAAAAACTCTGGCTGCTATCGTGTTAACAGACACATATATATATATATATGCATATATATATATATATATATATATATATATATATATATATATATATATATAAATTTTAACGGGGGTCATTTTCGGTGTCTACTAGGCAGGATCGATAAAGATTTGAAGAAATTTTTCAAAAATTCCGTCATGAGTCCAACCTCAATAGCTACTTTCCTTCGGAGGAAAGTGCTAATTATTTGGAAAAAAAACTATTTTATTAATAGGTATGAACATTTTTGAGATATTCGTATATTTATTATTCACAGCTGCAATTATGTTCAATTATATAAAATGACTGTCATAAAAGGATGTACTTTGTCCAAAAAAATTTGTCTCTTATGCTGATAACTTAATTCTTGCCAAAAACACTTTAGCTCCAATAACACATGAGAACTTTAAATTTGACTATATCAAGTTTTTTCACCATATACACCCGTTGTTCTCATAAGACTCAATGATCGACAAATCAAGATCTTTCTCTTGTAGAAATGATATTCTGTTCCATGACGATCAAGAACTATGCGTTCAGTAAATCGTTGCATTCCTCTGACGTCACGAGGTATTCCACTGTGACGTATCTGTTTACCCAAACGATCTCTAATTCCCTGTTGATATTATCTCTGTTTAACACTCTCTCAAATAACATTCCAATTAAAGCGCTGACTAATTAGTCGACATGTAAACAATGGCGGAATTCGCCGTTCGAGTTACACACCTCCGCCGTGTCTTTACCAAGATCGTGCGTAATTGGAGAACCGTCGGGTGTGCCTCCATTGTCTCGAGCACTCGAAGGCCATCTTCAGATCACGAGGGTTCACTAATGAATCTTATTTATGGCTTAATTCCTTCCTAAATCGTATACGAAACTTAGCTGTTAACAGTGTTCAATAATTTTTAATCAAAAATTGTCAAAACATCTTAATCAGTAAATATCAAAAATCAATAAATTTATTTAAATATTATATTTAACAGGAATTCGATAAAATTCTATAGAATTTAACACCAACTAAACATATGGATTGAATATATGGATAAAGAACTTAGTGAAAGCGACGGCCCTTGTAGTACACCAACAATTTGAAAAATACTGGAAATAGTTAATATGTATACACATTTTTTTTTGTAATATATATACTAATATTCAATAATAATTAATCTATAGTCTATATGATATTTTAACATGAGTTCTGACAATATATTTAGGGTGTTTTCCATTGGAACTAATTTATTAATGGTCCGTACACCATGCAATACTGAGCACAGCATGAATAAGATAATTTGCACATGTTTAATACCAAAAATACTTGGGTATCTGAACCTTGTCATTCCGATCACCTTAACCAAATTGCTTTTCCTAAAAAAGCAAAGAATTTGGGCCAAAAAAATGGAGCAAAGTTTCAAGATTCTCTGTTGCTCGGGGCTTTCGCTCTAATTATCATATATATTCGAAATTTCTTCGCCGGGGTTCACATGTTTGCTTGGTGGTGTAAGGTGCAAAAGAATGCATGACAGCCTGAAGAAGCCGCGATGGAATCCGGCGAAAAATAGTATTGTGGAGGAGAACAGCAAAGCATGGCAGATAAAACTTCTCATATATATATATATATATATATATATATATATATATATATATATATATATATATAAAAGAAAAAAGGCAAAATATATATAAAAAGGAAAAATATATATATGTTTATTAATAGTATATAATTATTTTCAACGTTTATAAACACTCAGCCAAATAATTCGGGAACATTTGGTGATGAACTTTGGTTCAGCTTTAATGGAATATTATATTTGTGTACATATTTGCATATCAAATCCATTCAAATTTAATTAAACACCTCTAAAACCTTTCCTTTTTGAAGAGTTCATATTTAACAAAACATAAACATATTTAATTACTCTATCTAAGTAACTAAATAACCAAGTAAAAAATAAATTTATAATAATAAAATACAATGAAGATTTATTAGTTAATAAATATGTTTAATAATTCAGTGTCTATTAAGAAATATCTAAATATAAATTATGGGCCAATTTATAAGATAGGAATTAATGAGATTCATAGAGGCGTAGGGGGGGGGGGCAGTAAATTCCAAGAGGTGGATAAAACGGCTTCATTAGGTCCTTACAAAGACTGAAAAAAACCTGAAATAAATAAAAATAAACAATAAAAGGTGTCGGTGATTTCCTTGCTAATTAGCGGAGTGGGGTTTTAGATTGGATTGTCTGAGGTTTTAGTATCCTCTTTGGTTGCCATTTAACTCGATGGGGGGAAAAACCAGATCGACAAAAACAAACAAGACCAAATAAATAAAAAAATCTCGTAGCGACAAGGTTCTCACCTTTGCGGAATGCGATCATTTTTCTGAAGCTCGGATGGCTTCGAGAAACTTGTAGTCCTTTTTCTCGGGGAAGAAATTTCGAGAAGTAGTTGAAAAAGGGTTTATTTTTATTTTTAGCACTTTAGGACGGTATTCAGCAAATGAGGGCGCACTCATGAATCAATATATATATATATATATATATATATATATATATATATATATATCAAATGAATTTTTGACTGCAGATTCATTTTTTGCAAAATAAACAGATTTGTCCTTCAAATGACCTTGATTATGTGCCGATGGGGTAAAACAGACCACGGATTCGAATTCAGCGACCCTCAAAACCACCGGAAGTTATTTCTTCTTAAACGACTTCATACGAAATTTGACCTTCAAATGCTCCTAAACCTAAGCTGCTGGCGTTAAACTGACTCCGGATTGAGCGAGTCCAAATACATAAGAATATATGTATGGTGTCCTTGGAATACCACTTTTTTTTATTTTGTGTGCCTGTGTAATCATTTATAAGATAACAGGAAATATTTTTTATCTAATTCGGATTGAATTTGAACCAAAGACAGTCGATATGGAGAAGAAGAAAATTTATGAAGATTGCATCCCATATTTTGAAGAGAAATATAAGGTTCACAAGTGGGAGGTAATAGGTCATATAAATATTATAGTCTTCTGGTATTGACCGTGTCACAAACTTCTTTGCCGACGTTTCTCTAGTCATACTGCCAGCTTCCTCAGGGCTTAGTCTGAGACTAAGCCCTGAGGAAGCTGGCAGTATGACTAGCGAAACGTCGGCAAAGAATTTTGTGACACGGTCAATACCAGAAGACTATAATATTTGTAATGTCTCGGACCGTGGAAGCCTAAGAGTTAAATAGGTCATATGTTTGGAGCTCGCGGCACCATCACGGAATTTATCCAAAAATTTGCCAGAAAAGTCCAAATCAAACAAGAAGTCCTACTGCGAATCATCAGAACCATCCTGAAGGACTCAATTCACATGGCGAATTATCACCTTTACGGATGAGGAGAAGGATGTGAAAATAGAAAAATGTTCTTTAAATGTAATGAATAAAATAAACAAACAACTGAGGCGGTAACGACTAAGGCTTGATTTATTCCTCGACCAATAATAAAAATAACAAAGAATTAATAATAATAAATAAAAATTATTATTATTTTTTGAATCATTGCCTATTATTGGTTTTAGGAGAATGCCCTGGCCCAAAGTGGTCAGCTACTTTTCAGAATGGTCTCTCTCTAAAACATAAACCAGAGCGTTCAAGAGTGGAGGATAAATAAGTCCTTGGTTGGTAATTTATTCTACTCCGAATCGAGATCTACTAATAACACGAGGAGCATAACTAAGAGAGAATTGTCACAGCTAGCGAGGTTCAGGATAGGCCAAGATCATGAAGATGAGAGATCGGGATGAGTGAAGATCAAGAGATCTTGTTGCTAACAAGAAGGTCGTGACTAGTCCGTTCAGAAACAGTTCTACCGTCGACCGTTCATTATACCGCAAACCATGGGGGATTTTTTTTTTGTTTGTCCCTCCTCCTCGTAATGAGGGGAATTTCTCCAAAGGGGGGGGGATATTTCTTATTCCGTCCTCGCCTCCGCTAAGTGGCAACAATGCAATTTCCACGGATCCTCTCTTCCTTTCATTTGCCCTCATAAAATATTTCTTTTTTAACTCCTTTTGGTCAAGCAGACTCCCCACTTAAAGCAAATATTTGAAATGTAAAATCTATCGAATACCTGTCGAATATTATGTGAAAATGAGCCCCTAACTCTGTCCTATTATCATGGAAGAATGTTCTAAAGTGGAGTTGTACAAGGGGCTAATGTAAGCCCATTATCATCTTATTTACATTATTTAGCGGGTTCTCTGATTACAGATTACAAAACCATTCACAAAGCGACGACTACATTTCATTCCTTGCCAAGCTAAGTTTGATGACCCCTGTAATTTAAATTGTTTCTTAATTCCAGAATTTAAAAAAAAATTAAATAAATATTTGAATTTCCCAAATGAAACTTAAATAAAATCCAAGAAATTACTATTTACAACTTCATATTAAATAATAATCATTTGTTTTGATGTATTATATTTAAACAATTACTTTTTTTCTTGTTAAAAATATTGAAGTTTAAATTATAAAAAAAATGCAATACACCAAAATCATCAACTAATCGAAGATTCAACATTAAATTAAGTAATTTTTTTTTTAGCAGCCATTTTGAAAATGGTCTACCGATAAAAATGAATTTAAAAGAAAAAATAATTAAAAACGTTCAACCATGATTGCCTTTATCCTGTTAGATATTTTTTAGTTTCTATAAGCATTACTAATAAAATAACTTTAGAATAATAAAAAATCATTGAAGATACATGAAATTGTATATTCTTCTTCCGGAAGATTCCCTTTTATATTTTAAATTTAAAAGATTTAAAAGTTTATTTTCCCACAAAATATCTACATTAATAATTAAGTTGTAAGGTTATTAAAATATTTAATATTGTTGATTCATTATTATTTAATTTTCGACATTTACTGTTCACGATGATTTTTAAGATGATGAAGCCTTCTCAAAAATCATGGTTCAATTGAATTAGTTCAACATTTTCAATAATAAAAGGCTTTAACTATTGTTAATAATTCTGTATAAAAAATCAACTTTTCTAGACTATTTGATAAAAAAAAAATGTAATAATTTATTATACATAAACAAATAAATCAGGAAAAAAATTATGAGTCTTTTTATCAGCTATTTTCCCAGTAAACAGATAAAAAAAAACTTACAGCTCATTTATTACGCCTTAAATAATGGTTGGCGTCACGAGAATGGTCTCTTGAAGGCCTATTTTATTTTAAGGATGCTATTTAGATCTAAAAAAATGATAACACTGATAAAGGTTTCGGTGCTGACATCTGGATATAAACAACTCTCTTTTAAACTCAGCACTCGCATCAGTGTAGTAGTAATTTTGTAAACAATTTGAGTTTACCAGGGTCTCCGCGTGGAATAGTGGCGAAAACATTGGATTCTCATGCGGGAGATAGTGGGTTCGATTCCCGCATGTGGTAGGTATTTTTCTCGTTTCAGGGCCCGTTTAGAAAATCATGGATATTAATATATGTGGATTGATTTTTGAAGTTTAAAGAAATCTAACTCACTATAATTCGTCAAAAATGTATTTCTAATTTTTTCAGAGAAATATATGAACGATATTTTCTTCCAATTCCCAAAGCGTGCATTTGAAAATTGGGTTTATAATATGATATGAATATTGTTTTTCCCTGAAGTCCTAATTTGACCTATAAATTTTGAATTATTATTTTTGTAACCACAAAAATATTTTAATAAATATGAAATTAAAATTAACAAAATTTTTGGCTGTGAATCCTAAGTAAAGTCCCCTCAGCGACCATGGCAGGGTGTGCAACCGACCATGGCAATACTGGTATACGATCCACCAAGCCACCCTTACAGACAATCCATGCAAATTAATACCAAACACCTGCCCTGCATTAAAATTCACATTAAGGCCAACTTAGGTCTGGTTAGGGGGAATGTAACCCCCTTTTATATATAGTCAATGAATTTTACATAAAAATGAATTGCTCACACCATTTAATATAATTAACAGGGAGTGCTAACTTAAATTTTATAATATAATTTTTAATAAATATTTATATTTTATTCATTAAAATGTATAATAAACGCTTTTTATATCGTTTTAATTTTACCGTTTACGTTTTGGTGATACATGATAAAACTGCTTAATACAGTTGTGTTTTGCAATGAATTATTTTACGTTTATAATATTTTGCAAATATTTTTTTGTTTTGTTTTTTACTTAGTGTGTTTTATTAGTAGTGCGATTGCTGCCTCCCCATTAGAGGGAATACTCGCTTAAGGGTGAAATTATTCTGTTACGTTGGGGAGTGAGTGTTGAAAAACATTTTTATATATAAACTGATATGTGCATTTGTTACTTGTTGCTGTTGTTAATTTTTAAAAATGTCAAAAAAGGAAATTCTAACCAAAAAGCTTCAGTGAATCCCAAAATCGCTACCTCAGTCGGAGAAAACCGCGCTTGTAACTTCATATTGGCATCGCTTAATGCAATATCAGCGCCACAAATAGAAAAATGATGCTATTCGACAATGACGCTTGAGCATCATTACCAAAATAAAATAACATATCATGTGGCAAATAATATTTATTCACATAAACTACCAAAGTATTCCTAAACTACAAGAATCAATAAGGAATTATGTACAATGACTTGTCATCAATTTTCTACAAGCTGATTGAAAAATAAAATAATTGTAAGTATAGCTTACAACAATTAAAAGTTGTAAATTACAAAACGTGACAATAGTGAAATTAATACATCATCAAACCATGACGATTTTTTCCTTTGTAATTGATGTTGTTGCATTAAATTGATTTATCAATGAGATGATTTTAAAATAGTATGATGATTTACTCTGATATTTTAATTAATGTTGTCCTCATGATTTGCGAGATCTCTAAAATTAGCCTGAAGGTTGTTACAATCAGAAAATCATTTGCCTGCTTAGTTGTCTGTTTTTGGTATTCGGTTTAAGGAAGTCTTGAAACAATTATGGCATTAAAAACCGAGAGATTATCCTGTAATTTTGTATTTAGTAGTGATTTTAAGGAAATCACCACAAGATGGGTATTATTAGCCTGAGTACGGTGACAAGGCAAGGTTTCGTGTCTACTATAGCATCATCGAGTACTAATACGCTGATTGTTTAATGCTTCGTTTGTAAGCTAGAATTACAACATTAGTGGGTAGTTGTACTCAAGTACTTTCTCAACGCTAAAGCCCCGTTTACACCAAGAGTTTCTAGAATCATTGAGATAAAAGGTCAAACTTACAAACACTCTTATTAGATCAGGGCACATCAGCAAATTTCTCAAAAACGACGCAAAAAAATTCAAGACATCACCTTCGAAATAGTTTTATTTGATCCCTGCGTAACAGAACCTATAAAAACGCAAAGGGTAGGAAAATATATCCCAAATTCCAAAACTTTTCTTGCCAGTTAATGAAATATTTTGTAATCCTTCCTTAACTCCAAACGGAACCAAAATTTAAAATGTCTTGAACCAGTTTTAACTGAATCAATCCTTTCCGAATACCCAAACTGAAAATTAGTTTGGAAAATTATTTGAATCAATTTTTCTCGTAAACTATTACAGAAATCACTTTAAAAATGGTTTCATTCGTTTTCCTATGTTACGGAACCTTTGAAACACCTGCAAGCATATCGTCGATACAAATGCAAAGTATTGAATGTGAAAAAATGCATCTTTCATTGTCAATCTTTACTAATTTCTGCTGGACTTATGTACGGCAAATTCTTGAATCTTAGATCACTCTATTAAAGGGAAAGTATTCCACTATCAAAAGGTAAAATCTGCCGAATATTTGACTGTACAAAAAAAAGTTATGAATAAATGCTTTTCCACTCTGAAAAGTGGTAATTTTCACATTCGATACTTTGAATTTGTAGCGACGATATGAATTCGAAAACGTAAGCGTTACGATTTTGTTCCCGCGAATTTGGCTCCAAAAGCCACGTTCCGGCGGAGAGATTCTGCTGGTTAACGAACTTGGCCTTTCAAATTAGACGACAGATTTTTGTACCGAAATTCATAAAAATCGGACCATTTTTGAGACGACGGGAGAGCGAACAGACAAATATATATACTAATTTGAATCACCGTTATATTATTGATCAATGGGTTCTGAAACATAAAATTTTCTAGTCGGTACTTCCGGATTGTGTCATGAGGTCAACATCATAAGCGGATTTGTAATAAAAGTTCCTATACTTTTAATTCAGAAATGTGTATAACTTTAAAAAAATCCTGAATTCGTCCTAATTAACAGATTTTTAATATTTAAAATGTTTTTGAAAGCTTGAATGACTCTGTTTTTGTTTTTTTTGCTTTTTTTACACAAAAATATGTAAAGCATGTCGTTGTGAATTAGAGACATCCTCTCATGAATAAGGTGGTAACAATATACATGACCCATCCAAAATATCTACGTTATATGTAAGTGGACGGTGAAAATTAAATATGTAACATGTACTTCAATGATCGTATAAAAGCACCTGAAGCGGATTCTGACGGACTGCCTTCTTGACGGACGACAAGTCCCGAATCGGATCGCCCGATCGGTCCAATATAACTACATCCTATCTATGAACCCTTTGTAAGCGATCTCCCCGCCTATTTGCTGGAAAAGGCGGCAGATGACACGCCCTCTATAGCCACCCTTAACGACCCTTCCAGACACAATGGAGCCCCTAACGGCGACAGATGGCAGAATGGTGGAACCGCATCCATACCATTATGCGCGAACCGTCCAATTCTATACGATCGCATTCTCAATATAATAGCCCCTAATCGGTTCTCCCCCTCCCCCCGAACCAATTCTTGTTTATTTAGTGCGCATCCAATGGAGTCAATCGGTCTGGTTTGTTCGCGATTAGCGGGTGTTCTAGCTCCCCAAGGAATTGAGCACTGTATTAGTATCATGGGCGTATAGAGAAAATAATTTCTGAGGGGGCTGGGAAAATTTCGGGGGGGCCTGAGACCATTTCCGGTGTATGCAATACTAACAATTTAGATCTTGGAAGAGTTTTAGCCATCTTAAACGCTATTACACCCAAAATAGAATATGTTTTATGAACTAAATGATCTTATTTAATTGATTTTTAAGGGTTTTATGAAATTTTTACCGATCAAATCAAAATTTCGGGGGGAAGGGCTGCAGCCCCCACAGCTTCTTCCCCCTTATATACGCCCATGATTAGTATGTAACAGAAACGCAAGCGTGAAGGGCATGCGTGTGCAAAATGGTTTGATAGGAAGACGGAAAGTTTCAATAGAGAGAAATTTTAGGTTCCTTTACCACATCCAGTTACTTTTGAAGTAGCAGTAGCGATTTTAAAAGTGATTCAGCACATGCTTCTCATAACTCCTTAGCATTTCTATGTGTGGATTCCTATGAACAATTCTATTGGTTCTTGCATGGAGTATAGTAACCTTCAACAGTGAATTATCGTTTGTTTGATTGACTTGGGTCGCTAAAATTAATAGAATTCTATTGATTAATAGAATTGGATTGACTAGAGTTTTGATATGTTGTTGAGCGAGCTAAACAATTTACTACAAAAAAAAAAGCACCAAATTGGTAAAAAGTTTGTAGAACATTAAAATATTATATAGTATGCGAGAATTCTTTGAAGGTGCTGCGTCATATGAACACGTTTACAAATATAATTATACGCTGTAACAGAAAAATATACTGTATAGTGAAGAATATAACAGTGATTATAATACCGAATAAGTGCAAAACGTGCTACAAAATAAAGAAAACATGTTTACATCAATTATATTAAATAATTAAAAGTATAAAAACTATGATAACAATGTTTACGAATGTTTGCTGATATCATATCCCGAATGGATTATACTTCATGTAGTAAATCATTGAAGAGAGAGCAGAGCGGAATAACCACATATTTCTACGATGACATGATGAAGTGAGGAAGATAATCGTGAAACTGGTTCTCGCTTTTTTTCGGATATTATTCATCAATTTACTCTTTATTTTTCATTTCGGTTCAGCTCTCCCCACCTGGGCGAAAAGGAGGCACACAAGGATTAATATTTATACCGTATCTTTATCGGACATTTGTCATTTCCCCGTTTGACTAATGACTTTATCGCCGTAAAACAAGGATAACAAGGCGAAATAATAAATATTACAAGAGCTGTTTTGACATTTGTAAAAATACTATTAAGATCGAGGCCAAGATATGTGTAGAGAACAGCAATGGGCTTAGCATTGCCTCTGGAGGAACGCCTTTTGCTTTAGTATGTATTAATAATTATTTTTCCCATATAGCATTTCAAACTATTAAATTTTAATTACACTGTATAAACATATATATACATATATATATATATATATATATATATATATATATATATATATATATATATATATATATGAATGAATAAGATCATTTATTTAGTAACTAGTACTACTAAGATCATGCTAAGCTAAGTAACAGCAAACCAGCATTACCGATTCTAATCAATCAATATATATATATATATATATATATATATATATATATATATATATATATATATATATATTACTGATACAAGCCTTTCTCCAGTGGCAATTGTCCGATTTAGAGAATTATTATTTATAATTACAATAAAATAATGCATTTTATAATTCATTCTAAAATAATATATAACCTATAAAAATTTTTATCAAAAGCATGTACAACTGTCTGAAGAAGTAGGAAGTAATTCCTGGGAAATATTACGGTAAAAACCAACCTCTGGTGAAAAACGTTTCTTTACCAAAGATAAACCACGGTGTAGAAAACTTTAGCAATATATATATATATATATATATATATATATATATATATATATATATATGCAGTGCAATATAATAGTTTGGAGTATAGAAAGTATAGAAACAATTATTGTTATCAATACGAAAGCTATTGGTTAAAGGGCGTTCCTCCAGGCGTTATGCTAAGCACATTGTTATTCTCCATACATATCTTTGTCTCAATGTTAATAATATTTTTCCAAATATGTGCAAATGCTACCTAAATCAGTCTAGGTTCGAACAGTCTCTATTGTAAGGGTTAGAATGTCTCCTAGTAATCGTTGTCAACTATTCAGATCGCCCAGTAGAATGACAGAAATGTTTGCAACCTAAATTTTTGTATATTCCCATGCTGTTATGGCAATTAGGGCACAGAGGGGCAGATACTGTAGAGGTATATGGTTCTTGATCATACGGGCCGCAGGAGAGATAGTCAGTACTAAGTGCCGACAGTATTATTTCCTACTTTTCAGGTACCCATTATTTAAAGGCTTGGTGGGCCAGGGAAGGTCTGGGACCCAGAATCCAACCCTCGAACAACAACACTAGAAGATAACATTTTTATCGCTCGTCGGGGATTTGAACTGATGTTTTCAACCTGTTTTATTTTCTTTTACTAATCGTAGAATTTAAAACTTATTATAATTGTGGGAATTAGTGTTTTTCAAAGCATAATTATAAATGTCTTCTTTGGAAGATTAAAGGATAAAGATCTCCATTTTATATGTTAATCTCTAATCCATAATCTGTTGCACGATGCTGAGATCTACATAGCGAGACATGTTAAGAATCCCCCGCGTACAAACATACCGCAATAACTACACCTAGGTTACTAGATAAGCACGCCGCGCATAAACACATTGGCTACACAGGACATAAACCCCGATGGGGATTATAGAAAATCTCGATACTATCGCCTTGATCGATATATTCTATCGAGACGGTCTCAGTGACAAATCGATCGTCACTAACAGCCCGATACCCGCAGCTTGATAAGAGTTCCCGCCGGTTGTCATGGCAACCTTATCGGCTTACACGGTCAGGGGTTGTATTAATTAATTCGAACTGGGAAAAGGGTACAATATAAAAAAGGCTAAGGGTTCCGTCTCAGACAACAAAGAATGGATATTATAAAAATCGCTCTCGCAGGGTATATACCTATATTTATATATATATATATATATATATATATATATATATATATATATATATATATATATTACGCCTTGTATCGCTGACATAGTTCATAAAACAAATTTAGAATACATAAAAATGCAAAATGTTTATAATAATAATATATAATCCCATATAAATTAATAAATGATGAAGGAAAAATATTAGGAGATGAAATATGGAGGCTAACCGCTCATAAAAATGCAAATTATACCAAATTAACACTTTATTTTTTTGTAGTAGTTTTTCTACTTTACTAATTCATTTAATGGAATAATTATTATAAAATATTTAAATATCTTGTGGCTGTTTCGTAATTGAGATTTCTTGACTTTGTAATTCATGTGTTTAGGATAATAGACGTATTTACTATTTAAAAAAAAAAAAAAAAACTATAAAAATGAACATAAATTTGTCATAATTAAATTTCCTTTATATTGGTCTAAGAAAATTTTTCTTTCTCCTTTCTGGTAATTGTAACTCTTCAATTTAAGATAATTTAAAAAGTTGTGGTTGAGTGTTGGTTTAAAGACTAAAACCCGGTTCTTGTATGTATAGAGATATTGTAGCAACAGAATTGTTTAAAGAGGTCCCTGTAATTGAGGCATTGCTGATACGAAGGGTGAACTCAGCAAAAGGTAGTTTCCAGGAAGAGGTCCCTGTAATTGAGGCATTGCTGATACGAAGGGCGAACTCAGCAAAAGGTAGTTTCCAGGAAGAGGTCCCTGTAATTGAGGCATTGCTGATACGAAGGGTGAACTCAGCAAAAGGTAGTTTCCAGGAAGAGGTCCCTGTAATTGAGGCATTGCTGATACGAAGGGTGAACTCAGCAAAAGGTAGTTTCCAGGAAGAGGTCCCTGTAATTGAGGCATTGCTGATACGAAGGGCGAACTCAGCAAAAGGTAGTTTCCAGGAAGAGGTCCCTGTAATTGAGGCATTGCTGATACGAAGGGTGAACTCAGCAAAAGGTAGTTTCCAGGAAGAGGTCCCTGTAATTGAGGCATTGCTGATACGAAGGGTGAACTCAGCAAAAGGTAGTTTCCAGGAAGAGGTCCCTGTAATTGAGGCATTGCTGATACGAAGGGCGAACTCAGCAAAAGGTAGTTTCCAGGAAGAGGTCCCTGTAATTGAGGCATTGCTGATACGAAGGGTGAACTCAGCAAAAGGTAGTTTCCAGGAAGAGGTCCCTGTAATTGAGGCATTGCTGATACGAAGGGTGAACTCAGCAAAAGGTAGTTTCCAGGAAGAGGTCCCTGTAATTGAGGCATTGCTGATACGAAGGGCGAACTCAGCAAAAGGTAGTTTCCAGGAAGAGGTCCCTGTAATTGAGGCATTGCTGATACGAAGGGTGAACTCAGCAAAAGGTAGTTTCCAGGAAGAGGTCCCTGTAATTGAGGCATTGCTGATACGAAGGGTGAACTCAGCAAAAGGTAGTTTCCAGGAAGAGGTCCCTGTAATTGAGGCACTGCTGATACGAAGGGCGAACTCAGCAAAAGGTAGTTTCCAGGAAGAGGTCCCTGTAATTGAGGCATTGCTGATACGAAGGGTGAACTCAGCAAAAGGTAGTTTCCAGGAAGAGGTCCCTGTAATTGAGGCATTGCTGATACGAAGGGTGAACTCAGCAAAAGGTAGTTTCCAGGAAGAGGTCCCTGTAATTGAGGCATTGCTGATACGAAGGGCGAACTCAGCAAAAGGTAGTTTCCAGGAAGAGGTCCCTGTAATTGAGGCATTGCTGATACGAAGGGCGAACTCAGCAAAAGGTAGTTTCGAGGAAGAGGTCCCTGTAATTGCGGCATTGCTGATACGAAGGGCGAACTCAGCAAAAGGTAGTTTCCAGGAAAGTGAGTTTGAATATTTGTTCCATACGGGCGATATTCAAGACATTTGTTCGTTGTGGGACGTCCCATTGTTTGTTTATTTATTTTCATTAATCGAAATCAGTCCCGTAACAGGGCCAAGAGGTATCTGGCAGATACTATAGAGGTATCTGATTCATGACCATACGGCATACTAGTGAGATAGTGTGGTCAGTACTATGCTCCGGCCACCTGATTTTCCCCAATCAATCTTTAGTGCGCTCGGCTGTTGAATTCTGATACTCCAGCTTTTTAGTCCGATGCTCTACCACTGAGCAAATATATATATATATATATATATATATATAAACATAATATGAAATTCATGTTTATATTCCAAATCACGTTTATAAATGTATTTCTTTACATTTATGTACATATATATATATATATATATATATATATATATATATATATATATTCCCTTTGCAGGTACCCATTAATTAATCACCTAATTAATTAAAGGCTTGGTAAGCCTAGGGACGATCTGGGACCCCAAATCCAACCCTCGGACGATGACACTAGAAGAAAAAACTTTTAGGGCACACTCGGGTTTTGAACCTGGGTCCTCCAGTTCATTAGTCGAGTGCTCTACCACTGAGCTAACCTCGCCCCCATATTTTCATTAATAAACAAATTATATAACAATTAAGTGGGAATTAGTGGGAATTTCACTTTCAACGAAAAGAGCATTTTATTTCTATCATCATCCATCGGACGGGTAGTGGAGTGTTTCGTATCCGCCTTCCTATAGCAGTTTGTAGGCACCTTGTTTTCATTCTCACGTTTTTAGAGGGGAAAAAGGGCGAATTCAATTTGAAAAATATACCTGTAGATTCTCTGAAGCCTCTAGATTTGTATGGCAAGAAAAAAAAAATTGACCGGATATTTTGTAGCTATTGCTGAAAATTAAAACAGAAAGGTAGGGGCTAAAATAAACCGTAGCATTTCAACCATGGCCGACCTAACACTAACTCAGTTCACGGCCAGTGGCCTTTTAACTTATTATTTTTTTTTTTTTTTTTTTTAGTTTTTGATATTCCCTTTTAATTATATTTTTACATTTAATTAAATATTACACACAATCTTAATTAAATCTAAAACCTAATGTTTATATATAACACACGGAACGTGTTAACAATTCTCTCCTAAGGAGTTCAAAAACTGAATATACTAACAATACAGTCTGATTTTACAAAGGCAAAATCGAGCCGGTCTAGTTCCGAGATCCGTCACTCATTCCTCTCAGAGACCACCGGATTAGAGAGAGCGACGGATAAGGGACAGTCTACTGTATATGTGTATATATATATATATATATATATATATATATATATATATATATATATAATTTTCATAGACATTTAGTCGTCAAAATGCAATGTAATTAACAATTTAAAGTGACCCATCTGTGTCTTTATTAGAAGCTGACATTTGAAAAATAAGCGACCGGAGTATAGTGCTGACATAATTACCTGTGTTTCGGTCAGGCTGAGGGACTGGGCGAGCTGCTTCCTTTCTGCTCCGACCACGTAGTGATTCTTCTCGAAGGCGTGTTCCAGCTTCAGGAGTTGGGAAGGCGAGAAGGCCGTCCGGATCCTCTTGGGTTTCCTGAAGGGCTGGAGGAGGTACCCGGGGATATCTGGACCTGCAATGGAGGAACAGGATCGTTAGAAATAGGAGAGAAAAAAATGTAGAATTATGATTAAAAAAACTGACAATCAAGCGATGCACACACACAAATAAATAAAGATTACATATAATAATAATAATAATAAATAAAGTTATAAGGTTTTTGGCGAAGACCGTCGTCAATGATACAGGGTTCGAGCACTCTGTGGGAGCGCTTTCATAAGAGCGAAATTCTGAAGTCATTCTTAAGTATATTTTTATGGTGTCAAGATTTCTCTTCTTATGGTTAGGTTAGATTTATAACTTGGCCAAATCATTGGCCTAGAATGAAAACCTCGTATCTAAAAAAAACTTTAATAACTTTTATACGTTATTAGATGGATAAGATTGTATTTGACAATTCTTGAGTGTCAAAGAAACTCTATCTTACTCGTCCTGGACTATATCGACGAAGAAGCAAACCTTGCGGGCTTCTCAGTAACCATAATATCCATCTAATTAGGTATAAAAGTTAATTTATTTTATTTTTGAGATACAAGGTTTTCATTCTAGGCCATCGAAATACTATTTTATCATAACTTTCATAGGCAAACTGTTTTTGGAAGAGGACTGAAAACTGACCTTTTTTTTCAACGTTAGTCTTTTTGAAGACGTGTATTATAATAGAAGTTATGAAAAATAATTTATATATTATAATATATAAATTATGTTTTCATAGTTATTTTAATTTAATTAAACTTTCTTCTCTCTTTGCGGCACTCGTCTCTAGTTACCCAACGCGCTTTTGGTTTTCTAAAATATACACAAAAAATATATAATACAGAAGTAAGTAATAGAGGACTGTAATTGTAAATAAAGTAAATAAATGAAAAAGATAACTGTAATATTTGATTCCTGACATGTACATTCTCTGACACTATAGGGCCTAATGTGGACACTAAATAATAACACTATCAACAAAACCTGATAAAACACTAATAAATAACGCTATTATCTAGATGGCGATTTGGCCAAGTCGTTAATAAATTCTTCTCCCAGAAGAATCCGGATTATTTTTTAGGGGGTGTGTGTGTTTAGAAATGTCTAAATCCCCTCGAGATATTCGAGCTATGTTAAAACGGTGATTTTTCTCTCTCGAGATTGAGTCTTCTTTAAATTAAGCAGTTCAGCGTCAGAACTCCAAGTAAAAAATTATCCACATTTCGGTATCGGTGATCAGTCACTGCGGTAAGCCGATACTACTTGTTTATCTGCTACTATCTTCTGAAGAAAGGGATATCATCCGTTCCCTGTGACTGTCACCGTTTTTGTAACTGTTCTCGGATTATAAGCCATCGGAATTAAATTGTTATATTTTTAGGGCGTTTAGACCAGTTAAGGAGTGGAGGGAACTCATTGTCATTAGGGAGAATGAGACGTTGTGGGTGGGCTCTTTTTTTTTTCAAAGTTGGTTATTTCGGGGATATCAATACTTTTTGTGAGTGAATTTGGAGTTTTTTTGGCTTGAGGAGGCTCTTTGGACTACCGTGTGACTAGATGATGTGCATGTCTTGACGTAAACCCGGAAAAATAAGTTTTTCTACAATTCAATTTGCTGCTACATTTGATTTTTTACCTTCTGTCAGTTACATAAAACGATCGCAGCTCGTTCAATCAATTGTGAAGAATGTGGTGTACAAATTAAGGAGTAGATAGAATTCCTCAATTGATACGAAGTGTGTTTTTACTATGCAAAGTTATGCTGATTAATTTAAACAGAGATATGTTATGAGTTTAAAAGTATAAGTTCTTAACAAGGTCCCCTGCGTGACCCCTTCATTAGTCTCCCCTCGCCTCGGAAAATACCTGATTTAGTTTATTAATGCCGTCATAAAGGCAGCATTAGCAGCCGGTTTCAGGGCCCAAGGCACTTCATCATTATGCATTCATTATTCTGTCATGAATAAACCTCTAGGGGGGGGCGTGTTCCACAGGGCGGACCGTTCCACAGGGAGAACGGGGATAACAAATATTGTCTAACAACATCAGGCTTTGATGTCAAGATTTCAGAAATCAATTATCTCTAAAAATGTGGATACTTTTTTTTTTTTTTGTTGTTGGAAGTGAGTATTATGAAGGTATCCCTCATGGACGCATGTTAAGACCATTGTATTTCTAAATTCATAAATTAATTATTTTTATTCCAAAGAGATCATTGACCGCAAAAATTTACCAATATGGATATAGTCGGTATTCGGTCAAAATAGCTAATAACAACATTTATAAATTAAAATTAAATTGTTGTCGCCAATGATTCGGCTTGGAATTTAGTCCCCATAATATATTTTTAAGTTAACAACGAATTTTGTTTTTTGCCGTTTCGCTAGGTCTATTCCTGAAAAAAAAATTTCAAACCAGATATAATTGGTTTATAAAGGTGCGAATTAAACATATATAATTTATATATGTACACAAATAAACTTTAAGAAAATTCAATCCAGAGTACAATAACAACAACAGTTACAATTGATTCCTTCTGTAAATGCCAAAACAATTGGCCAGAGTCAATTTAATCAGTCTAAATAGCCATAGCCAACCATATAAATTAAAGTAATACACAATAATCCCGTTTAGAAGTTTATTAAAATGGAAAAGTCTAAGTTCTTTAAAAGATACAAAGCTCCATGAGAAAATTCAATGCAAAGAAAATCGATCTAAGGAAAACTCCCTGCGAAACACCTCTTTTTCTTGATTTTTTTTTTCTTCTTTCTAATGCAAACATATCCCTGCTTAATGAGATCATAATCGGACATTAAAAGAGCTAGATCCGGTTTCCAGTCCTACCTAACCATAACCCATTCCATACCATGGTTATTGTCATTCAATGAACGGCAGGAAATGTGCAATGGAAGGGGACGGGAGAACTAGAAGGGAGGGTACAATACATATGTTTATCGCTCCTACGGAAGGGTGTTAAACGGTCCGAAAGTCTATGTTAATATGCGCCATTGTGCTTGCGCAGGCATCTGTATGCGCATGTACCTATGAAACTAAGGTCTATGGGAAGCTAAGTCTAGTGTGACCGATCCTGAGCCTAGCTGGCGATATCGGGGGGGGGGGGGGGGGGAGAGCCTTTTTATTAGAAATGTCACGCCTCTTGATTTTCAATGGTCTCTCCTCCATTATACCGATCCGAATTTTTTTTAGAGCTCTATTTTTTATATATAGAAGAATATTAGAAATCGGTTAGAAAAAAATATGAGCTAAATAAGCTTTGATATATCATACAAAGGAGTCTAAAATATACAATGGCAAGCAAAACCATTGAATGGGCAAAATATAATCTGAACAATACACAAAATAAAAATCTGGTCAAATAAATACAGGTACCTGTATTTTTTAGGAGCAGATGGTCTTTTTCTTTATAGAGATTTCATGAGGACAATTAAAAAAATATCATTTTTTAAGGCTTTAAATTGACTTATTTATTCTCCATGCTGCGATTAGAATAGTTTAACTCTTGGATTCCAGACACCGGGCTTCCTTTCATAATCAGATGCCAAACTTCAAATTGAGGGTATAATATTTATTTTAACCCAGGTATTTTCTATCATTCGAGAGCTCTAAATTAGGTATATGTTAGTAATTAAAAATATTTGTCATTTAAATATTTAATTAAAATTATAATTATACAGCATTAAAGTAGATGAAGTCCACAATAGAATGCAGGGGTTCTTCTTCGATGGTTAACAGGAGAGAGGAGGTAGTCATAGCATGGATAAGAATCGGACACACAAAACATTCTCACGGATTCCTCATGTCGGACCAAAATCTCCAAGATGTAATGACGCATTGCCTATAAAACATATTTTAGTACAAAGCCACCACTGCTGGAAGGAATTCAACATCCCCGCAAATATCAGAATTCCATTGGGTAATCACAATAAAATAATGGTTGAGAGGAGATGGTTGACCGTAGATGATGCAAGGTAGGGATTGTCGGGGTTCGGTCACTGCTACTTAATAAAACTACAGGCACTGCTACTTAATAAAATAAATAAAACTACAGTCACTGCTACTTAATAAAACTACAGGCACAATGAAACCATTTTTATGATAAAATGTAGTTTTATTAAGTAGCAGTGACCGAACCCCGACAATCCCTACCTTGAATAAAATAATGGTTTTTCTTACAAAAATCCGACCTACATAAAAATATTTGGAGGAAAAATACATACATATATATAAATAAATAAATAAGTGAAATTTTAAAAAATATAAATAAATAAATATAGTAATTTTATTATAGGTAGGCTTGTCATTTGTCCTGGTTTGACCGGGACAGTCCCGGAATTTCGCTCTTGTCCCGTCCGGTTTTATCAATGTCCCGTAAATGGCTATAAGATGTAAAAAAAATAATTTATTTTTTTATGAATCGGTTACTTTTCTACAATCAACATTTTTGACCAACGCGCACAGTATCAAAGAAATGATAACTATTCTAACTGTAATCTGTGAGCAAACGCTGGAACTACTTGCACAGCGCTGTCAAGCGTAAATTAAGTAGCAAAAATTCTTTTTTTTTATTTTTAAAAAGTGTGTAGACTACAAATATAGAGTCACAGATTCCCCACTCCCCTTACTTGCTAGGCTTAACACTCACAATTTTTTTTCTAATTTGTACCACTTTAATTCCATAACCCCCCCCCCCCCCCGAATGCCAATCCAATATTAATGTGTCCCGGTTTCACTCACCAAAAATTTGGCAAGGCTAAGTATATACAAATTACAGAATTATGCTCATAATTTAAGAAAAACATTAATTATTAAATAATGAGTAGGAAAAAAGATAAAAAAACATTCATACAAAATGGTCAAACAACCGAAATACATTATGACAGTAAACTAAACATAGACGACACAAAAAATTGGACAGCCATAATCTTGAAGTTTTTGCCTTAAAAATCTAAACAAAACACACAATATCAACACTACCTGGAACCGCATAAGGTCGTTAACAGCTGTTTAATTTAAATCATGATGTATAACAGTATGGAGGAGGTTATCCTAGGTAGACCTGTAGGAGGTTATCCTAAGAAGACCATGTGGTAAATTGGTCGGTAGTTACCCGAGTATACTCGGCAATGAGTCGGTAAGCCGAGTCCGTATGAAGACTCAATAAACTCTTAATGAGCCTAAACTAACCTCAATCAATAACACATCCTCCCTTTTTTCCCGCACTTATCCCTTCTCACGCCTGCGCCGTGCGCTCAGTCTTGCTAACCCCTGCTTTATTAAAGCACAGGTCTACCAACTCTCGCTCGGGTAATGATGGTCATTAACTCCTCGTTATCCGCCTCTTTTTGTTATATTTTTTTTTGTCTTACCGTTTAGTTTTTTCCATTACCCTTTTCCCTTGGGGTTTTTGTGTTTCGACATGAGGGTAAGAGGTTCTAAAAGCGGAGTCAGGATACCCAGCGACAGGATTACCAACCTTACTAACAAGATAAATGCTCTGTTTCTCTTTCTTTCTGTATTTTTGAAGATACTACTTATGCAAACATGTTTAAAAAAAAAAATCTAAGCTACTTGGTGACCAATGAACTCATTTATTAACATGGAACATACTTCAGCTGAGAGATAACTGCTGGCAAACGTCACGCGAAAATGTGACACCAAAAAAGCGCGCTCATTTCCTGTGAACCTTTGGGTCACTTTCTGGTCATTTCTCTTATCAATTTCTACTCCCTGCCTGTTATATCCTGTGTTTAGTTTAGGTGAAATTAAAGAAAATAGACAAAAACAAATAAAACAAACATTGACGGGGTCTCCCGTGGTCTAATGGCTAGCGCCTTGGATTCATAAGCGGGAGATGGTGGGTTCGATTCCCAACCTCCGGCAGGAATTTTATCATCCCACGGCTCGCTGGTAAAATTCCTCGCTGCACCCTGGATGTCGGCGATAATGACCTAGATGTAGATGCGCCGTAAAAAAAGAAAAAAAAAACTTTGGCCATATAAGTAAATACAAACTAATTAATAATCTTCTACATTATGCTATAAAAATTTAAATTAATTGACTAATAATTTTTATCTTTGTACAACATTAAGAATTGCTCCTAAGCGTGGTAATGGTCTACACTTCACAACCCTTCAGGAATGAGGGGTACGCTATTTCCTTTGAAGCTTTCACCATAGGGTCTTATCTCCTGCCCATCCATTCTGGAGAAAATCCAGAGAAGATTCGAGCGATTTCTCGAAGGAAAAGCTTGCCCTGAGACCGTTGTATTACTGGAACCCTTGGAGATCCGAAGACAGCGAGCAGTCCTTCAATTCCTCTGGAAACTACTGGAAGGAGAGCTGGAATGTCCTGACCTCCTGCCTTCAATACCTTTTCATGTTCCTGTAGTCAGGCTGAGAACATCCAGCAAATTCAGTCCTCTACTACACAAAACTCGCCACTCTGCATTTAGCGACGCTATTTCTCCAAGTTGTGGACTTTACCAAAAAATAAAGACAGGAAGACAAGGTATAGTTGGGATTCGGCTAGGAGAAAAACGTCAGACTTTCAGGAAGAAATCTGTATTTGGACGTTTCGGCTGCACATTGGCAGCCTTCTTCAGCACTAGAGAATGCCTAGGGGGGGGGGAGGGAGGAAGACCTCGAGGACAACTTAGGTAACCATGGTTGAATGTATATACATATACATATACATTCATGCATATGTATATACATTCAACCATGGTTACCTAAGTTGTCCTCGAGGTCTTCCTCTCTCCCCCCTAGGCATTCTCTAGTGCTGAAGACGGCTGCCAATGTGCAGCCGAAACGTCCAAATACAGATTTCTTCCTGAAAGTCTGACGTTTTTCTCCTAGCCGAATCCCGACTATACCTTGTCTTCGTATCTCTGCAACGGCTAACTATCTCCATCTTCAAAAAATAAAGACTTTCTTAACGGAGAAATTTCTAACGAATATTTCAAGACTTTTGAAATCGATATATAGCTGTGACATCATATTTTATATATTTATTTATATCTGGATTGTTTTTGTTTTGTAATGTTGTTATTTATTTGTTATTTTTTTTAAATTTTGAATGACTACTATTTGATGGCCTAGTTTGTGATTGTTTTAATTTGATAAATAAGTATCCAGCTTTTCGGGTATTCATCAGATGGGCGTATATACAAAATTATTTCGGGAGGGGGGGGGGCTGGAAGCATTTCGGGGATATGGTATGCTAACAATCTAGAACTTGGTGCAGTTAGCCAACTAAAAAGCTATTACACCCCATTAAAACAATTTTTTCGGAACTAAATGATCTTATTTAATTTATTATTAAGGTCTATATGACATATTTGGAGGCTGTAGCCTTTTTTGAAACACGAAAAGTCGTTTGGCCACACTTTGCGTCGTCTGAGGCTACATACTCAGCTTAAGGCTGTAGATACAATAAATGCCTCACATTCGAAACCATTGAGATAAAATTGAGCATAAATAGAGGGACGAATCCGCAGAACCAATGCAACTTATCCAGAGTAGCTGTATAAAAACCTGTTAAAAAAGCTGAGTCTTCTTGAGTCAAATTTTAGTTGGTTCTGTCCCATAGCCCCGAGACACCAAACCAATGCTCGCAAAGATGCAATTTGAGGGTTTACCTCGGAACGAGTGTACCATTATCTTCTGTGTGCCAGTTGTAAGAGCTCCTTTCTTCACCGAGGATTCCAAAACAGGGTGATCAACAGAAGATGGACCTTACTAATTACAACGGTCGTAAAAGCACCGCAAAAATACAAACAAGAGTTGAGAAAAATCGCTTTCCTAGCATACAAAATTATTATAAGTCGTTCTCAGATCCTCTATTCATAATCGACAACTTTCTGGAAATATAAAATAGTATTGAAAATAAACCAGAGCTTCAGAAAATGGATTTTTCATCCATATAATTATTCTGGCTCGAATGGATGCTTCAAGCCATCCAAAACAAGTAAATTAACATTATCCGAAAAATGTTTACAATGGAGTAGAATAGAATAATGTTTACAATGGAGTAGAATAGAATAATGTTTACAATGGAGTAGAATAGAATAATGTTTACAATGGACTAGAATAGAATAATGTTTACAATAGAGTAGAATAGAATAATGTTTACAATGGAGTAGAATAGAATAATGTTTACAATGGAGTAGAATAGAATAATGTTTACAATGGAGTAGAATAGAATAATGTTTACAATGGAGTAGAATAGAATAATGTTTACAATGGAGTAGAATAGAATGTTTACAATGGAGTAGAATAGAATAATGTTTACAATGGAGTAGAATAGAATAATGTTTACAATGGAGTAGAATAGAATAATGTTTACAATGGAGTAGAATAGAATAATGTTTACAATGGAGTAGAATAGAATAATGTTTACAATGGAGTAGAATAGAATAATGTTTACAATGGAGTAGAATAGAATGTTTACAATGGAGTAGAATAGAATAATGTTTACAATGGAGTAGAATAGAATAATGTTTACAATGGAGTAGAATAGAATAATGTTTACAATGGAGTAGAATAGAATAATGTTTACAATGGAGTAGAATAGAATAATGTTTACAATGGAGTAGAATAGAATAATGTTTACAATGGAGTAGAATAGAATAATGTTTACAATGGAGTAGAATAGAATAATGTTTACAATAGAGTAGAATAGAATAATGTTTACAATGGAGTAGAATAGAATAATGTTTACAATGGAGTAGAATAGAATAATGTTTACAATGGAGTAGAATAGAATAATGTTTACAATGGAGTAGAATAGAATAATGTTTACAATGGAGTAGAATAGAATAATGTTTACAATGGAGTAGAATAGAATAATGTTTATTTCCAAAAACTCCTTTTCGAGATATGGACACGTCATATAATAATATTATAATACATTTAATAATACATGTGCAGATTTAACTCAAGATCCCAGTCCGGATGCTAAATCTATTTCAAAAAATTCTTCAGTTGTGTAACAAGTTCTTTGTCGGAGTATTCTCTTCAGTTTCTGGATAAGTCTTTTGGTCGGCTGGATGTTTCTTAATTCCTCAGGCAGGAAATTGAACAAAACTCCTCCACAAAACTCCACTCCTGTCCTATAAAAAGTTGTCATGTTTTTCTCAATTTTTATTTTCCCTTTTTGGCGTGTAGAGTAGTAGTGGTCATCTCCTAGAATTTTAAATTTGGATAAGTTATTTTTCACATATTTTACTATTGCTAAAATATACAGCGAGGGCAGTGGTAAAATTCCTAATTGTTGTTGTACGTATTTCCTTGTTGATTTTCTTCTTCGTAGTTTCAAGATATGTCTTACAATCCTCTTTTGTATTGTAAAGATTTGGACGACTTGCAATAATTGTGACTCGAAAATCCCGTAATATATATTTATTAAATAAGTTATGTTCAATAACTTTGAAACATTTTTTATCATTAAGCATGAAGTGCTAAGTTTTTTTTTAATATTGTCTCTATGTTTCTGCCAGCTGAGATTATTATTCAGTATAAGCCCCAGAAATTTTACATTGCTTTCTTGTTCTATTTTTAGCACTTTCCTCCGAAGGAAAGTAGCTATTGAGGTTGCACTCATGACGGAATTTTTGAAAAATGTCTTAGAATCTCTATCGATCCTACCTAGTAGACACCGAAAATGACCCCACTTAAAATTTATTTATATCTATATATATATATATATATATATATATATATATATATATATATATAAATATATATATATATATATATATATAGTTACATATGTGTCCGTTAACACGATACCGGCCAGAGTTTTTGTTTCTTCCCCACGAAACTTGGTATGTAGTATTCCCCAATCAAACGATTGATCGAGTTCGTTAACCAACAAAATCGGTCCATCTGGGGGTTACTCCGGAGCCGGTATTTGCCAATACCAGTCGCAATTTTTGTTATGTTTCAACGAAACTCGGTATTCGTGCTGGTCAACTAAAGAGAAAAATGTGTTATAAAAATAAACTAAATCGGTTCATTAGGAGGGGGGGTTTACTCCGGACCCAAATTACAAATTTGCTCATACCGGTCGTTATTTCTGCTGTATTGTAACAAAACGCGGTTTTACGTCCTTGGTATCTAATAAGGTGTTGTAAAAATGAACTAAATCGGTCTATCGGAAGGGGGGGGGGATTTACTTTGTACTATGTTTGAATTGAATTGAAACAGGTGTTATTTATGTTTGTGTTTTATTTATCTATATAGGTTATTTTAAGCAAATTATTCAGGAATGCACTCGACACTACCCAATTTTGAGGAAAGTGCTTAGTTATGCAGCTCCTACGTGGCCGACTTTCAATTTAATGAGTTTATTTTAAAACCCTTAGTCTGATGGGATTGCTATGACTGTGGTAGGAGAGAGCATCAAGAAGGCATATGTACTAGGATCATGAAGGCACTGCCTATCCATAATCACGCCTTGTTTAATGACCCGTGGAGAATTAGACAGGTATTAAAGGATAGTTCCTTCATAGCAAGTACCAATTATACTTTTTTCCCTCCGAGGCAAAGAAAAGCTATCAGGTGTTGGGATCTTCTTATCAACAACAAGGTTAAAGGATCCGGTAATACCCTAGTCACTGCCACCTGAATCTCCAGCATCGGATCAAGGTAGCCGTCGTTAATCAGGAAGGCGGTGGTTTTGCGCGCGCATCCGAGCCGCGCAAACCGGTCTGCGCAGAGAGGACTTAATCCGAGAGCAGAGTGCAGCTCCCACTAGACATATATCTTGGGCGCAGGCGCGCGCGGCCTGTTTTGATCTTCAACTAACTTATATTGTTTTAATTGGTGATTAATCCGGCTTAAGAGCCGTGAGAAAGTGTTCGCACCTCCTGGCAACCGGTTTTCAAGAAGCTCTTGCCATCTCGGCTCATTTTACTCCTTACATGGAGCAGTCTCGCTAACCTTCCAAGGCTTACAATTTTTTTTATTTATTTATTATTTTTCGTTATCAATTAAATTCCCTCAAAGCATTTTCCTCTTAATCAGTGACTAAGAAAGAACAATAGACATGTTTTTGGTCTATCATATAATTTTACAACAATCAAAATTAATAATAACACTTCCTAAAAGACTACGATTCACCACCAAAATGTTTTTTAAATTTTTTGGGAAGACAAATTTTGTTTCACCTTCGGGTTTATATATATATATATATATATGTAACAAAGAATGTAAGAAAAAAAAACTTATGGTCACTATACTCATATATACCAAAATATGGATTTACCCTCCTCCTAACATAACTATTTTGCTTGTTATCAGAATATTATATAATGCGTTGAGAGTGCCTTAAGTCTTGGGTTCGATTCTCTCTAGCGGTGATGGCTTTTCAACGCTATTCTGGCTAGAAACGGTAGGTTACCTGTACATAAGCTGTCCCGGAAATCTATGTTACATATATAATTGGACGATGAGTTATTAGGGTTAGTTTTTATTACATAAAATATTGTCGTAGAACACATTTAATATGAAAAAAAAAATAAATTTAATTCTAGAGCACAATGAGATGTAAAAGTGTTCATACTGTTGTTCGCTCAAGCAGTTTAGAAAACAAGTCCACGACCACGGAAAGGTCATATCGACCTCTTGAAGATCCCGTATGTACTTTGCTAAGCGAGGAGGAGGCATAAAACTAGCACGCAGGCGCAGAAAAGAGAGAAAGAGGGAGAGAGAGAGAGAGAGAGAGAGAGAGAGAGAGAGAGGAGAGAGAGAGATAGTGAGAGAGAGAGAGAGAGAGAGAGAGAGAGAGAGAGAGAGAGAGAGAGGGAGGGAGAGAGAGAGAGAGAGAGAGTGAGCGAGAGAGGGACGCTCGGCTAATAGAATTATGAAAGAAGGTGTACCCCAAGGCAGCATGCTCAGACCTTTGTTATTTACAGTCGCTACCCTCGTAAAGTTCGGCTTTAGCTCGGCAGTTCTCGGCTATCTTCGGAAATAATGAATACCAATCGCCTCGCCTCCCATTCACCATACTTTATCGTTGTGTTCCTTTATTTTTATCATTCCATATTTCATTTCTTATTTACATCCCTAAAGGATCTGTAAACGCCCGGCAATTAAATTGTTTAAAGGTCGTGGCTGTTGTTGGAAAATAAATTACTAATTAAAAACCTACTGTCATGGGAGTTAATAGACATTTGTTATCAAAGCGTAGTTAAAAAGTGATTCATTCATCTTTATTACGGACAATAATAATACTTAATCCTAGAGAAGAAAACGATTTACGATCAGCTGCCTTTTCTACTCCAAGGATAACCATCAATGGTGATCAATAAACAAAATGAACAATACAATGAAGAACTAATAGACAAAGAGAAAGAAATAGAAGTACGTAAACTAAGCGAATTCCAGACAAAGCTTCTGACAAATATAGCAAGACAAAAAAAAAATGTAATTTAGTTTAACGTATTTATGAAAATTCAAACTGTCCGATTTCCTCGGTCTGCAGAATGGAAATGTCTGTTATATATTTATATTTTGTAGGGAATACAGTGTAGCATTAAAGGGGGGGTCACTAAAACCCGAAGTAATATTTGTCTAAAGAATATCGATTCAGAAATAACGGTGAGCTTGAAAAAAAAAACCTCCTGTTCTTGTATATATATATATATATATATATATATATTATGTCGCCAATGAACATTGGAAATATTTTTCATAAACGTTGGACAAACTGAAATTTGTCATAACATCGCCAGGTGCGACATGTAGGGATGATTTTCCTTCCAATTTCGATGGTATTTGTAAATTTGATTACATTACCTACATTTTTTCTCATTTCATAAAGTTATTTCTTACATCATACAATAATCTATTATACCAATTTGACAAAGTCTATGAAATTTTGGATATGCCCAACATATTATACATAAAATAATTACACTTTCCAATTAAAATAAAGAATTAATATTTTCGACCAAATAATGGGAAGCACAGTTGTAAATGTTCAAACCTCATATTTCGTTTTATCCACACACACATATGTGTATATATATATATATATATATATATATATATATATATATATAATCAATTACGGTTTTTTTAAAGCTAATAGCTTTAAAGAAAAGCTATAATTTCTCCCTTCCTTATCGTTGGGTGTTCCAGGTATAATTCTAAAAAAGCTTTCATTACACACAATTATATGAAAATAATATAAATTATATTCGCCCCTTATCCAACCTAATCATCAGGAAAATATAAACAGAAAAAAAAATTGCATAACATAAAAGGGAACAATTTAGATAAAAATAATGGTTTTAAAATTTATTCATATTGACATATAAGACTAATAATTTCCAAGTTGAGCTAAAACCCTCGCTAGTATTTAATTATAGGTAAATTACCCTTAATTATAGGCTGTGATAATTATCACATCCTAATACACAATATTAAAGTTAATAGATTCACCATCAAACCCTTCTATTAACGAATCACTTTTTTAATATGAATATAAAATGTATACACCGTAACAAGTTTGCACCTCCGCCGCGTGTAAAACCTGCCAAATTTTTTCCTGTGTTTACTAACATTTATGTAAATTAATTATCCCGTTCTTGTTTGACTAAAGATTATAATATTCAGGTTTTTTTATTTTATTTTTTTATTCAATTAATCTATAATTTTTTTATTTTTTTAAATTTTATTATCATCGTTCCTCATAGTGTAGCTGATACATTTAACAAACAATCTATCTGAAATAACTTAGTTTATGTGTAATCTGTAATACTTAATCAAGATATTTACTCGAAAATACCTCAATTCAATCAATCAAGTTATTTTATATCAGGCGGAATATCAACAAAAAAAAGAGAAATCATTTTTTTATTTTTTCTATAATAACTAATATAATATAGAAAATAATTCTTTTAGTTGTTGAAGTTTGGTGAATGGTCCTTATCGTTAAGAGTCAGCTGACCGGTGGGCGCCATTGTTTTTAGCCCTGTCATGACGTGGCCCTCAAAGTGGAAGATTTACTCATCTACTTCGGATGTTAATATTTTTATTTTTAGCTCTTGATGAGGCACTAAGGGTGCGAAACTAGTATATTTATTAATTCATACATTTTTTTTGTCGGCCCTCCGCCAGATAAATAAATAATAAATTAAGATATTGCTAGCGGGTTCAGAGAGCCAGATACCGTAGAGGTATCATATTCTTGATCATACGGCACACTAGGGAGATAGTGTGGTCAGTTCTGTGTTTCGGTCGCCAGATTTTCCTCCTTTGTAGATACTCTGTAAGGGGCTGCGACGATTCGACATCCTGATTTCTATCCTCCAACGACGACACTAGTATCTTTAAGCTAAACTCGGCCGCGATAATTATAGATAGTTATAAAAAAAATTATCTAATCGTCTAGATAATTTAAGTAAAATGGATGATCCTGTTTGTTAGTTCTGAAATCTATTTCTGAAGAAGAACTATCGACTTATCCACCACGCCTTCTGTAATAGGTTGTGAGTTGTATAACAGGGAGGCAGGTATCATTTAATAAGAGTATCGAGAAAATCTCGATAATGAGGCCGAAGAATCGATTCTAATACTGTAATCTTCGAGTCGACCCGTAGAGACCTACCCATCTGTTAGCGGCCGTTTAAGGTTATGATATATAGTATTGTCCGAAGTAAATCATAGCTCCCACTTGAGGCCTTCGGACCTGTAAGGGGGGAGGGGGGGTTAAAAAAGGTAAAAAAAAACCACCGACCTTAAAAAAGAGAGTAAGCTAACCTGTTGTTTGTAGCCTCCCCGAGGCTGGTTATAACCTCCGTCTGTCTTCCCCCCGCCTTATAATACATGAATTGTGGGGCTCTACGAATTAGGGGGGCCATTAAAAATATTTGAATAAATTGTGTACTGCTCCTTCGCCGAGCAATTAACCCCTCGACACGTTCTAAATCTTATTTAACTCAAATTAAATACGGGACTGCTTCGGCCTTCTTACACTTTCACCGGGCTTAGTTATGAGGGCGCACTCCAAAACGCATACCAACAATCATTTCATTAATTAAGTGCCTTAAAAAAGTGTAAATATTTATTTAAATTCACGAAATCGAGTATCAAAACGTTGATAAATAAATTCCTATTGCCACAGAAGTTTATGAATCAATTAGGAAAAAAAATATATTTACAAATTTAAGTGCAAAGTAAGCATGTATGGTTTTGGCCTCTTCTGATGAAAAGCCATTTTTTTTTATTCATACACACAACTTAATGAACACAGAAACTAAAAAATTGAGAGGAGATGGTTGACTGTAGATGATGCAAGGTAGGGATTGTCGGGGTTCGGTCACTGCTACTTAATAAAGCTACATTTTATCTTTCCATCGGTAAGCCCATATTGTTATTTTTATATCTAATCTAATATGTAATCTGTTATTCTTATATCTGTTCTCCTAATAATCCAAACACTTCTAGAGCACATTGTTCTTCTATATATTATGTTCTAGTATTTTATGTCTTCATGTTTTTGTCTTTTTTCGTATATGTATATATGTATGTGTATTTGTGTATGTAGGCATATATATATATATATATATATATATATATCCGTCCTACTTGTTTTTTACAGCCCTGATGAAGGCTTGAAGTTCAAGCCGAAACGTCGGCACAATAAAACCATTTTTATGATGAAATGTAGTTTTATTAAGTAGCAGTGACCGAACCCCGACAATCCCTACCTTACAAACTAAAAATGTTATCATATTATGTTTTGATCTATTTCAATACATCGTCGAATGCAAAGTAATTTCAAATGCAAAGTATTGAATGTGAAATGTGGTCGGTACCTTATAGTTGACTTTATATATATTTTATTCTATGATATATATTAATTAGACTTAATGCACATTGGTTACTTTGATTTTCGGTAATTGATAATTATTTATCAGTATACTGCATCAAAAAACATGTGTTTTCAATACTTGGTTTGAGTCCGTAAAATAGTACTTTTCGGGCCTAGGCCTGAAAAATCTTTTTGGTGCGCTAACCTTACCTGCTACTAATAAACATGTGTTTGAAGGAGGTTACTTTTAGATACTGTCATTCATTCTAATATTTGTTTACTTATAATAAGTAGTGTGTTTAAAGTGCAATACAACATGGATATACCAGAAGATGTTTTAGAAGAAGCCCAAGAAGCTTTAAACAAAGGTTTTAATATAATGAATAATCCTAATTGTAGTATAAATATTAATGTAAATGTATAAGTACTTTTCTTATATTATAGGTTAATAAACAGATGTTTTTTTTTTCAAATAAAAAAAAGGTGTCAATTTAATTTCTTTTACTGTATCTTTAAGTTATTAATGAAATATAAAAGGGTTTTAATGTACTCAAGTATGAGCAGTATAATGAAAAGTATTGTTCATAACACCTACCAAAAGTGTGTTTTCGGTGCTTGGTCTAATTTCCTAAACTCGACCGCGCACCGAAAACAACCACTTTTGGTACTAGTGATGAAAATAACTATTTCATTAATTTTCGAGAGTTTGCCACAACGTACATCGGTCTAACAGCAATCAGAAAAATTGAAAATGAAAAATGGGTTTTTTCACATTCGATACTTTGCATTTGTATCGACGACACGTTCCTCATTGACTGGGCATCATGTCTACCGAATTCCGTTTCAAGGAATTAAAAATAACGGCCAGTTCGGGAAAATAATAATTCGCTTCTAGAGTAAACCCATTTTCTTAGGGGCCGATTTCGTTTATTTTCTCAACACAACTTTCTCATCAATTAGGCATTATTTATTACGCGTTTTTTCATAATGAACCTAAAAATTACGGCCGGTATGGGAAAATGAAAAATTAAGACCCAGAGTAAGGGATCCTGGAGATGGAACGATTTTGCTGGTTAACAAACTCGTTCAATCGTTTGTTACCCGAATAGTATATACCAAGATTCCCACCAGATTTACCAAGTGTTGGAAAAAAAAATCAACCAAACCAAATTCTGCCACTATTGTGTTGACAGGCATAAATATATACGGCGATCATTTTCCTGGTACCCTGTAGGATCGCAGAATATTTTTCAAAAATTCATTCGTGAGTATAACATCAAAATAGCTACATACATATGCTACAAACATTCCATTTAATTAACTTAATTTTAACGTCCATTTATTACTAACGACGAATTTTAGGACGGGTTATCTATAGGTTACCACCCTTTTATAGCCAGGATAGGGGTAATGCCTTTTCTTTTTTCTAATGAAAAGTCACCACCCCTAGAGGGAATCGAACCCACGGACCTTTGGCACGGAGTGTTAAGTGCTCACGCCTTAACCCTCACGGCCATCGGGTCTCCAACATTCCATTTCTGCTTTAGAAAAAATGTGGACGAATGCACAAAGGATAGTCCAATAAATCCTTCAGTGAAATTTGAATTGGTTCTTCTTTGGTGTAGTTTTTTTGTGGGTTTTCTTTCTATAGACAGGCACAAAACTCAATCATGGGCCTATAAACGAAATCATTTCGGGGGGGAGGCCATTTCCGGGGAGTGGAAACTAACAATTTAGAATTTGGAATAGTTTTAGCCAACTAAAACGCTGTTGCACCTCAATTAAAATATTTTTATGAACTAAGTGATCTTATTTAATTTATTTTTAAGGGTCGAATGACAAATTTTTACCATCAAGTCAAAATTTGGGGGGGGGGCTGCAGCCCCCCTCTTTTATATTCCCATGAACTCAATAACAATAATATACTAACTACAGAATAAGGAAATAAAAATACAAAAAGTATCTAATTAAATCAAGACATAACAATGTTGGAATTGTTGTTTTGAAAGATAAGTTATTGAGAAGTAAATCTCCTATCTCGGTGGCTAAGAGATTGGCCAATTAACAGTGAATCACTCACTCGAGAAAGGTGAATCACTCAGGGGAACGGTTCTTCGCTGGTAGCAGTGATTTACAGTACCTGTGACCCCGGGCTATTTCTAGCTTCTGACTCTTTAGACATTACACATCTATCAAGGATGGGTACTTTTTATAGATATCTGATTTGTTATTTTTTAATTTATTTTTAATTAATGATATTAACAATGACTTGGTATTATTCAGTACTCCCAGGAAATCTGATCAGCATTAGTTTAAACCAAACCAAATCAAAGAAAAGACACAATCTTACCAGGTATGAAGATGACTTTATTGATTAGAGAACCAAAAAGTTGAGGTACACTAAATTTTGCACATTTTGGTACGAAGGAATCTAATTTTGCATCACCGAAACTCGAGATCCGTTAGGTCTATCTGCCTTCATCATCGCTAGAAAACACTAATTATTATTTCTTTCTTTGTTTTTTAGAGCCCGCTAATGTGCGATTTGCTCTTCTGAAAAATGATAGAATTATTAAAGATAGATCAAACGAATCTCCAGATCCCTTGATGAAAAATTAGATTTCTTCGTAACAAAAAGTGAAGAATTTAGTGGCTTACAACATTTATTTGTAGGTTTTTCTCCAACGCCACATGTTGAGAAGTAACTGGGATTTGGAGTATGAAAAACATGGTTTTAGTAGTTTTTTTAGCTCTGAACAGCGCATCTATAAAGCATTTCCGGTCCTATGTTTACTAGAACTTTTTTGCTCGGAATCGAATTTCCTATAAGTACCTTGACGTTTATATATATATATATATATATATATATATATATTTGTGTGTGTGTGTGTGATGAAATTTTGGTAATGGATAGTTGGGCTTAAAAGGAACAAAAAAGTCCATATAAAGTACGGTCCGATTCTCAGAGGTAAGGGAGATATTAGAGTTTTCCTGTTTTCTATATAGATTGCTTAGTTTATTACAAACAAACTACTGTAGCTCCGTCCCAGTTGGTCGGACAGAAAAGCGAATGTTGCCAAATGAAAGCTGGTAAATTTTCCATATTAGTACGGTAGACGATATCTATGAAACTAGGGGGGGGGGGAGAATGTTTCGTTTGCTCAACGACATAACTTCAGCGTTAATTCGAATTTTGTGGATATTTACAGCACACATCGTTTGTCATATATATATATATATATATATTTAATAGGTTGCCACCTTTAATAAGCATCCATGTTGTAGCATGGACATTTTTCTACGGATCCATTGATGAAAGTGGTGCTGGCGGGACTCGAATCATCTGCTTAGGCATGCTCTCCATCCTACGACAACTTAGATGATAACATTTTTTTTAAAAACATATTTCATTAAACAGACAACAAGCAGATTTGTGTATATATATATATATATATATATATATATATATATATATATATATATATACACACATATTGCAACAATTAAAATCTGCTTGTTGTCTGTTTAATGAAATATGTTTTTAAAAAAAATGTTATCATCTAAGTTGTCGTAGGATGGATAGCATGCCTAAGCAGATGATTCGAGTCCCGCCAGCACCACTTTCATCAATGGATCCGTAGAAAAATGTCCATGCTACAACATGGATGCTTATTAAAGGTGGCAACCTATTAATCGCCCTGCGGTAATGGCCTAGTTGTTCATGGTCCTTAAACATTTTTTTTTCTAATAACGTTTAATTAACGTCGTTTAATTTTGTCTAATAACTGTGGTCTAAGTCTATTAAAATTGCATTATGTTATGACAGTTAGCTGATTTACAAACAGAGGAAGAAGTTACGAAAGTAAAAAAATAAATAAAAAATAGTGAAATAAAAGCATACAGGTGTAAATACATCACTGACAACACTAACCTTTTACAATACTTCGAGAACTTCAACAAGGTAGTGTTGTTTCTTAGTGAACCAACCAAGAGAGTCCTGATAAATTAATGAGTCCGGTAAAAGAATGACAGACAACCCCTATCGAATGACTAAACCCCTGTCAGAGTCATTCATGAATATTAACCAGCCACTTAAATTAGTAGATGTTAATGTTAAATTAATTATATGGTAATGAAAACATTAGGAGTTGAGACTTTAGAAGAGTGAACAAGAGTGGGGCGAAAGCGTATCCTTGAGGGACTCCACCGATCAGAACGCAGCTCGCCTAAAGACGAGTTCTGTGGTTTACAATCCGACCCGTGTGTTTTATCATTAGTTAACGCATTTTATCATAATAAATGTGAAGCTCCTGAAGCTGCGGGCGATTATAACCTTAAGAAGTAATGCTTCCTTGTAACTTTTTTTTTTACAACTTTTTTTATGTGTAAAAATTCTTCCTTAACTAATGAAAAATAATATCCAAGAGTGTTCATGTGAAGAAAACATTTTTAAATGGGCAAAAAATACGATTTTCCGAGTGAAATCCCGATGCCGAGTGAACGCTGTGCTCATTTAAAAATAATTTTTTTAGCGAGCTTCGGTTGGTCCCTTATTAATTGTTAAATTTCTTTTTGGTCCTCCTTTAATACATTTCAAAATTAAAACCCATTTTTTTATATTTTTTACAAGAAAGTATTAAAAAAAAAATTAAATATGAAAGACATGAACAATTCTGAACATCAAACATTAAAGACGTTTTCTCCAAACTACATTTTTCAAATCGGACGATACTCTGGCGTCTTCAATTTTTGCCCGATCAACTTCAAATTTTAACTGCAGCTTCCTCATGATATTTGATAGAAAATTCCGCAGGATATTTTCGATTCATTGAATTATAACGATTTAACGATATTGATATAATGGATTTATTGATAGAAAATTAATAATATTTCACCATTTTCGAAAAAATTAATATTTCTTAAAACTCCTACGTACTTTACTAGATTTAACCTTCTTCTTTCGAAATAATTTTAGTTTTTCGTTCTAGATTAAAAATTAGGCGAAAGATTTTTGTACCATATTTCATCAAAAGCGGAGCTGGCATAAATTTCGGTTGAAGCATCTCATACGGGAAACCCGGTGCTTGTTTAAAGAAATAATTGAAATGAAATAATCCCATTAAAACACGGTGTTTTAACATGGTCACAGTACTGACCACACTATCTCCCAAGAGCAGACACTGCTCCTCTGAACACTATTTCGCCCCTCCTCGTGTGGATTATATTATATATATATATATATATATATATATATATATATATATAAATCACGTGTCTGTTTGTCTGTCTGCTTGTTCCTTATACAAATCCACACCGTTTGGCCGATTTTGACGTAACTTGGTACACAGCTAGATCTTCATACGGGGCGTGTCATATGCTAGGTCAAAGTCCTTGGAGGTCACAGTTCGGAGATCACGGGTTCGAAACTATTTGGTTTCTAATTTATTTTTGCTTTTCTAGATGCAGAAAGTAGATGTAACATGGCACGCCGGGGAACAGCTAGTATCTACCAAACATGTCCCTAATCTATTCAATATGTTTTTAATACATAATCTCCAAATGTCGGTATAATAGGTTTTCTGGATCCTCCATGAGACTCAGATCACTAGCGCGGAGTTAGATTCTAAGATAGGCCCTTTGAAAAGTATAGCCAGATTATAAGGGATGATCCTGTCACAACAGGGCTGCCACCACACCTGTCGGATTATAGTTGGTGTCAGTGTATCCAGGGGGGTTGGCATCCCTGTCTGGCTTTCTTATAAAGCACCTAGAGGGGGTGAGCTAATATTATTACAGGAGAAGGAAAAGATTTGATAGTCTTTTAGAAATGGCTTGTCAGTTCTGTTATTCTTTCAACAACAACACAAAAAAAACTATATAAATATCTATAAATGGATAATCTTAAAAAATAGCTAGGATTTTCTTGGTAAATGCATTGTAGGACTGTTCTTGTGCTTTTAATCCTATTAGACGTTTCTTGGATGCGGGGCTCGTTGAAAAAGCTTCATTTTTTCAATGCACCTACTGGTCATAGAAGTCAGCACGCTCAGAAATATAAAAATTACTGATCTGCATTCATTTTAGTTCAGACTCATGAAGGAAGCAAATTTTGAAAAGGTTTTAATAAATGGACACAGAAAATGAATTCCTTTAAAATTAATAAATTTAATATTATATATATATATGCTTCTAAATGTTTATTCACTGGGGGTTATTGGTATGGCTTGCAACTCCAGCGGTTGTAGGATTTTTATCCTGTTATTTTTTCAGATTTAAGCCCATTTTATAACTGTTTTTTTTTTTCTTATATTTTATAATAAAGTTATTTTTATATTAATATAGAAAAACAAAAATGTTATTATAATTATAGATAAAAAGATAGACGCATAAAAAATTATATAACCCAACAAAAACTATTGCTCGAAACGAAAGCAATACCAGTATGTATATGCCACCAGAATATATATATATATATATATATATATATATATATATAAACATACTAAGTTTTAGACATTGATATCAATATAATATTTAGGTTCTTAATAAATTGATTGATTATTTGTTCATATTTCTGGTGTAAAAATATTCAAAAATCAATTCTTCTAGATCAGAAGAAATAAATAATACTTTGAAAAAAAGTTTCAATACTTTTAAAATGTATTCTTACTGTCTATCAGCTTCCGGGCTATTAGTGCCGCACCATCTGTATGCTGCCAACCTTTTTTAATAATGCCAACGGGAAGAGGTTTTTGCCTGCCGGTCACCCATCCACTATTGTTGAGTATTGATTGTGACAATGGCCGTTGGCAATTGGTATTAATTAGCGTTTTTTTTTTTTATTTAAAAAAAATAGTAATTTGTATTGAAATGTATTCATAGAATTGCTAAGACAGTTCCCGATCAGTAACCATCAGGAAGGATCGTTCATCAGATCCCTACGGATGTAATGAGGTGATTAAATTGCATCAAGATCTCCTAGTTGTGTGTTGAACCTCGCTGCTTCGAACCTGCATTTAAGGTGCCACCACAGGCAGCTATCAACTTCTCCAAATGTACCGGTACAGAAAAAAACGTCCGGAGATTCTTGGAGTCGAAGTGAGATCTGAGAGCAGGTGTGCTGTTCCACCACCTGCTCCTTTCGTAGGCCTAATATTGTAATATATTTCAAGAAGAGATTGGTACATCATTATTGTTTTGGCTTTATTAATTTATTTTAAATTTTTATTAGCTTGTTAATCGTTTTTGTATTTCTGAAGTCGAAGAAAACATTCACTTAAAGGCATTTCTATAATGTTATAATATAACATAGGTAGTTAACACTGTACGTATATGTTGGTATTTTTATTTATTTTTTTTTTTTTTTTAGTTTTACATAGCTTCAACCAACATTAATATTACTTTATTTTAAAATGCCCAACATCTACGCAAAATGGCGTCCAATTACGATTCCCTGGCTAAATGCGATATATATAAAATTATAAATAAAGATATTTGTTGCACCAAGCCCATAATGTAAAATTTAAAACATATTATAAGTAATAAATCTAGTGTCTTCGTTCATGGATTGGATTCGGCCTCCCTGACCGTCCCTAGGCCAACCCAGCCTTTAATTAATTTAATAATGGGTACCTTGGGTGCTAATGACTCTAGCAGTCGAAGCAGCAAGGGGAAAAACAGGCTGCCGGAGCATAGTACTGACCACACTATCTCCCTAGTGTGCCGTATGGTCATGAATCAGATAACTCTATAGTATCTGCCCCTCAGGGCCCTCTTGGCCTGTTACGGGAGTGATTTTTTTTTTTATAAGTAATAAAAAATAACAACAAAAAATAAACAAGAAAAAATAAAAACGTAGCATACGAAAAAAAATATAAAACAAATAAAATAAGAAAAGTAAATTAAAAAATAAAATAAAAAACGGAAATTAATAAAATATGTAATAAGGAACAAGTAAAAAATAAAATAAAAACGGAAATTAATAAAATATGTAATAAGGAACAAGTAAAAAATAATAATATTAAATTAAATTAACAATAAAAATAAAATAAAAGAAGCAGCGGCTATTTTATATTTTGCCGTATATATATATATATATATATATATATATATATATATATATATACATATATACATATATATATATATATATATATATATATATATATATATATATATATGTGTGTGTTAAATATTTAATAATTGTGTCAATACTACGGCTGGTGTAAGGAAGTTAGTCAGACTGTTTCATTAGTGAATAATGCTTTTGTTGGCCTATTCAGAGTTTCGTAATAACTACTTCATTTCATATATATATATATATATATATATATATATATATATATATATATATATATATATATATATATATATATGTGTGTGTGTGTGTGTGTGTGTGTGTATTTACGCTTATATATGAAAGACTGTAATAAACTATGAAAGGCTATATTTATCATAGCATATTATCTATTGATCATGTACATATATATATTGAATAAATGTGAAGGATATACTGGTCAGCGTGGATTCCAACCTCTGACCGAAGATCTCTATCGCTCTATCACCTTCAGATTGTGTATCTATTAGAATTTTAATATTATTAAATTATTCTTTCCAAATGTTACAATATTTTTAATTTCAAAATTGTTTTATAGTTTTTAATTTTATATCACATTTCATCCAATCAATAATAAAATTCTGCTGTAAAAAAATTCTGATTAGATAAGTTTTTCTGTCTTTTTTTTTTTTCATTAAAAATATTTTATTCCTGTGAAACATTTTTCTAGAGGTTCTAATCGTTCTTAAATTTACCGTTTGATGAGGGAAATTTAGAAAATTCTTAATATTAACTTTATTTTAAATTGCCTGTTGTTTACATACTGATTGTTTTAAATAATTAAATTGTGTGATATATGCTGTGATGTTTGAATATTGTGTTGTGGAGTTTATGTACGGGCTAACTTCTGTAAGTAGTTGTTGGAATAGTAAGTTAATTTTTTTTTTTTTTTTTTTTTTTTTTCATTCTGTGAAAATATGTTTATTTGTCGAGATTATGTCATACAGAAAATGTGTCAATAAAGAATGTCCAATTCCAATCCTAGCCAATAAGAATTCCTCTTTTCTTGGCAGTGTATATATGTATGTATTCCAAGCTTGGACTGTAATTTGAGTTTTTCATTGAAAATATATTGAAATGAAATGAAATAAACTGAAAATTTTTATTCTTATTCCGGGACACAAGTCCCAGAGGAATAATTTTGAAGTTACAAAATAATAAAGAATTTAATATATAAACTTATAAATACTACCAGTATATAATATACAGCTTCAACATAGACTAGGGGTTGGGTAAAACTTGGAGGGATAGAAGGTGGTGGAAGAGTCGGGATTTAAAGGTTTCTAGGTTGGTAGAATGGCGGACAGACAGAGGTAAGGAATTCCATAGCGAGGTGGCACGGGTGACGAATGATTTTTCGAATATTGCTGTTCGGTGGGAAGGAATATAAAGATCGGAAGGACGAGATCGGGTGTTACGGGAGTGAACCGAGGATTTAAATTTATATATATGTGTGTGTAAAGTCTATAGTCCTTGGGTTACAGAGATTTCACCTTACAACGATATTTTATTTGGTGTGCTTCAGGTATATTATTTTTTAAAAGGTAGATTATTCATTTTTTTGTTATGATACATGAAGTTTGTGTATGTTGCGAGTAAAGAAACAGACACGGTTACCTCCGACGGAAGACATCACTCAAGAAACGAGGAGATCGGGCCGACAGACAGACCGGCCTCGGGCTGAGAGGTAGATTCAATTAACTCTAATTATTATTGCTACAAGATTAATTTACATGAACATATTTCATACTTGTTCTTTTAGTTATTTTATCTTCGTTAAATACGATAATTTTATGTTTATTAATGCAAAAAAGCCAACAGCTAATTTCTGCATTAGTTTGCAGAATACGGTCCTTCAGTTCATAACTACCAATTAACAATCTTAGTTCTATTTACAATCTTAGTTATAGTATTAACAACTTAGTTTAATATCCTTACTATTTACATTTTATTATTATTATTAACCAATTATAGGAACGGTAAGTAAACGCCAAGTCCAGTTGTAACTTGGTTACATTTGCAGTAAAGGAAGTCTTCGGGAAAAAAATAGTGGAGATTAAAAGTTTTCGGATCTTTGCATATTTTCGTTAATATCTCGAAAACGGTTAGGAAATCGTGGTAAGTGGAAAGTGACCATTCGAATGCTTACTAAATTCTCTAAAAAAAAAAGCTTCTGAAGCAATTTTCGATGGAGCGATGGTAATCCAAAAATAAGAGCTTAAAAGTGTTTGTTTGGATTCCTTAAACGAGGTTTTGCGTTTGTTTGACTCATTTTTTCAATTGGTCGTTTTTTATTTTAAATTGAATTGATCCGTAAATTTAGTATTTTAGTAAAAGAAGGCAAGAAAATGAGAAACTTATAGGCATTAGTGGTTTCCTAGAGCGAACTTTGAGATGGCGAGCGATTCATTTCCGCTTAGGATACTGTCAGCTTCCTTTTGTGGGGCCTAAAACTTCCTTCTCTTTAAGATTTAATTTATATTTTCAACGAAAGATCAAACTCTACCAATAACTGCTTCTATTCTTTTGCTAATAGCAATCGTCGCAAACGAACACCTAAAATTCTTCAATATGATGATTAGATAGTTAGCCGACGAGGTGATAAGTAAAGATGGAATGGTTGGGATTCGGCTTAAGAAACCTAAATATGATTTTTGTTTAAAAAATCATATATGATTTTTGTTTAAAAAATCATATTGAGGTTTCTTTAGCCGAATCCCAACCATTCCACCTTTACTTAAAATTCTTCAATATCTGATGGGGTGTTGCCTCGTTATATTTGCTGGACGAGTCACTGATGATTTTGCTAGTTCACTATTCCATCGAGATCCTATAGAAAGAACGATGAACAGTACTGATCGTTAAAGAACGATTCTTCAAGATCCCTGAGCGAGCTAACTCGTTCTATTTGCTCGGCTAGTCTAGTAGATCATGCTAGTTCACTATTCCATCGAGATCCTATAGAAAGATGACGATGAACAGTACTGATCGTTAAAGAACGATTCTTCAAGATCCCTGAGTGAGCTAACTCGTTCTATTTGCTTGTCTAGTCGAATAGATCCTGCTAGTTCACTATGCCATCGAGATCCTATAGAAAGAACGATGAACAATACTGATCGTTAAAGAACGATTCTTCAAGACCCCTGAGCGAGCTAACTCGTTCTATTTGCTCGGGCAGTCTAATAGATCCTGCTAGTTCACTATCCCATCGAGATCCTATAGAAAGAACGATGAACAGTACTGATCGTTAAAGAACGATTCTTCAAGATCCCTGAGCTAACTCGTTCTATTTGCTGGGCTAGTCTAATAGATCCTGCCAGTTCACTATTCCATCGAGATCCTATAGAAAGAACGATGAACAGTACTGATCGTTAAAGAACGATTCTTCAAGATCCCTGAGCGAGCTAACTCGTTCTATTTGCATGAAGAGCCTAATCGAAGCAGAAAACCGGTCTCTGAACCACGATCCAGCTCGGACAGAGTTTTTTCTTGTTCACATTAACCTTTAGATACGGCCATTATGGTATGTTTTATTTAATCTTTTTCTCCTTTTTCACTCAATTACTTCTTCACTTAATACAATCTTCTACATATAAATGGTCATTAAATGACCAATTAAGTAAAAGCTGATCTTGTTTAAACATCTTAAGTACTAACTTTCATACTAAAGGAAAACTAATCTACTACAAATAAATTATATCCTTTATCTACAGTTTATATATTTTTTTAATAATATTATGCGCGATAAAAGAATATTTAACGAAATTGTGACAGCGGAAGTAAAATTGATATATTTTTATTGGCCTGAAAATAAAACAATATAATCGACAGGTCCTTTACAAAAACCAGGCAAGGCCAAAAATTGCTATTCTGAGATAAATACACCTTCTTCCTACCCAAAGTCAGCTCTACATATTGATATTATAGCCCCACAATCCACAAGTTCTAATTATTTTAATAATTTACTTAATTATCCAAGTAGCATATGATTTAAATTAATTAAGTTATTTTTGTAAAACTAAACTAAAACAAAATAAAGCTTTAATTCAGTTTTTAATCAATTCCCAATGTTTTAGTTGTTTTAGTTTGGATTTAGTTTGTTCTAAGAAGTGATTGGTGTTTTAAGTTTACTTTTAGTTTTTAGTTTTGCCCATTATTGCGGGGTAGGGCCTTAACAAAGCATTATCTCTAAATAGAATTATTGACAGGATACAATTTTCAGCTAACCCAACAGGTAGTTTGGGTTATAACAGGTGTTTCCTTAATCGGTGAAGCAATTAATTTATCTTCAAACAGATTACATACACTATTCTTCAGATCTATTATAAAGTTATAGTAATGTTTATTTAATTTTATTATTTTATTTATTTATTTTTTTACGGCGCATCTACAACTTGGCCATTAGCGCCGGGCTATCTACAGGTTGCCACCCTTTTCTAATGCCAACAGCACATGGTCGGTCACCCATTCAGGTACTAACCACGCCCGACGTTGCTTAACTTCGGTGAAGTAATGTTTAATTTTTTTTTTTTTTTTGATAATACAATAAAAAGTAACTAATTATATGACCAAATCCTGAAAACATGGAAAAATAAATCTATAAAATAACATATGAACAACATATAAATATGTCAATGAAAACACATCAATTCACCAATGTACATCAGACAACTAACATAAGTAATTTCTAAAGCCGATTGGTCTATAATTACACAGGCACAGAAAAATAAAAAAAGTGGTATTTTCCAAAGTCACCATACATATATTCTTATGTATTTCGACACCCTGAATCTGGAGTCCGTTTCACTCCATCACGTCAGGTTTAAGAGCATTTGAAGGTCAAATATCGTATGAAGTTGTTAAAGAAGAAATAACTAGAGCTTCCATGGTTTTAAGGGTCGCTGAATTCGAATCCAAGATCTGTTTCACCACATCGGTGCAAAATCAAGGACAAATATGTTTATTGTGCAAAAATTATTTTTTTACTGCAGATTCATTTTTGGCAAATTGAACATATTTGTCCTTAAAATTACCTTGGTTTTACATAGATGTGCTACTCTCAAAACGATGGAAGCTCTAGTTATTTCTTCTTTAACGACTTCATACGAAATTTTAACTTCAAATGCCCTCGATCTGAAGTTCTGGAGTGAAACGGACTCCGGATTCGGATTCAGGCTTTCGAAATACATAAGAATATATGTATTGTGTCATTGAAAAAGACAACTTTTTTTCATTTTGTGTGCCTACGGTGTTGCACAATAAATTCTTTGCTGTTCAAATTTTCCCCGAAAAACTCAGCTTCTTCATATATTCAAAGAGCAAAGAACACCTGGTTCAATTCCCGCCAAATCCTCTGAAATGGCCAAGATCTTAAAACCGTAAAAAAACTAACAAAGAACAACAGCACTGAAGAAAGAAGCCAATTTCAATATGAATTATTGAAAGATCCAAATCCGCATCAAAGATCCAAATATTAGTTCTGTTAAAATATAAATTAAAATCTTCCAAGAAAAGGTACCATCATTTAAACAAGTTTATGATCCAACGCCAGGGGATAGATTAGGACGTTTAGGATTAAATGTTGGCAAGATTAAAAGTTCATAAAGTTTTTTGGACACCTCGAGACTACCGCTATTAGAGCATGTTGTCAGACAGGTAATAATGGTTTTATAGCAGCTAATAACATGTTTATAGATTCCACACAAGATTCGGATGTAAATTATAGCAGAGATAATAAAAGTAATGGAAGGTAAAACAAGTTACTCGCCGCTATTAACTTTATGACCACTTGAGCCGTGTTTCCTTAAAAAAACCTCACGGCTTATAATTGGACTGTTTCTGAGAAAATTTTTAACTTATAAATATTCGTTTTGGAAAAAAAACGCTTTTAACTAACAAATTTTTTGCTTAAATCCATATAAAGAAATTGAAAAGTAATTATGTAGAATTTTCTTTCGTGGGAAAGCAGGTTTTGATATTTCATCAACCATTATACTGATGGATAATGTTGTGTTTGGAATCAGCTGTTATTAGAGATAGAGTTAGCAAGTTATCAGGATGTAGAAGGGTAACAGCTGTTCTTGCTTGGAGCATGTGGTGTCCGACATTGCCTAGGGCAGGCAAAACTTCAACCAACATACAAATTACTTATTCAATTCTTGTTGGTATCTAGGACTACACTTCGATACTAAACTTACTTGGAAACTACACATTAGCATAAAATTACGACATGCACACACTAGACACACAAAACTATACCCACTGATGAACAGAAAAACATCACTCCGACCTTCACTAGTCACACTCCTTTACAAGGCCATGATCCTCCCAATACTGACTTACGCCTGCGTTGTGTGGTATGGAACAAATACGACCAACATCAGAAGACCTTACAGAACTAAGTGCTACGGATTGCAGAAAACGCCCCTTGGTTCGTTCGAAACAACATGCTCCATCGAGAACTGGGAGTTGATCCAATCGCATTTCACATCGAAGAACTGACCCGAAGGTATCAAGACAAACTAGGAGAACCTACAGCCCGACGCCTCAAGCCGAGGCTGTATCAAGACAAACTACCTCTTTCTTCAGCTGCCACGATCTACCACCTAGGAGAAGCTACATGGTCGACGCCTCAAGCCGAGGCTGTATCAAGACAAACTACCTCTTTCTTCAGCTGCCACGATCTACCACCTAGGAGAACCTACATGGTCGACGCCTCAAGCCGAGGCTGTATCAAGACAAACTACCTCTTTCTTCAGCTGCCACGATCTACCACCTAGGAGAACCTACAGCCCGACGCCTCAAGCCGAGGCTGTATCAAGACAAACTACCTCTTTCTTCAGCTGCCACGATCTACCACCTAGGAGAACCTACATGGTCGACGCCTCAAGCCGAGGCTGTATCAAGACAAACTACCTCTTTCTTCAGCTGCCACGATCTACAACCTAGCAGAACCTACATGGTCGACGCCTCAAGCCGAGGCTGTATGAAGACAAACTACCTCTTTCTTCAGCTGCCACGATCTACAACCTAGCAGAACCTACAGCCCGACGCCTCAAGCCGAGGCTGTATCAACACATTTTATTCTATTTTTTTTATTTGTAAAGAGTTATGTATTTATATTATTTGTTTTCTTTCCATTTATGTCAAAAAACTGTTTAGGACCAAAATAAAAACAATTTTATTGTTATTTCCCTTCTTTCGGTTATATTCATTATTTTATAACTTACATAAAAAATTATACCTACTGCCATATATCCATGTTTTTGAATTGAACAGAAAAGCACTGATGATGATATCGTCCCTACCATGTCAAACCATCGAATATGCAAATCGGAGGAAACTAGAGAACGAACATATTCTATCCATTGACGAAGTAATATATTGAAAAATGGTCTTATTCCATACTTTATTAAAAGCATTAAAGGCTATTCTAAAGAGCTAAGAGTTGACAATTTTCGACAAGCCGTATCCTCCACAATCCAAGAGTCTGGAAACTGGAAACAAGATTTTATATTCGATAGTTTGACATGCTAGGGACGATATATTGGGATTCTTTTTTAATATGGGTGCTAAAATAAGAACCAAGAATACTACAACCGGAAGCCAACTAACTGCAACTTGACAATCTTTGGGACAATTGACAATGATATCTTGCAAAAAATGTTTCTAGATTTTAGCAATCTGAAGTACAAACCACAGATGCCCTCTGTTCCAAGATGGCTAGTGACCTAGTTCGAACCGGCATTATGTTAACGAGCCTTCGCTTTTCTAGAGCTTATAAAATTGCACAATCACAAGCTAATGGAGCAAAAAGGTTTGTCGGTAGCGGGTTTCTTGTCCCGAAATTCTCCCCATAATTGAGACATCTGTCAATCCTGACGTTGATTGGAGATTGATTGCTGACGTCATTTAATATCTTCAATCAGTCCTCCGAGGGTGTCACATTGGAGAGTTAATCACGATTAGACGAGACGTTACTCCGCCGATCAACGAACGAGGATACCATCCTTGACATTTGCTTTCCGAGGATAACTGCCTTATGGAACAGCTGACAATTACCCAGACAGCTGATAGATTAAAGAGCTGAAGAATTAAAAGCCACTCTACTTGGTGGCGATTATAGTAGCGTTAGCGGCTCTAATGCGACTTTAAAACCACCCTTTAGTAGTCTCAGAGATTTAAGGAGCCTTTAGTAAAGGCTCGGGATTAAGAAATTAAACACTCTCAGATCTACCGACTAAACAACATTTCTCTTCCCTTCTCCTGCAGCATATGCTTTTAAAATGACCTTTTCCGCGCACAAAAAGCACATCAAATCCTTATCTAAATACATATTTGTGCATTTCAATGTTAAAATAGCTCTCTCCCTCTCTCTCTCTCTCTCTCTCTCTCTCTCTGTGGTTTTCAACAAGCTCAGAGGGTTAACCTTCTCTCCTCCCCCAAAATATGCAAGATACAATTTCCAAAGGAAAAGAACAAAATTCACGGGCGACACTAGATATCCATGGATCAGAGTTTCTACCCAAGATTAGGGCAGAGTCGATGAAATCATAACACTGAAGATGATTGAAAATTCACATACTTTTCTGTTATTCATTTTCACCATTTCAACTAACTTTAACAATCATCATTGGTTACTTCCATATTGAAGGAATCATCAAGCATTTCAAATCGAGACAATGCGATTCGAATGTGTAGAATTAAGACATAATTCTTGGCCTTTAGCACCGCCTAGTGATACTATATATATATATATATATATATATATATATATATATATATATATATATATTCTGTTAGAGGTTTCTTTGCTGAGGAATATGTTCGGTATTGAAACGGCAATGTTCAGCGGATGGTTTCTTAACGTAATATTCCGCAGAAATTCCATTCCTTAATGGACAGCTGTCTATTTTTTGGTAACTTTATATAATTTATTAATTTATAATAACCAGCAATAATAATAAAATAACGCGATAACTGTCTGATTAAGCTCACTGGAATTTCTGCGATATATTTACATTTAAAACCCAACCACGTGAGACAGCCATATAGAATACAGATGTGTGTGTATGTGTGTGTGTGTGTGTGTGTGTGTGTATATATATATATATATATATATATTTATATAAATATAGCAGATACTGTAGAGGTATCTCATTCTTGACTATGCGGCACACTAGGGAGATAATGTGGTCAGTGCTACGCTCCAGCTGCCTGATTTTCCCCCTTGCATGTACCCCCAGTAAGGAATTAATTAAAGGCAGGGTAAGCCTAGGGACGATCTGGGACCTCAAATCCAATCCTCGAACTACGACACTAGAAGGTCATATTCTTTGGAGTTTTGTATTATAACAAAAAGTAATTTATCTTAAAATTATCGCGACACTCCAGTGAACAATAAAAATTAAAAAAAAAAAAAAAAATGAACAGGTAGAACCACATTAATAGATTTCTGTTTGAACTGTTTGTGTCGTGGAGTCGAGCTGAAAAGGGAATTTGTGATCGGATTATATCCTCAAAGCTACACAAGGATTCCCTTCCCCCCTCCCCCCGTCCTTGTTCTTCGAGATCCCTGATAAACCCGCTTGATAAATCCGGGGCCCGCGGGACTCCATGGCAACTTTATCAATTAACTCCAAGACTCAACGCTTCACGTAGAACTAGACGCAAGTTCGGTGTTTGTGTGGGCGTTTTAGGTGTTTCTTGGTGCTGCTTGGAGGTGTTTATGTGAGTGTGTATGTCTCTCTCTCTCTCTCTCTCTCTCTCTCTCTCTCTCTCTCTCTCTCACACACACACACACACACACACACACACACACACACACACGCACACACACACACAAAATACGCACCCCATCCACCAACGACTAGGATCTACCAGCTTTCCGAGTAAATTACCTTACTTAAGCCTAATTATGAGATTTTGAATGTGTCTGGTGTTTGGGAATACCTCAGAATCGGGTGTGTTTTCTTATTCAATTTTTCATATAGAAATTGTTTCAAAATTCATAAAAAAATCTTCCAGTCAGCCGATTTGAAAACTGAACAAACTGTTGGAAAGCCCAAACAATACTGAACACAACTGTCTTTACCTGGAGCTGTAAAAGTGAATCCCCTCCATTTACGAGCCTTTTGAATCGAAAGGGAAAAGTAATGGAGGAGTGTCCTTCCGAAGGTACACTCGTAAGCGGGTAGGATCGCTAGTGTCCTTCCATAATCACACCCGCAGCGAAAGTGTTAAGATCGAAATTCCTAATCCGTGTCTCATACCCAAATCGTCGGGGGTTGTAATAACAGGTTCCGAAACAATACCTGGATTTGCAATGTGTCATCGTTCGCGTGTTGGATCCGGCCTCTCCGGCCGTCCCTATGCCAACCCAGCCTTTAATTAATTTATTAATGGGTACCTGCGGAGGGGGAAATCAGCCGGCCGGAGCCTAATATTGACCACACTATCTCCCTATGGTCAAGTTTCAGATACCAAGTTCTGCCCCTCTGGGCCCTCGTGGCCTGTTGAGGGATTGTTTTAAAAAAAAATATATATAAAGTGAATCCTCCCTATAGCGGACACCTCTGGGAGAACCAAAGTTGTCCACTATAGAGAGGTGTCCGCTATACAGAGGGGTTGGTCGAGATGGATATGTACCGAATTTGTAAATTTAATTCATGTTTTAATTAACCATTTAATAATTACCCATAACAAGTTTTTTTTAAGTATATAGAAAGAAGTTCAATAAGTATAAACTCAAAAAAAGTTTTTATTCTAAAAAGTTTAAAGCATAAAGAAGTTCTTAGTTCTCGGACAACAATTTTTCGGTCATTTCTTCAAAAGTCCGTCTTTCTTTTTCAATATTTCTGCTGCTTGTGTTTTCCCTATCTAAAAAAATAGGCAACTTTACGCACACCACATTTTTCGCGATTGGAAAATGATATCACGTCAATTTTTTCTTTAAGTGTCAGAGATTTCCGATTAGACATATTTAAGAGAAAGCACGATACTTACTCAACATGAGCTAAAAACCAACTGAAAAGTGATGAGAGGGAAGTTCTGCGGAAGGAATGTGAACCGAACAGAGTTTTGGAATATTCCCGGAACCGTGATACCGCGTAGGCAAAACAATAGTAATCTGCCTGCGGGAAAATCATGTGCTTCTGCTGAAAAGGAAGAGGTTCCTGTTGTGAAATTCCTAGGAAGATATTACTAGTCACTATTCTGTATATATATCTTATTCTTACAAAGAGTATTGTTAAAGCATTTTACTGGAAACCTACACTGATAGGAAGGCTTCTATAAATAACATTAGCTGTAATTGTCCGTAGTAAGGAGGTAAAAAATCAGGTTTTTCTGTCCGTGTCCTTTGTACAGAGGTGGCCGCAATATAGAGGTTTATTTTACCTATAGAAAAATTCGGGGCTGCGAGAAAATGTCCGTTAATAGAGGTGTCCGCTGTAGTGAGGTGTCCGTTAAGGGAGGTTTCACTGTATTTTTAAAGCGCATGGTACTATTTTAATCCGGTATTAATTTGTGCGAAACGTGACGTATTTCTTCAAGGAAATGTTAAATCACGTGAATTCTAAATTAGAATAGACATCCATTAAAATTTCTAAATCTGATTAAAGATAATTGTAGGTTTGGGTAAATATCAGCCTTTTTAGCATTTAACTTTGTCCTAGGAACATTTAACAATTAGCAACGCCCTTTACAATCACAATAACCTTTAGGTATATCTTGCAATTATTATGAGGGAATAATACTAAATAGTGTTTTATAAGTGAAATAGTTAGGAAGTCACGTTTTTATTGTTTCGTGTTTGTAATTGTGAATAACACAACTCATAAATAATTTTAAATTAAATTAAAATAAGTGATTAACTGTCTAATAATGCTGTCTGTAATTTCCGTGAAATATTACGTTAAAATCCATATATATATATATATATATATATATATATATATATATATATATATATATATATATATATGTATCTATTTGCTATAAACGTGAACGAGATTTTTAAAAATAATCACTATCAAAGCACCTTAACCTACTTTGGTTCTTATTCTTTTTAAGAGTCCGAAACAATATAGATGGGACATCCAGAGGATTTTTTATTTTATTTTTTCGTGATTGCAAAAAATAAGTCATCTAGAGATTGTCGTGTCAGAAAAAAATGAAATATTTCCTTAACGAAAGCTTCAGGGGTATTTAGTACAGCTAAAAAATTGTATCATTTTTTCCAATAAACAGGAAATATAAAATTGGACGAATTTATTTAGAAACCCATCATTATCGTATAAGTAGGAACTGCAGGCTTAAATTAGAAAAAAAAATATTAAAATTAAATTTTAAGCTCTCTAGCTGTTTCATTTTTTCTCATTTATTTTTTTTAATGTGATTAAGTCAGCTGGTTATTACAAATATAATAAAACATATATATATATATATATATATATATATATATATATATATATATCAATCAATCCCGTAACAGGCCCGAGGGCCCTGAGGGGCAGATACTGTAGAGGTATCTGATTCATGACGATATCGCTCACAAAAGAGATAGTTTGGTCAGTAATATGGTCCGGCCGCATGATTTTCTCCTTTGCTGCTTCGGCTGATAGAGTCATTAGCATAAAGGGACCCATAATTAAATTAATTAAAGGCTGGGTTGGCCTAAGGACGGTCAGGGAGGCCGAATTCAACACACTAGACGATAAACTAGAAGATAAAAATGTTTAGTATTGTGCTCGGGATTTGAACCGAGCTCCTCCAGCATATTAGTCCAGTGCTAACCACGGAGCTAACCTCGCCTCCATGAGCTGATGAAAAGGACATGGCACATTATAAGCTGGTCTCGTTGTTTTGGTTTCTTTATTACTACGTAGCATGAAACCCCCTTCCGTATGTATATATATATAGGCGTCTCCCGTGGTCTAATGGCTAGCACCTTGGATTCATAAGCGGGAGATGGTGGGTTCGATTCCCAACCTCCGGCAGGAATTTTATCATCCCACGGCTCGCTAAAAAAAATTCCTCGATGCACCCTGGATGTCGGCGCTAATGACCTAGATGTAGATGCGCCGTAAAAAAAAAAAAAAAAAAAAAAAAAAAAAAAAAAAATATATATATATATATATATATATATATATATATATATATATATATACCTGAACATCAATGAACACCTCCTTCACGCCTCAGCGTTAGCTATGTGTTAACTGACATTTCGCCGATTTAATCATAAGAACGAACCATGTTAGTCCAACAAAAATCCCCTGATTTCCATATGAAGCCTAATTTCTGTTAACATCTATTCGTGAAATATAATTCCACACTTGGATAAGAATCTACCCTAACCATCCTGTCCAATTATAACTACATAAACAGGACGGTGATGATCTTCCTGAGAAGAAACTCTATCCTCCTATCCCTGGGGATGTTATCGGGGATATCCTTCATCTTGAGGATACAATTAGTGCCAATTATATATCATATCGTATCAGCTGTTTAGTTCTTATCAAGGACACGTAGAGAGGGTAGCGTTACACGGAGCTAACTATGCTACGTGCGTAGGCCTCACAACGAGAATCATGGCGGTACTAGGCTCTTATAGCAACGCAGAATTTCAGAAAGCTCTTAGAGAACAAAACCTTAGCACATTAAAGTATTTTTAACAATTTCCTTTCATTATTTTCTATATTACATGCTTGTGAAAGAACAATATTGAGCCTTTGACAAAATTAATATTTCAAATAACGAAAATACCAAATTCTGCATATTATCATACTACTCGGTGATATAAATTCACCAAACTAGCAATGGAACAAGTATGATCTTCAAACAACTCTCGAATAACATCATTGAAGCCTAACCTATAGCTGGAAAAGGAGAAAGAACTCATAGTTACCATTCAGAATACCACTCATCTCAACTAAAATACAAAATATGCAAATAGATTCAACACAATTATTGCAGAAAAGCAATTATTATTACGCAATCCAAAAAACACTCACTTAATTGAATTTAACAATGATTTAATTAGAATCGTTCTAACGTGATGACAATTATTATATCATAAAAAATCCATGTATACAAACTAGCTTATGTATATATATATGTATATATATATATATATATGTATATATATATATATATAGATATATATATATATATATATATATATATATATATATATATATATATATATATAAGGTAATTCCAAGTACTTCTAAGTTTCTATCAACATGTGTCCGGAAATGCTTTCGAAAACCCTCCCAAAACCACGTTTTAAATATTAAAATAAATTCAAATAAATATTGTAGGCCACTAAATTCTGCACATTTTGGTACCAAGAAATCAAATTTTGCATCACGGAATCTGGAGATTGGTTTGGTCTATATTTAAAAGTTAGTGTTTTTCCAGCGTCGATCACTGATCAGCATATAACCGAATCACCACAGAATTCGCAATTGTTAGTTTTGCCCTTTCGAACGTTTTTCTCTACCTGTTTTCCTAACTGGTTGATGCATATTTTAATTGCATGGAACAGTAAAACGAGCATTTGACTAGAATAAGGTAAGAAAATGTGAAATATTTTTATAGTGTTTCCAAGAGCGAACGTTCAGAAGGTGGGGGAAGTCGCCATGATACTGTCAGTTTCCTGTTGTGGCGCCTTAAATCTATTTTCTCTTCGAGATTTTACCCACCAATAACTGCTAGTATTCTTTTACTAATAGCAGTAGAGATATGAACGGAACCGCGCTAAGATGACGCAGTTCCTGCGAGTCGAACATTTTTTTTTTTTTTTACATCAAAGGAATTATTGCCATGAGTGCTTAATGACATAATAACTTGTGTTTGGAAAAACCAATTATAAATTCAATATTGTATTCCACGAAAAAATTATTATTACTGCTGATTTCTCAGCCTCTGACGATGTTCTATGAAGACGGAAAGTCCATTTCGCCCTTGAATCGATACCTAAAAGAGAGGAAGGAGGGGGGGGAGGTTCTGAGAAATTCCCCCGGACACTAATTACACCCCCAGCGAGGTATAAATATGAAATTAATCTCTATTTAGCTCCGCTTAGTTCGGTTTTTTATTTTTATTTTTGTAGGCTCGATTGTAATAAGTGCCTTAGTATTTTTATATGTTTTTTTTTTTTTTTTAATTTTAATTTGACTTAATATCGTAGTGATGTAACATATATTTAGGGATAACATTTGGTCTGTCCATCTCATTAAAAAAGCTTTTCTATCTACCGAAGATTTACAATAAATTCTCGGCTAATGTTGGTTTCCACTTATCTATCTTGCAGAAGTAGTATATACAAACAATAGCTCATCATTTCTTTTGATGATGTGCTGTCGACGTTCCATAACCAATGAAAAAAAAATTAAGGCTCTTGACAGTCCTCAGGCCCCCTGGCGGAGTAGGTAATTTACAGGTATCTTGGCGCTACGGTACAGTAGGGAGATAGTGTGGTCAGTACTAACGTCAGACATGATTTGTCCCTTTGCAAGTACCCAAGCATTAAAGGCTTGGTGGGTCTGGGCTTCTAATTCCGATCCACGAACGAGGACATAAGGACGAAATAATGTCTCAGTGCTCGCACGAATAATAGAACTAATGGTCTCCAGATCAGAAATTGAATATATATATATATATATATATATATATATATATATATATATATATATATATTGTCTGTTAAGTATAGTACGGCCAAAACCTTGGCTCTTTCTCACCAAAAGGACCGACATTCCGATAAGAAACGATTACACGAGTTTGCTAATCAGGAAAATCGACCCAATAGTAAATTGGAGGGGGGGGGGGGGGTAGTTCAGACCAACTTATTAATAAGCTCGTAGCGTCCGTAATGTTTGTATTCTTTTGACAATACCATTAAATGCCATTAAAATCGGGCAATTTTGATTGAGGGTTTTACTCCGCAACGAAATTATTAATTGGCCGTCCAGATCGTATGCTTCTTTAAAATGATGCTTCTTTGAAAAGAAACGTCTTATACATTGAGCTCAACTGAAGAGAGATATTTTAGCCAAAACAAGCTGGATAAAAACCTATTTAAATGTTTCTTTTACTTCAGCAACTTTTAACATATCTTATATAAACCTGAAAAAGCTCTCGTCACCGAAGTTAAGCAACGTCAAGCGTGTCCAGTAACTGAATGGGTAACCGTCCACGTTCTGTTGGCTTTATAAAAGGGTGGCAACCTGTAGATATCCTGGTTGTTGATACATCGTAATAAAAAAAAAACATAATAAAAAAGAGCATATTACTTCTGTGGTGCTAATGAGCTAAAAGTTGGAGCACCTATAATATAACAACAATAAAAAAAAAAAAAAAAAAAAAAAAAAAAACCTACAGTAAGTATCTACAATCTTCTCCCTATAGAATAAAACTCCTTTATTTATTTCATTTTCTTACTAACACAAAAAATAATACAAACTATTAACACCTTAGTAATAAACACCAAACTGAAACTAAAACCACAAAACCGTCTCATTAGAATTCCTCGATGATGAGATAAACATTTTTCACCCCGTCTACTCTCGGTGTGTAATTTCAGCCGCAAGAACTATCAGTGAAATCGCGAGAGTAACAGTTATATCTCCTTTCACAGTTCCTCGTCTTGATCACTATCACCCTGTTATTCTGACATTAATTAAACACATTGTGTAATTTGAATATAATTAGCTGACAAATGGACAAGATGGTGAGTGCTTCAAGGCAACCCTTAACCTCGTAGAATTTCATTAATACTTACTTCATTCAAACGTATTATATATATATATATATATATATATATATATATATATATATATATCAGTCCCCTAACAGGGTACGAGGTCCTAAAAGGAAAGATAACGTAGAGGTGTCTGATTCTTGACCATACGACACACTAGGGAGATAGTGTGGTCAGTACTAAGCTCCGACCTGATTCTCCCAATTACAGGTACCCATTAATAAATTAATTAACGGTAAGGCAAGCCTATTCCAACCCACGAAGGAAGACACAAGAAGATAAAAATCTTAAGTGCGCACGCCTGTTGAACTCAGGTCCTCCAGCATTTTAGTCCGATGCTCTTCCACTGTGTTAACCTCTCCCCCATATATATATATATATATATATATATATATATATATATATATATATATATATATATATATATATAAACATAATATGAAATTCATGTTTATATCCAAAAGCACTTCTATAAATGTACTTTTTTACATTATTTCTCCAGTGTCAGTTTTTGTCGTATTTCCGCGTATTTTTCATTCCCCCCCCCTAAATATCAATTTTGCAAGCACATCCCTAAGAGGTATTTATGTTCCTGCTCCTCCTGAGATTTTTAGCACATGGAAAATACGTGGATCTAAAGATAGGCAATTCTCTAAAAATATATTTAAACCATGTTTGTTAGTTTGTTTATTTATTTTTTACTCCACATCAGCCTTTATTGTTATTATTGCTGTTGTTAGATTGTGGATAATTGAAGGGTCGGGGCAAAATAGTGCCAAGCAACATTTTTAACAAAACTTATCTGTAGCAGCTATATGTTGGATATTATGTGGGACTATCAGTTGAAATGGTTAGTGGCAACAAGATTAAGTAGCATACAGAGCTTGTAGTCATATTTTAGTAGGATTTGCATCATAGACTGATAGTCCCACAGAATATCCAACATATAGCAGCTACAGTTAAGTATTGTTTAAAATGTTGCTTGGCACTATTTTGCCCCGACCCCTTCAATTCATATATAATTCGAGGAAGTTTCAATTCTTAAATGTGTCTTTCGTTAATGTTTGTTTCGTGTTGTGCTTATTCAATTTTCCCGGTTATTACATTACTAGAATGTCTATTTTACATATAGCAATTACATACGACAGAGAATTTGCAATTTATGAACCAGAACGGGAAGAGATAAGAATTCACTTTCTGTTGATAATTGTTCCGTGAAATCTACACGCTCTTGAGCCTTTTAAAACATGGTTATTCCTAATCTTCCATGCGTTATCTATTATACGAATTGGATTAATGTTTTTATCAATTTTTGATTCGGAATTTAGATAGCAACCTTCATAAATTACCATAATTGTAAGAGTTAAGTGAAACTAATCAAAGGTTTAACGTTCTGTTTTAATATTGCTTCATGGAATTATCTGTAATTATGAATTGTGTATAATTAGTGTATGTGGGAGTAGTTCCGGTCGTAATTCATCTGTTGAGGAAGCCTGAAGCAATGCTTTTATTAATATTTACACACCTGGCTAATCGGCTGGTTGAGGGTTCGATTCTCGTCGATTGTAGGTCCAAAAAGTAGTCGGAACCCATAAAAGAAAACAAATCAACCAGTTATTTTGCGGGAGGCGAACCTGCATCTGCTTAAGCGAGAATCATACACAACAGTCGCCCTCCCATGGGGAGAACGCACAGAGAATTTTACTTTTCACGACATCACAGGCCATGATATAGAACAAGACTTACGGCTAACAAACTGGTTACTTAGCTTGCTTTTGAAGATATAAGGGCTGGAAGTTTCGCCTTCTACACATTTCCAGAAAAGTCCAGAACATTCAGAAACATTTGTAGGGATATATAAAACAAGGTATGTCGAGAGTTTGAGCGTCATCCCAATGTGAAGTCTTCCATCATACTACTCGGTGATATCAACTCTCAAACTATGTAATGGAACAAGGATGATCTTCAAACAGCTCTCGAATAACATCATTGAAGCCTAACCTATGGCTGTAAAGGACAAAGGACGCATAGTTACCACTCAGAACACCACTCATCTCTACTGAACTGAATTTTAGAATTAAAAAAATACAAGGACAAACATTAAAATATTGCCGCTAAAACCTCAAAGTCTCCTGGTTTTCTCACGGACAACCATACGTAGCTTGCGTTCGGCTGATACGTATATTTGCCCAGATAACAAAATGAAAAATATTGTTTATAAATAACAATTGTAAATAAAAGTATTGCAGTTTGAATATATTTTCAATAAAAATTGTCTATTTCCTCCCTGCCATGACAAAATATGGAATATGCAAAATCTCGTATTTCAGATTCTAGACATTGCTCATGGATTGTGGACGATAAGGCTTGTCGTAAATTGTCGCAACTCTAACCCCTTTATAGAATAACCTTTAATGCCTTAAATAATAATATAGTACCATATAAAGCAATTGTGCCGTATATTACTTCGTAAATGGATAGAATATGATCGTTCCTATTTTGATCCGATTTGCATATTCGATAGTTTGACAGGGTAGGGACGATAAGAATCGTATCAACTTTTTTCCCATCTAAGAAAAGTAGAAATTTCAGATCATTTTACATCTTTTTAAGGGTGAAATTAAAATAGAATTGGCCATGTTCCAGATATAGTGAGGCCTAAGAGGTAGACAAAGTGTCTGTTGGAATCGTGATTCTGGACACGAGGTCTCCATTCCGTGTAATATCCCCGGGACGATTCTAAGAGCGGGTCCTCTGCTGGGCTTTACTGCATCGCGACATTCTCTACGGAATCTCAATAGGGTTGCGAGGGACAGCTTTCAGGATGGGACTTCAGGAATTCGGGTCGGGGGGAGGGAGTTTGAGAGAATTCACAAGTTTTTTTTTTTTTTTTGTTGGTTGTTGCTTTGGCCAAAACAGAAAAGTCCATTTCGAAGAACGGTTGTCGTGAGAACACCACTTGTAGAGTCCGTACGTCATGCTGGATGCTGTCAGTGGCACGTCAAGTCGTACAGGACAAGGAGAATGTTTCATCGGGGAAGGTTTGGACAGGAAAAAGCAAGTGCATTAAAAGTAGACAGTCCTTGCAAGACTTAGATAACGGCATTTGCAGTGCAGGAAACATATACATATATATATATATATATATATATATATATATATATATATACTCACACAAAAATGCTAAAGAGATATCAAAAGTTTGGGAAGCAGTGGCTTCGAAGAACTCAAATCTCGCTGGAAGGTAGAAGATCAAATTTCTATCCTCACTGGACACAAAAGGACCCCAATTCTAACCTCGCTGTATTCTAGAGGAAGGAACTCATCTTTAACCTCTCTGGTCTTTCATGGCTAAGCTCTCAGAGAAGCTTCACCAAAATAATTACTTACCTATTTTACTTTCTTGCCTCGCTGAATACCAGATACTCATACATAAATAAATAATATAGCCTCGTTGAAAACAATAGAATCACTGTGCCTTCGGAAATAAAATTGACCTCGCTGAATGTTAGAGGAACCATATTCTAACCTTGTTAGACCCTAGAGAAACCCATTTCTAACCTCACTGGATGTTAGGGGACTCATATTCTATCCTCGTTGGAATCTATTTCTAACCTATCTTGCCCTAAAAGGCTAAGCACACAGTTGTAGCATCACTACAAGATTTATTACAGATTCATTTTTTACAATTTCCCTTCCATTAGCAACATTTACACAATTATCCATGACAGCACTTCGGGGTAAGCCTTCATTACGACAATTACAGTGAAGGATCTCTCTTCTAACCTCTTTGGGGACAATAAGATTTCTGTCCTATCTTTTACATACCTCGCTGGATATTAGAGGACCTCTATTCAAACCTCGCTGGACTCCATTTCTAACCTCTCGAAGCCCTACAAGGCTAAGCACACATTTGAAGCATCACTATAAGATTTATTACAGATTCTTTTCCCTTCCATTACAATTTTATTACAATTTTTTATTACAATTTCCCTTCCATTACCAGCATTTACACAATTATCCATGACAGAACCTCGGGGTAAGCCTTCATTACGACAATTACAGTACAGTGAAGGATCTCTCTTCTAGCCTCTTTGGGGACAATAAGATTTCTGTCCTATCTTTTAAATACCTCGCTGGATATTAAAGGACCTCTATTCTAACCTCGTTGGACTCCATTTCTAACCTCTCTAAGCCCTACAATGCTAAGCACACAGTTGAAGCATCACTACAAGATTTATTAGAGATTCTTTTTTTACTATTTCCCTTCCATTACCAGCATTTACACAATTATCCATGACAGCACCTCGGGGTAAGCCTTCATTACGACAATTACAGTGAAGGATCTCTCTTCTAACCTCTTTGGGGACAATAAGATTTCTGTCCTATCTTTTAAATACCTCGCTGGATATTAAAGGACCTCTATTCTAACCTCGTTGGACTCCATTTCTAACCTCTCTAAGCCCTACAATGCTAAGCACACAGTTGAAGCATCACTACAAGATTTATTAGAGATTCTTTTTTTACAATTTCCCTTCCATTAGCAACATTTACACAATTATCCATGACAGCACCTCGGGGTAAGCCTTCATTACGAAAATTACAGTGAAGGATCTCTCTTCTAACCTCTTTGGGGACAATAAGATTTCAGTCCTATCTTTTAAATACCTCGCTGGATATTAAAGGACCTCTATTCTAACCTCGTTGGACTCCATTTCTAACCTCTCTAAGCCCTACAATGCTAAGCACACAGTTGAAGCATCACTACAAGATTTATTACAGATTCTTTTTTTACAATTTCCCTTCCATTACCAGCATTTACACAATTATCCATGACAGCACCTCGGGGTAAGCCTTCATTACGACAATTACAGTGAAGGATCTCTCTTCTAGCCTCTTTGGGGACAATAAGATTTCTGTCCTATCTTTTACATACCTCGCTGGATATTAAAGGACCTCTATTCTAGCCTCGTTGGACTCCATTTCTAACCTCTCTAAGCCCTACAAGGCTAAGCACACAGTTGAAGCATCACTACAAGATTTATTACAGATTCTTTTTTTACAATTTCCCTTCCATTACCAGCATTTACACAATTATCCATGACAGCACCTCGGGGTAAGCCTTCATTACGACAATTGCCTCGTTTTATCCTCCAAGGACTCCCTCAGCAGCTATTTCGCTATAATAAAAACACAGAATTTATTTATTTTCCTTGTAATTTGCAGCGTTATTTACAAATAAGGTTATTTTCCTGTTCGAGCATCTTGCAATATCATCCTTTTTGAGGTTTCTCCATCCCGACAGCCACGCTTAATGTTGGATCTCCATTTTACTGCAAGATAAATACCCTTCATAAAACAGAAATTTATCTTTAGTACTAGTCATTTACTATTTCATAAGTACTTATATCTTCGTGCAATTCCTATCGGTATGTAATTTGTATATAAGTGTTGCTAATAGACTAAAATAATTTAGAAAAATCGATCCCGAAGCCTCCGACTGGTAGATATTGTAATTCTCGGCCGAATTGCACATTGGGGGATAGTTTGGTCAGTTCTATGCTCAGTATACCTGATTTCCCTTCTTCCTTTTAGGTGCACATTAACCCTTAAGTTGCTAAAAGCCAATATATTGGCTCAAGGATGGGTTTTAAGGGTGAGCTAAAAGAAAATATCAGGTCATCCCATAAGTATTGTCGGTTTTTAATATTCTGTCTGTTTAAGTTCCTTCCTTTTCAATTTATTGTTTGCATAAATATGCCTTAGCGATGCCCAAACTGGAAAAAAAACGTCAAAAAAGTGTGCGCTAGCGTTCGCGCATGCGCGGTGTCCATGTACGAAAAATAAGACTGTATGTTATTCAGTACATTACATAGGTTTGTCGGGTGGACCTAAAGCATATTTATGGTCCAGAATTTCAGCAGAAGGCTCAAAACGAAATTAATTTTGTTTATTATAGCATTAAATACACTTATATTGGTTGTTGAAACTTATTTATTCTGTGCTGAAATTTCATTTAAAATGAAACTGGCAAGACACCGCTTACAGCATGTTATGCTTTGGGAATTCGATAAAGGAGAAAATACCTTAGTGATTTTTTAAACCATAAATATTATGTTTTAGTCAAAATTCTCTTTAGCTTATAGGGCCAATAAGTTAGATCTCGCAAGGATCTAATAGAAAAAAAATCAGTCTAATAAAATGCCACGAAGGCCTAGAGTGGCTGATACAGAAGAGGTATCTGACAATAGGGCACAAAAATGTTATATTGTGGTCACACTCGCCCCCTCTATCTAATAGCGGCTGTAATAAAAACACAAAAGCCCGCGTAATCCCCCTTCTCCTGATAAGGGGTTGATAAGAGACACTATTAGCATCCATTACCCCTAATGGACAGGCACGCCAGGAATCAACCCCTAATTCCACCAATCAGCGACAAGGAAGACTTTATTCCATTGTTAAAGATACTTCAGTGCTTATAGCCTGACCCATGAAGTACCTTTAGTCCCGCAACTTGCCACGAGGGGCGGATACTGTAGAGGTATCTGATTTACGATAATAGGACACACTGGGTAGACAGTGTGGTCAGCACTAATCTCCGGTGTGCCTTACAGCTACCTGAAGTTCATAAACGCACTATCCTAGTCTGTGGAGCTCACATCTTTCTAGGAAACGTCTCGTCAATAATGTTGAATACAAAGAAACAAAAATAAAATAAAAAAACTTTAGCGTGGAACATCTTTTAATTATAGGATCAATCGTCCCACAAATATGTTACAAAAATGTATTACAACGGTTTGTATGGAATAGATTTGACCAATAGTGCAGAATATTTGGTGTACGTTCTCTAAATTGGACAAATTCCAGTTCCTTGATTTAAAACACATATTATATATATAAATATATATATATATATATATATATATATATATATATATATATATATATATATATATATATATATTTCGCAACTATGGCAACTCAAAGCGGGATCTGATTACCTTCAGAGACACAACAATGTTGCCAAGATATACCGTCAAGCAATAGCAGAAAGGTTGGGCATTATGGAAAGTTCGGTATCGTATTATCGCTACTTCCCACAAAGACTTCTAGAAAATGATAGAATTAAAATCTACTGACACGAAGCTATGATTACGGACCGAACTGTTCACCATAATAAACAAGATATTCTCATCATCGACAAGCATAATAAGACTCCTGATATAATTGATATCTCAGTGTCGAATGATGAGAATATCCGGAAAGCATATTCCAAAAAGCTGCGAAAATATCAAGACTCGGCCATTGAGTTAAAAGATCTCTATGAATTAGATTCCGCTAGAGTTATTGCTGTTATTATTTCGACCAATGGTTTGATACCGAATACTACAGTCAGTGCCACCAAATATCTGAAATTGTCAGAGGAACACTTAATATTATCCCAGCAAGCAGTTCTACTCGACACAGACAGAATCGTCAGAAAATTTCTTAATGCCCATAATTAGTGCCTAAATATTTTTTTTTTTTTTTTATAATTTATTTATGAGCACCCCGCATTGACAGCGTTTCGCCCAGGTACACATATAAAATAGAAATACATAACAACAACAAAATATTTACAATATTACATAATTACAAATCCAATTACATTATTGTGTGTATCAATCTAATTATACAATTAAGTTTGTGAATAACATACAGCTAAAAGTAAAATTAACTAGTAAAAAACAATAAATTTTGAAGAAAAATTTATTTATATATAACCGCAACAGTTTCTATTTACTATATAGGTTCTATGCATAATATGACAACATACATAAGAACAATAGCCCCATGTACAATCAATAGGAAGGATCCTATGTAAAATAATGATGAATAAATGAATATATTACGTCATGAGTGATGTTTATTTAAAAAAAAACTTTCAACGACAATGTTAAAAGCATAGTTTGGGTCGTCTAGACAATCAAAGACAATGAATTAAGAAAATTAACTGGTTGTTGTAACACATACTACACCCACATGTTGACTATTTGATTTGAGGTGTAGTTACGTAGTGCCTAAATCAAAAAATATTTAAAAAATAAAAATAATTCTTTTTACTGGTTGGAACTATCCCCCAGTAAAAATATTCTCCAGTAATCTGAGAGACCCCACCCCCAATGTTAATAATAGAACAAGAGGACATAGTCCCTTCCTTGTAGAGGTTGGCTTTAGTTCTCAATCAGTTGTATATATATTTGTATAAGAATATAGTTCGTTCATGCGAAATTAGATGAGGTCGTAAATGTCTGAGGTATTCAAATATTTGTCCGATGTAGTGACTGTCATCTGTAAGTAGTTCGTGCATGTTTTGTGGGATGTTATCATGTTGTCTTTGTCTACAGTCTGTGAGGATGTGTTTAGCAGTAAGTTGTGTATTACAGTACTGACAAGTTGGTCTGTCCTGTCTAGTCATAAGGTAAGAGTTAGTAAGTCGGGAATGGCCTATCCTTAGCCTGCACAGAACGACTTCTTCTCGTCTGTTACATCTGCTGCTGGAAGGACTGTTTCTTTAATCTCCCTTAGTTTGTTGTCCCGTGTTTCGTACCATGTTTTCTGCCACATCTGTAAAATGAGTCCCTGTGCCTCTGTCAGTAAGTCCTGGTACGTCGAGTTGTCTATGTCTAGATGATCTTTTCGTGCTGCAAGTTTTGCTTGTGTGTCTGCTTGAGTACTAGGATCGATATCTTCATGGCCTGGCAGCCAGTACATAGTCACAGTCTTGTTTAATAGGGAAATCTTGTTACGTATGAGTGTTATTAATGGATTGTCATGGTAAATATCCTGTAATGTGCTCAGTGAGTCAGTGCATATTGTAATGTGTTTGTGGTGAGTGTGAGGTATATTGTCTAATGCAAGTATTACAGCGTGGAGCTCAGCTGAGTAGGAACTTGTCATTTGTGGTGATCTTGATGATACGATTTTTTCTCCCACACCAGCAGCTGCTCCTGTTCCTTCCGCTGATATATTAAAAGAGTGTTCCACGCTTTTCAATTTTATCCAATATATATATATAATTTAGTTGAGATCTGTTCATTTATTTTTTTTTTAATGTGTTGATCTTATGCCCTTTAGGTTAAACATATTTTGGTAAATACTCAAAAGTATGTGGGAAACGTTGTGATTTTTCCATTGATTTCTGAATTATGCATTTTTCTGGCATCAGCAATATTTGAATACCAGTTAAATTGTCTTTCTATCTGATATGTCTGTTTGCTTGATACTTGCTGCTTTTAAATCCGCAATTTTAATTTCCGTTTAGTTATTTTTACTTATGCCTTAGTTTGATTTTAATAAATATCCACGATTTGCTATGTATAAATGTTTTAATTAATGATTCTTTTTTGGATATAAATACATTATATTGCGTCTGGAAGTTAAATTGGTTATGCATATAAATAGGTTTTATGGTAATATTTTATCTAGGTTCCGTTGTATGATCTTCGCCAGAAATAGTAATGGAGTAATTATATAATTTTCTTGTGATGGGAAATTGCTCCTACCCCCCCCCCCCCCAAACAAATCTAATATAATTTCCCCGTAGAAAATTAAGCATTTCTGCAATAACTACTGGTTGTTATGGCTTGTTTGTACAGGCTAATTGTCTCGGATGGTAATTGGTAAGAGTTTATCCGCACACAATGTACATTACATTATGCCAGGGAAATATCGGATCCGATTTCGGAGGGTTATTAAATAGTTTGCAGAAGGGGAGGTACCGCGGAAGTTAGGTCATCCGTGATAATAGGCAGATTCTTATCAAGAGGTTGTTGGTGGTTCGTTCGTGATGGATTCGATCAACTACAGCAGGGAAATTGCACGGCGGGTTGCATCCGGCAAATACTGCACAAGTGCATTAACGCATAATGCATACGTTGGGTCGTTTATGTATAATCACAGGACTTAAACTGAAAAACAAGAAAGTTATTAATTCCATAGAGGTCACAACTTCTATTTCAGAGCTTTTTAACTTCTTAAATTCTTCCAGCCCCTCCCGAAATTATTTTCTATATACGCCTATGGAACCCATACTTACTTTTTCATAAAAGTGCTTTCATTGGGCCATACCTCATTACACAAGTGATTCCGAACCCTCCGAAAAATGAAGTCCGCCACGCAGGAGCTGCATAACTAAGCACATTCCTCAGAATTTTTGTAGTGTAGACTACATTACTGAATAATTTGCTGTAAATAACCTATATAAATAAAATAAAAACGTGAATAGTTCTGCTCATTTACATTTCTTATGAGAACTGTTCAATTTTTAATTTTGCAAATAATTTGCTTCCAGAGTTATGTTAATACATGATACTGTACTACCTAATAAATACGGAAAAAAATCATTTTCCGTCTTTTGATCAGACGCAGGGACAGGATACAGTCCCCTTGTGGGAGATAGCGCTCCTCGCAGCGCCTTTAGGAACCTACGTCTGGCCGGCTAATTCTAATGAAACAGAGTTTAAAGTAAACCCTCCTTTTCAATAGACCGATTTACTTCATTTTTACAACACTTCTCATGAGATACCCACGACGTATACCGCGTTTCGTTACAATTCAGCAAAAATTACGACCGGTAAGATTATATTAGTACTTTAGGTCCGGAGTAAACCCCCCCCCCTCCAAATAACCCGATTTAGTTTATTTTTACACCCCATTTTTCTCTGTTGATTACCACCACGAATACCGAGTTTCGTTGAAATGTAACAAAAATTACGGCTGGTAGTGGCAAATTGGTAATGTGGGTCCGGAGTAACCCCCCCCCTCCTAATGAACCGATTTAGTTTATTTTTACAACGTATTTCTCTTTTTAGATCAACATAACGAATACCGAGTTTCGTTGAAATATAACAAAAACTACGGCTGGCACGGTCAAATTAGTGTTTTGGGTCCGGGGTAACCCCCCCCCCCTCCCGGTGGACCAATTGTGGTGGTTAACGAACTCGTTCAATTGTTTGCTAATTGAACGCTACATGCCACGTTTCGTGAAGAAAAAACAAAAACTCTGGCCGCTATCGTGTTAACAGATATATATATATATATATATATATATATATATATATATATATATATATATATATATATATACACACACATATATATATAAATTTTAACGGGGATCATTTTCGGTGTCTACTAGGTAGGATCGATGGAGATTTGATGAAATTTTTCAAAAATTCCGTCATGAGTGCAACCTCAATAGCTACTTTCCTTCGGAGGAAAGTGCTAAATAAAAAGTCCGACTCGCAGGAACTGCCTCATCTTAGCGCGGTTCCGTTCTTATCCCTAGTCTAATTTCGAAAGATTAAAATAGAAGCAGTTATTATTTTGTTGAGAGGAGATCGTTGACCGTTGATGATGCAAGGTAGGGATTGTCCGGGTTCGGTCACTGCTACTTAATAATACATACCCCATATGTGTATGTATGTGGGCATATATATGTACATATGTGTGCGTGTATATGTGTATGTGTATATGCCTATATATAAATATATATATATATATATATATATATATATATATATATATATATATATGTTAGGTATATTTACATAGATATGTGCATATATTAGTGTTAAATATGTCCTACTTGTATTTACAGCCCTGATGAAGGCTTGAAGTTCAAGCCGAAACGTCGGCACAATAATACCATTTTTACGATAAAATGTAGTTTTATTAAGTAGCTGTGACCGAACCCTGACAGTTATATTTTGGTTCCACCAGTCTTGAAAGGTAGGATATACAATCTTACCTGGAAGGGTCGGCAACAATAGAAACCGTCCCGCTAGTTACAAGGTCTTGGAATCTTGGAACTCTATATTTCTAACAATAAATTGTTTTTGTTATTTTACTTAACCTGTTTTATTTTCGAATACATTATCCAACTATAAGCAATTAAAAAATAACAAGGAATAAAATACAGACAAAAAGAACACTTCGAATAAGCGAAATCAATTACTTTAAAGCTTTAAGGTCTTATTTCTCCGATTGACATCGCCTAATCAAAACTTTCATTAGAACCTTTTATGTAGAGCATTTAATAAGCTTTCTAATGGTATTCTTTCGTTTACCAAAATTCTCAACAGTTTTCGAGATATTAATGAAAGTTCCCAAAATTTATATTATTTCTAGCAACAGAAAATTGGCCTCATTTTTCATATCCTGCTTTACACACAAAATTTTCGCAACATAAGAAATTACAAAAATAAAAAGCAATAAAAAACGAAGGGAATGAGACAAAAATTACAACAAGAACGACAAAAACCCGTTCATAAGAAAAAAACAGACGTATTTGAAGTTTTAAGCACTTATTTCTCCGATTGACATAACCTAATCAAAAATAGTTTTAGAATCTTTTTTGTAGAGAATTTAGCAAGCTTTCAAATAGTTTCTATCCACTTACCACGATTTCCCAACCGTGTTCGAGATATTAATGAAAGTATACGAACTTCCCAAAACTTTTCATGTCTGTTCATAAAATATTTTATTCTAACCCTTCCTTAACTCCAAACGTAACAAAACTTTCAACATATTAGTTTTAATGAAAGTAGAACATGCAGATAAAGTTTCAACTGAATCCCGTAATTCTAAGTACCCAAACCAAAAACGGTATTCAAAAACTATTTTTCCAATTTTCTCGAAAACGGTTAAAGTGATCGCCTTCAAAATGGTTTCATTCATTTTCCTAGCCCAGGAATCATATAAAACGAGTACTTACAAGCTTATGAACTCAAAAACGTAAGCGTTACGATTTTTTTTGCGCGAATTTCGCCCCAAACGCCATCTTCCAGTAGGCGGATTTTGCTGGTTAACGAACTTGACCTTTCAAATTGGACGAAGGATTTTTGTACCAAATTTCATCAAAATCGGACCATTCGTCTTCTATTTAGAGAGCGAACAGACAAATATATATATATATATATATATATATATATATATATATATATATATAAATAAATATATACATATATATATACAAATTTGAACCACCGTTATTTTCGGTCTCTAGGGGTTCTGAAACGCGAAATTTTCTTGTCGGCACTTCCGGATTGTTTCATTGTATCAACCCTATAAGCGGGGTTCCTCCCTATTGGGGAGGGAGGAACCGCGCTAAAAGGGACACTCGGCCAATGCAGGTATCATGGGCGTATATAGAAAATAATTTCGGGAGGGGCTGGGAAAATTTCGGGGAGGCAGAGACCATTTTCGCGGTATGGAATACTAAAAATTTAGAGCTCGGAATAGTTTTAGGCAACTAAAACGCTATTACACGTAAAATAAAATATTTGTTATGAACTAAGTGATCTTATTTTGAAGGGTTTTACGACAAGTTTTTACTATCGCATCAAAATTTCGGGGGGTCTGCCCCTATTTCCCCCTTATATACGCCGATGGCGGGTATCGCTAAGGAAACTATATTAAGAAAATTTGCTTATCAAAAAGTCATAATATGAATATTTACAGCATTTAAAGCAGTATTTGGAGTCACCGCAAACATGAAAATTTTATGATAAGTTAATAATCACTTATTTACAAGAGAGAAATGATAAAGGCATTGAGAAAATAGCCACTAGAGCAAAAAGAAGAAATACAAGGGAATAAGGATTTATGCCCGCAAATATCTGTGCATCTAATTTCATCTTCAATATTGAATGGAAATAATTATTAATTTTTATTCTATTTACCCAACATATAGGAACCAAATTTTGATATTATTGTGCACTTTTCTCCTGAATCCCTCATTTAAGAATATATAAGTTTGTAAAATTGTTTTTTTAAATCCCGAAAATTATATATAAAAAAATAAATACCCCACTTTTTCCTTGGAACATTTATTTGTCTTTGTACACTGTACATAATTAGATTTTAGAATGGAATGGAAGCTCAAGTTAAGCGTCTTATCCCAACAAGAAAAGTAGTGTTTCTTCGGATTAGAATAAGCCAAGAAACAGCAAAAGGTAGATCCATCATTAGAACTGACGTAGGCGTATGTAGGAAATAATTTCGGAGGGGGCTGGGAAAATTTCGGGGGAGGCTGAGAACATTTCCGGGGTTTGTAATGCTAAGAATTTGGAACTTGGAATACTTTTAGGCAACTAAAACGCTATTATAACAAAAATAAAATACTTTTTATATACTAAGTGATCTTATTTAATTTATTTTTAAGGGGTTTATGACACACTTTTACCGATGAAATCAAAATTTCGGGGGGCTGCAGCCCCCTTATATAAGCCCATGAGAACTGGTTGCCATAGCTTTTACAGTGTCCAAACAACAAGCAGCGAAGGTATAATATAATACGTTACTAGAGGCGATTCTCCTGTAACTTTACAAAACCTCAAAATTAACAGGTTTAGGGTATTTTTGCGAAGAGCACATCCAGTTACTTCTCCAGTCACATGTGAAGTATCTGTAGTGATTATAACTGGGATTCCGCGCACGCGTATAACTCATTAGCATTTCTATTGACCTATTCATATGGGCAATTCTATTGGTTGTTGCTGTTAGTATGTTGGATTATATTTCCCCCCCCCCCCCCCAACGAATGTTTCTCATTTGCCAGAAATTATCTCTGGCGTGTTTCATTATGGGGAATTTAAAAACAACTGCCGTTAAAGGCAATTTATATCTTAGGTAATATTAGGTACTTTTAAAGGTTTCATTAGATAAAGAGTTGCACGGAGATCAAGCCGCCCCGTAGCTCTCCGCATAGGAGCAGGCTTCACAAGGTGTTCACCCGGAGAGCCCGGAGCATGTAGGGGCTTAAGATGGCGACTAGGGGACAGGAGTACAGAGAGGGCGTGGCCAATTAGCACAATTAGATAGAGAGGCTGTGATAGGGTAGAGGCTTCCCCCACCACATCCCTAGCTAGCAGCCTCTAGGCCAATAGCATCTCTCGTTCTCTCTCTTCGGCAATACTCCAGTAACAGCTGCTTTATAGGGATCTGTTGTAGGTATTCCTACAGTATCTATAGGTTAATCCTCTAGATAGGGACAACGCCAAGGATTAACCATCTCTCTCTCTCTCTCTCTCTCTCTCTCTCTCTCTCTCTCTCTCTCTCTTCTCGCTCTCTCTCTCTCACATACGCGCACATACACACTCTCTCTCACCACTGATTAATTTGAAAAATAACGTACATCTATATGTACAAAAATCAAGTGACTGATGTCTGTTTGTTTGTTTGACTGTTTGTTCCTTATACAATTCCACACCGTTTGACCAATTTTCACCAAACTTGGCACACAGGTAGGTCTTGATACGGGGAGGGTCATAGGCTACGTCAAAACGTCTATTAGCTGTTTGTTCCTTATAGAAATCCACACCGTTCGACCGATTTTGACCAATGCTGGCACACATGTAGATTTTGATACAGAGAGTGTCATAGGCTAGGTCAAGAATGTCTCCCAGTTACCTGTCAGTATGCTTGATCCTTATACAAATCCACACCGTTCGACCGATTTTGACCAATGCTGGCACACATGTAGATTTTGATACAGAGAGTGTCATAGGCTAGGTCAAGAATGTCTCCTAGCTACCTGTCAGTATGCTTGATCCTTATACAAATCCACAACGTTTGACTGATTTCGACCAAACTTGGTACACATGTAGGTCTTGATCCAAGGAGTGTTATAGGCTAGGTTAAAGTCGTCTAGGACTAGCAGTTCCGAGGTCACGGGTTCGAAACTAAGAACCCGAACAGTTAATGATTCGTGTTATTATATTTTAATATTACTTATTTGGTTTGTAATTTATTTTGGCTTTTCTAGATGTATGTCTGTATGTGTATTATGAGATTTTATTTTCTTGTGGCACCAAAAGCCTTAATAGGGCCTAACCGTCTCATGTAAATCTAGTCTTCAATGGCAACCTTTAAAAACCACAAATGGCTAGAGAATGATTCTAACAAAATTATGTCCATATGATTGAAATCAATCGAATAGGATTGAGCGTAGTTATAAAAAGATATAAATTAATCCTTTTCCATATGGATAATTTTTTTGCGGTATTACAAATTGAGATTTCGGTCTGGGAGTGCAAGACGATCTAAGTTTCATGTCCAGGAAGGGACTTGGTAACGTTTAAAAAGATACATTTGCATTCAGAGCAGCATTGTCGAATAAGAGAACGTTTTTATAGGAGGACGCAGCAAAGAGCTAAACGCCTACATCGTGCCACAGAGGTAAGAATATTCCAAGCGCCACACCCTGTCTCTTGATTCATTCAAAGCGATCTCTTTGGATTCGGGTCGCGTCGACGGACGGACCAGTATAAAAGAACTATATTTGAACGAGTCCTATGCGATCGAGCGACCAAAGAGATAGAAGACAGAGAGAGCTGACACTAGCTTATAAATCTCGAACCTCGCTGGCCTCCTTAATTCCATACGTGATCCACTCCTTAAACTGTCCACAATACGGACGCATCATCATCATCAACACGCGTCTCTTGATGTTACATTCAGACTGTTGGCCTTATACAAATAATGTCATCAAACTTGACTTCTAGTAGGCCTACGGAATTCGTAAGGGGCTTTACCTTGATTTGAAAGCTATTGTTCTCATGCCAAAACTCGCTATGAATATCTGATTACGAATTGGAAAAACGAGTTATTAAGAGTTCTTATATATCTATATCTATTCTCATATTCTTATCTTCGTGGACGGCGGAAGGTCAACAAATAAAATCTTCAACACTCAGTATCACCAACTTTATTTCATCCCTACATGTACCTTATTTGACAAAAAGTAAAATTATGTTTTTATGTTGAAGGTGGGAAGATGGTTTTAATTGTTAGGACTATATTTCTTCTGGAAATTCATTTTTAAACATTTTTAAAGGTATGACATATCGATCAGCTGTTTATTTTTCGCCATATTGAATTCTTTCAGACCATGATCATTCTAGACGTGGCCGTACTGGTGGAAGGTTATCCTCCTCAGGTGTACGCTGTAAGTTTTATTTTTATTATTTTTGTAATTTTTTCCCCTGAAGAGGCACCAATAAAGGTGTGAAACATGTAGGGATGAAATAACCACGAAGATAAGAATATTTAGAAAAGGGTCAGTTGAAGAATAATTATTCTCATATATATTTATTTTTTGGACATACATGGCGCAGGTCAATAAAAATAGTAATCCTTTTCCTTATGTACTGCTTTATTATTGGCTGCATTTTTTTTTTTTTTTTTTTTTTTGGCACCTGCGCCATATATGTCCAAAAAAATATATATACGTAATTAATGGTCAGAAATGCGTGGAATAAAATTTATACATACATATATATGAGTCAATCCATTTGAAATGGTCCAGAAAAAAATAATCTGGTTCATTTACCAGATTATTTATTTAAATTCTAACGTCCATTTATTATTAACTACGAATTTTTGGACGGGTTATCTATAGGTTACCACCCTTTTCTAGCCAGGATAGAGATGATGCCTTTTCTTTTTTCTAAAGAAAAGCCACCGCTCCTAGTGGGAATCGAACCCACGACCCTTGGCACGCAGTGTTAAGAGCTCACGCCTACCGGGTCTCCTTTACCAGATTAGAAAAAAATTGATATTTTTACCATCAATAACATATAAAATCAGTTGCAAAAAACATTTTTTTAATTATTTTTAGAATCAACAGTTAGAATAGGCGCCATATTTGTTTCACCGCGCATGCTGATTTTTTAGTTTATAAGCCCTCATTCCAGGACTCATTTTCTCAGGACTGGGAAATCATAGCCTAATAATTCAAACACCATTGTTTTCATTAGATTCTGCTATATATTTTATCTGTTCTTTACTATTTAAATATAATTAAGTCCAATAGCTGAAAACTACAATTGAAAAGAACTGTTTATATTTCTCAAAATGGAATTTTTGAGGGTAAGTTTTGAAATAAGGGGATGTATATCAAAGTTGATTTTTGGCACCTAACTAAGTAGCTTGTATTAAAAGTATTGCTAGCCCTGATATTTGTTCCCTTATTTTTTTATGAATTTTTAAACTTAAATTTTAATATCTCTTGTGGGGGACTTGAACTCTAATATCTTTATATGTTATACTTCGTTGTAACATAAAACTATTACCAAAAAAATCAACTTGAGTATTTGAGTACTTTCGAAGCTATGAAGTTTTGAAAATGGTCTTTTTTTGCGCCTCTTTAGCAATGCGTAAACTTGAATAATTCATCAAAATTTTATTATTTTTGATTTTTTTTTACTTTTAATAACTCATTTTTAGTTTGTTTAAAACTTTTTATCTATGTCCGGTAGAGAGGTTTATTTTATTGAAACAAATACTTAATATTATAAAGATAAACAGAAAAGTATATTATGATAAAGAGGTTTCAAGTCAACTCTACATAACACCCACTGCCAAAAAATCAACAATTTAGCAACTACAGCTATATATATATATATATATATATATATATATATATATATATATATATATATATATAGCGGATTCGAGGACCCGTCCCTGCAAGCAATGATAAGGTTGCTGTAATGAAGTCTTTATTATGGCTGTCCATCACACGAAAGGATGATATTAATAGAACGACTTGAGATAAATTTATTACCTTTATCGAGGCCTCCAGAAAACTTTAACAGTAAAATTTATTAGGTTCGTCAATTTCAAAGATAAAATAAAGTTGGAAATTTCTTTATAAATAAAGAAAATATCAGGAAATATTATAGATTTTTTTATAAAAACCAGGACTACCAATATTTTGCCTTACTGGCAAAAAAGGATTGAGGCTTTTGTCAAGAGCAGACATCGTCTTTAAATTTCAGTTACCTTAGCACTATTACCAATAGAAGATAGCCTATTTCACTTTCTGAGAATTTGTAGAGGGTAGTGTGTTGTCCCAAGTGCATTGGGTGAGATGAGATCAACCCGATATTTGTTTTGTGAAAACTGGGCATTGAACCGACTAACAAGGGATTTGGATTCAGCTATTCAAAATGCGCAAGATTAATCTTGATCTGGAATGTTGTTACTTCTTAAATTTAAACTTAAGCCCAATAGAAGCTTTCCTGCAATTATTTGTTGTGTGGAACTCCCGTGTTAGAACTAACAATGGGTTCAGAATAACCAGACGAACTACCCTCCCACATCTTGTCTTGTGAAAGGTTTTAACTCAGAGTCAACCTTAAGTCATAATGGAGAAGATATGGTCGACCGTTCGGAAGTAGGAAGCGTTGATCGTCGGGGTTTCGGTCAGTGTTCTTATTCAATAAAACACATTTTATTTGCTAAAATGTATATTTATTGCCGCCAACGTTTCGGCTTGCTATACAAGCCATCTTCAGGGCTGTAAAAACATATATGGTATAACAATGGTAAGGACAAAAAAAAAAAAAAGGCTAGAAACATTAACATAAATATGAGTACCTATATGCTTGAAAATATAAATGTAAATATATATATATAATGGAATGATTTTCTGAGTTAATTGTCTGAATGTGTGAACTCGGGAATTTCTTTTACTGTAGTAAAAGTTATAACTTTGCCCTGAAAAATAATGTAGATTAAATCATTGCATGCATTCTTGGTGGTGTACCAAAAATTGAAGTCTTTAGCCATAAATTTTGTATTCGCCATATTCATACATTTTAGTCGTCCACGAGATCCTCTCATCAAAGCTGATATTGTATTGGGACTCAGCACTTCAAAATATGCTTCTTGTTGTATTTCCTACTTGATATGGGAATATGTGTCAAGCTTGAAGTTTTTTTTAACAAAGTCAGTATTTCTGTTCATTAAATTGGCTAGGAGGTGAAAGATAAAAACAGAACAAGAACAGGACCAAGAGGGAAACGGTAGTCGCAAACAGAGTAAAACAAAAACTTTTAAGTATAGTAAAACCTCGTTTACCCGGATCAACTGGGGCCAGGGCCGATCCGAGTTAACCCGACTTATGGCAGGTGCTACAAGCTTGCTGAAAGCATCCTCTGTTCTACCATGGATGCTAAAAAAGACCGACCATGACGCTTATGGCAGGTGCTACAAGCTTGCTGAAAGCATCCTCTGTTCTACCATGGATGCTAAAAAAGACCGACCATGACGCTTATGGCAGGTGCTACAAGCTTGCTGAAAGCATCCTCTGTTCTACCATGGATGCTAAAAAAGACCGACCATGACGCTTATGGCAGGTGCTACAAGCTTGCTGAAAGCATCCTCTGTTCTACCATGGATGCTAAAAAAATCCGACCATGACGCTTATGGCAGGTGCTACAAGCTTGCTGAAAGCATCCTCCGTTCTACCATGGATGCTAAAAAAGACCGACCATGACGCTTATGGCAGGTGCTACAAGCTTGCTGAAAGCATCCTCTGTTCTACCATGGATGCTAAAAAAATCCGACCATGACGCTTATGGCAGGTGCTACAAGCTTGCTGAAAGCATCCTCTGTTCTACCATGGATGCTAAAAAAGTCCGACCATGACGCTTATGGCAGGTGCTACAAGCTTGCTGAAAGCATCCTCTGTTCTACCATGGATGCTAAAAAAGTCCGACCATGACGCTTATGGCAGGTGCTACAAGCTTGCTGAAAGCATCCTCGGTTCTACCATGGATGCTAAAAAAGACCGACCATGACGCTTATGGCAGGTGCTACAAGCTTGCTGAAAGCATCCTCTGTTCTACCATGGATGCTAAAAAAGACCGACCATGACGCTTATGGCAGGTGCTACAAGCTTGCTGAAAGCATCCTCTGTTCTACCATGGATGCTAAAAAAGACCGACCATGACGCTTATGGCAGGTGCTACAAGCTTGCTGAAAGCATCCTCTGTTCTACCATGGATGCTAAAAAAGACCGACCATGACGCTTATGGCAGGTGCTACAAGCTTGCTGAAAGCATCCTCTGTTCTACCATGGATGCTAAAAAAGACCGACCATGACGCTTATGGCAGGTGCTACAAGCTTGCTGAAAGCATCCTCTGTTCTACCATGGATGCTAAAAAAGACCGACCATGACGCTTATGGCAGGTGCTACAAGCTTGCTGAAAGCATCCTCTGTTCTACCATGGATGCTAAAAAAATCCGACCATGACGCTTATGGCAGGTGCTACAAGCTTGCTGAAAGCATCCTCCGTTCTACCATGGATGCTAAAAAAGACCGACCATGACGCTTATGGCAGGTGCTACAAGCTTGCTGAAAGCATCCTCTGTTCTACCATGGATGCTAAAAAAATCCGACCATGACGCTTATGGCAGGTGCTACAAGCTTGCTGAAAGCATCCTCTGTTCTACCATGGATGCTAAAAAAGTCCGACCATGACGCTTATGGCAGGTGCTACAAGCTTGCTGAAAGCATCCTCTGTTCTACCATGGATGCTAAAAAAGTCCGACCATGACGCTTATGGCAGGTGCTACAAGCTTGCTGAAAGCATCCTCGGTTCTACCATGGATGCTAAAAAAGACCGACCATGACGCTTATGGCAGGTGCTACAAGCTTGCTGAAAGCATCCTCTGTTCTACCATGGATGCTAAAAAAGACCGACCATGACGCTTATGGCAGGTGCTACAAGCTTGCTGAAAGCATCCTCTGTTCTACCATGGATGCTAAAAAAGACCGACCATGACGCTTATGGCAGGTGCTACAAGCTTGCTGAAAGCATCCTCTGTTCTACCATGGATGCTAAAAAAGACCGACCATGACGCTTATGGCAGGTGCTACAAGCTTGCTGAAAGCATCCTCTGTTCTACCATGGATGCTAAAAAAGTCCGACCATGACGCTTATGGCAGGTGCTACAAGCTTGCTGAAAGCATCCTCTGTTCTACCATGGATGCTAAAAAAGACCGACCATGATGTTGCATCTCATATTAAAAGTAAAATTAAGTCAACCTGGATCTCTGAATGGTACAAAACCACAGAAACCAAATTAAGAGAAATCGAGGCTTACCCTGAGCGCTGGAGGACTTCCTCTATAGTAGAAAATAGGAGAGCTGAAGTAGTCCTTGCTCGGCTCAGGATAGGCCACACGGTTTTTTTGTGATGTATTGCTATAGGTTAGATAATGTGAGGACATTATGCATGAATTTTGCTTGAAATAAACAATCAGACATCTCCTGCGGTACGGCCTTTAATTCTAACCTTTTTATTAACTTTTGAAATGTAATTTCAACAGAATAATTAATATGCTATGTAAATAAATTCCAATAGCAAAGCAATAATAAAGTTCCATTATTCAAAACCTTAAGTAAACACTATATCAATATTTATAATAAAGATATTACCAATTTTCGGAAGGTAGTTATTATTATAATTCATGTAAAAGGCGGCATTTTTTTAAATTCTGATTTAATTACTCCCTGGAATAAACAAGACCAGCTGTTAGTATCAGCTGATTGGCTGGTCGTTCGTTCATTAAATCATCACTCATCGATCCAACGAATCGATTACCTAGATCCAAGGAGATAGGGTAATTTCTTATCTACCTCTTAGATCTACAGCTCGCACGGTAGTTGAGATAAAACAGATTAAAATAAACACCATAGTGTAGGTGTGAAAATGTCTCAATGTTTACGAAATTTTACCTCCTTCAATTAACTATAATAAAATTGGGTTATGCATATTTTAATTTTTTTTTTTTTTTTTTTTTTTTATTATATAAAATGTAAATTCTCTCTTAATTTTTCAGGTATTCCATTTAAAATTAAAAAAAAAAAAAAAAAAATACTTTCTGAAAACGCATAAACGTTGTCAAGTTAGCACATTTCCATATACAAGAAAAATTTCTAATATGGTCTTTTATAAAAATAAATTCGGCAAAATTTAGATTAGATTAGAGGGGGGGGATAGCCCTCGAAAAGGTACAATTAATCTGTAAAATTAACAAAAGGGGCAAGAATTTTATCCGGAAATTTATGCCCATTCACAACCAATATTTTTTTCAGGTTTTCTCCGGACATTTACACATCAAGTTATTTTTGTAGAAAATATAGTAATCTTTGAAATTCTAAGCGCCTCAACCGTATATCAAAACCATGCCCCTTAATAATTTTTTTTACAGGGGAGATCGTTGGCGTTTGTGATGCGAAGGTAGATTTTTGATATATATATAAAAAAAAGAAAAAAAAAAAAAAAAAAAAAGTATGGAATATTTTCACGTGGTTAATAAATATACAAAGGTTCATAAAAATGTCCCTTTCTAAGACATATCCAAGTCAAAAAAAATCTGACTTGATTTTACCTGGTTTTCAAAAAATATTACATTCGCAAGCTTGGGAGCGCATTCATACCGAAAACATAAACATGTTTTTGAAATTCTTCTAGTGCAAAAGAATGATGTGAATTATTTCTTTATTCAATCAATATAGTGCAGAAAGAAAAAAAATGTGTTGTGTTAATCGCACTACGCTCCGTAACGAGATTAAACTTTATAGCCAAATACAGTATTTTCATATTAAATATCAGGAAAATCGGATGACTATAGTGGATATAAGACTGCAGTTAGCTAAAAATATATAAGATGGATTTTATATATATATATATATATATATATGCTATTTTTCAAGCTACTTCGCTGGGAATTAAATGTGTTGTTCATTCGGCATCTGTCTCCAGCGGTCTTGCTCCTCCTGTCATCGCAATATTTCGCCGGATTCCTCTCCGGCTTCTTCAGGCAATCATTCATCCTTGCTGGTTGGTAAGGGAATGAGCTCGTCAGTGGTTTGGGCCCTTCTTATCCTTCTTGGTCGGAGACTGTGCGAGCCAATGAACTGGGGAGGCTCTGGGCCAATCGGGTTCCGTCTGTCTATGTTAACTTCCTCGGTCGTCCGTTCGGGGCGCTGGTGGTCCTGTATGAGTGGATTGTCTCCAGTCGCGATTGAGATCCACAAAAATCCAGCCAACTTCAATAGAGAAGAAGGACTCATCCTCTCCAACACCTGGCGGGCCATCCTGAAGAAGACTGGAGCAATCCACTCATACAGGACCACCAGCGCCCCGAACGGACGACCGAGGAAGTTAACAGAGACAGACGGAACCCGATTGGCCCAGAGCCTCCCCAGTTCATTGGCTCGCACATTCTCCGACAAAGAAGGATAAGAAGGGCCCAAACCACTGAAGAGCTCATTCCCTTACCAACCAGCAAGGATGAATGATTGCCTGAAGAAGCCGGAGAGGAATCCGGCGAAATATTGCGATGACAGGAGGAGCAAGACCGCTGGAGACAGATGCCGAATGAACAACACATATATATATATATATATATGACGAAAAGTTTGGATACCTACGAAGAAGAGGAACTATTAAAAAGAGTGATTTTCTTAAAGAATATGAAGAGTTTTTCTATACTAAAAGCTTGATATTTTCCGAATAATCACTGTTTATATATAGGTATATACTCTTCTATGATAGACTTTCTTACCTAGTGGATACGAACAATGAAAATTAAAATTCGAAACAAAAACTAAATTAAAAAAATACCTTATTTCAAATTCTTACGATTCGTAGCTCATTATTATAATTAATGTTTTTTTTTAATAAATTAAAAGTATTACATAAGATTATCGAGTAATATTTACATAACCACATGATGATTGATAGGTAAGTGTAAACATTCTGTCGGCGGTAGAAATTAAACTACGGCGGTTCAGATATTAACTTACTAATTGTATTAATGACCCGAGTTAGCCGGCTCATTGGGAAGTTAATGTCCAAAGTAATAGCTCGAAGGAATTAACATAAATATAACACAAGCTAGTGATTGTCAGGAATTAGAATCCGAAATTCCTTCCCGGCTCCCCCCTAATTAGGCCTCGGCTAGGAGAAAACCCATAAAAACGGCGACAAAAAAAAAACCCTTTTCTCTCGTCATAAATTGATATAATTACGGTTCGGATTTAATAAACTAACCAAACATTTAGGGGGGTTTTATTTTTCCCCGAAGGATGTTTATTTTTATAGTCCAAGAAAAGGTGAATAATTTAAGGTTTCATGTTTTCTAGCGTTAATATCCTTTAATGATCCTTAATTGAATTCACCCCGAGGGGGAATTTTATAAGGATTCGGGAATTTCGGGTCATCAGGATCCTTCGTATCCTATTATCCTGTCATGGCTAGCTAACACCTTACAATCAAAACATTTACATACAATAACCAACCATCTATAAAACAAAAATAACTATAGCAAAATATTTAAATTCCTCAGTAATTCAATATTTCAATATATATATATATATATATATATATATATATATATATATATATATATATATATACATTTATTTATTTTCATAAATATGGCAAAGGTCCAAATAATAGTACTCCAGATTCTTGCACTATTTTATTTTTGATACGCCCTCACAAATAAATCATCACAAATACTAAAGAATAGAATTAAGCAGCATGCCAAAAATATAGACGAGAAATCAAATAAAACAGCTCTAACGGACCACGCATTTAAGAACGGACATACATTTGACTTGGACGACACAGCAATAGTTGACAAGGACAGAAACAACATTAAACGAAAAATAAAAGAAAATATCCACATAATAAAAAACAGGAACTCTGTAAATAAACAAACAGAAATTAAATTTTTAGATAAAATATTTTACAATAACATTAGAAAATAGCGAACAATCCAAGGGAAAAAGCAATAGTACAAACCTTTATACAACTTATCTTAATAAGCTGATTACTAAGCCTCTCGACACAGGTATTTAGCTAGCCTCAGTCATAGTATGGGTGGCGAGCTGACCACACATAGGGTATGTACAATATAACAATATTATTTTTATTATTATATTTTACATATAAAGTTTAGGGGTTAGTATTGGAATTTTAATGTTACTCGGTGTATAATTATTATTAAATTTACTAAAATAAGGTATTAAAAATTTGTAAAAAATGTTTTTAGGATTTAGTGGCCCCTGAGGAGGTGGCATAAGGCCACGAAACATGTAGGGCGTATCAAAAATAAAATAGTGCAAGAATCTGGAGTACTATTATTTGGACCTTTGCCATATTTATGAAAATAAATAAATGTACATAAATAAAGGTCACAAATCATGGAATTGAATATATATATATATATATATATATATATATATATATATATATATTTCTTTTATTTGTCGGTTCGTTTCTGGCACTTGGTCTCTCATCACAAGATATTTTTCTTATAATGAATAATAGTCTTCTAAATCAATAAGTCAAAAATTAACAAAAAAAGGAAATAAAAGTTTTTTAAATCTTAAAACAACATTTACAAAAGAGACGGTCTCGTACAAAAGAGACGGTCTCGTACAAAAGAGACGGTCTCGTACAAAAGAGACGGTCTCGTACAAAAGAGACGGTCTCGTACAAAAGAGATGGTATAAAAGATATTTAAAACAATTTATTAACCTATAAGGACTTTAAAAAAATAAGAGTTGTTTTTTTTTTAGCGCCGGATGTTCATTAGCGCCGACATCCAGGGCGCAGCGAGGAATTTTCCCAGCGAGCCCTGAGATGAGAAAATTCCTGCCGGAGGGGGGAATCGAACCCACCATCTTCCGCTTATGAATCCAAGGCGCTATCCACTAGACCACGGGAGACCCCACAAAAAAAGAAGAGTATATATATATATAAATATGTTACCATTGTGATCATCTTATATCACTTCATAAATTCTTAATTTTATTTTTTAAGTCCTTTTCACATAAACGTATTCTCTGCACATACGAAAAGTATTATAAATTAAATACTATACGAGTATGATATGTCTATGCCAGAATATGTATTTATATTTACATATTTATAGTTACATACCGATTTTTCATATACCTTTTTATATTAATAAGATATATGATATAATATTTTAAATGTTTTTTATGTGATTTCTTTTATTTCTGTGTCAATGATATTAATTTTAATTTTAATCTAAACAGGCACTGTAAGAAAACCAGATCGCTTCATTGAGGGCTCTCAAAAATAAACAAAGTTATCAATAAAAGAACATATATAATACAAAGCAAAAATTAAAAAAATCTTAAAATGTCAACAACTGTGGACCGTTCATAAAACAAGCCATGACTGAAGCGAATGTATACATTTTTGGAGACAAAAAAATCAATCCCGTAACAGGCCACGAGGACCCAGAGGAGCAGATACTGCAGAGGTATCTTATTCATGACCGTAAGGCACACTAGGGAGATAGTGTGGTCAGTACAATGCAACGGCCGCCTGATTTTCCCCTTTGAAGGTACCCATTAATAAATTAATTAAAGGGGCCACCCTGATCCGTCAGGGAGGCCGAATCCAACCCATGAAAGAAGACACTAGAATAGAAAAATATTTATTGCTTGTTGGGGATTTCAACTCTGGTTCTCCAGAACACGAGTCCAGTTCTCTAGACTCGCCCCCACATTTTTTTGGAATACATCAGTCAACGCATTTCCCATTCGTCCAATAATTGAGTTAGTGTATTCTGTATACTAATTAATTCATAAGATCTGTATTAAACCTTCTTTGGCCAATTAAAGTCTGTCATTGTAAATAAGGCGGAAAGATTAGAAGAACCTGTCGACAGAAATCAACCGCTTCGGCTGACACAGACAAACTAATATGGCTGCGAAAGATAACTCAGGGGGGGGGACCAGATCAAAAAAATTGAAATAAACGAGAGATAAAAAAAATAGTATTATCTTGTCGCACGAATCTGAAGAGGTTATGTCGTGGAAGAGATCCGACGCGAAACTTGTAAAAAACAAGCAGACATCTTATCATTCTTATCAGATAATCTTTGGTGACATTAATCCCTGACCACCATTATATGCAACATATGTTAGTCTGTAATCACTTCATCATTATTCGGATTTGTACACCATTAAATCACGGGGCATAATTTAATGGACGCTGCATTTTATCTGATTCGGCAATCTTACATCCGCAAATCTCAATGAGTTATATTTTAGAATAAATATGCTTCTGCGATTACTAAACTGAAGAAAAAATCCGTTAAAAAAAGTGTCACCAAAAAGTGTACGCTGGAGTTCGCGCATGAGCGGAGACCTTGTGCGAAAAATGCGACTCTGTGTTATACAGTTCATTACATAGGTTTGTCGGGTGGATCTAAAGCATATTTATGTTCCTGAATTTGAGCAGAAGGCTCTAAACGGAATTAATTTTCTTTTTTCTCTAAAGAACATATATGGAAAATATAAATGCATCAGAGAAAATATAACTGCCGCGGCATTTCACATTCATTGTATTGCGCCCATAATATATCTTCTACGGTCCTCGCGTGGTATAGTGGTTAACGCGTAAGATTCTCATGCTGGAGAATGTGGGTTCGAGTCCCACCGGTAGCAGGAATATTTCTTATCTCAGGGCCCGTTGAGAAGGTTCCTTGCCGCACAATGGATGTCGGGCGCTAATATCCCAGCTGTCGGTGCGCTATATATATATCAACATGTATTTCCCTTAAGATGAGGACGATGAATACGGAGTTTTCTTGGAATAAACCAAGAATTACGGCAGGTTCGAGTAAATTCATACTTTGTATACAGAGTAACCCTGATGGATGTATTTTGCTTCTTATCCAACTCATTTATTGTTTTCATATGAGAACTCTGTAGCCAAAGCTTCATGGCAAAAGAACAAAAATTGTGGCCGCTATCGTTTTAATACACACACATATACATTTTAATGGGTTTAATTTTCTGTATTAAGGTCTATAGGATCGTTTACTACTTGAAGAAAATCTTTCAACAGTGCAACTTCAATAACTACATTTTTTCTGGAAGTCCAAAACATCTGGTCATCCCATAAGTAATGTTAGTGGACTGTAGAATGTGTCGATCCAAGTTTTTCTGCTAGCTCTTCTACTGTTACAACAGGATTTTCTTCTACAGTAGCCTGCAGGAGTTGGTAGTCAAGCTCTGTTGCTAGACCTGTACGAGGCTAGTCTTCAAGCTTGCGGTTTATGTCGGTGGACTGTAGAATGTGTCGATCCAAGTTTTTCTGCTAGCTCTTCTACTGTTACAACAGGATTTTCTTCTACAGTAACCTACAGGAGTTGGTAGTCAAGCTCTGTTGCTAGACCTGACCGAGGCTAGTCTTCAAGCTTGCGGTTTATGTCGGTGGACTGTAGAATGTGTCGATCCAAGTTTTTCTGCTAGCTCTTCTACTGTTACAACAGGATTTTCTTCTACAGTAACCTACAGGAGTTGGCAGTCAAGCTCTGTTGCTAGACCTGTACGAGGCTAGTCTTCAAGCTTGCGGTTTATGTCGGTGGACTGTAGAATGTGTCGATCCAAGTTTTTCTGCTAGCTCTTCGACTGTTACGACAGGATTTTCTTCTACAGTAGCCTGCAGGAGTTGGTAGTCAAGCTCTGTTGCTAGACCTGTACGAGGCTCGTCTTCAAGCTTGTGGTTTATGTCGGTGGACTGTAGAATGTGTCGATCCAAGTTTTTCTGCTAGCTCTTCTACTGTTACAACAGGATTTTCTTCTACAGTAGCCTGGAGGAGTTGGTAGTCAAGCTCTGTTGCTAGACCTGTACGAGGCTAGTCTTCAAGCTTACGGTTTGTCGCTCGAAATCTTTAACAAACAAGCAGTATTTTCTCCTTTATTGAATTCCCAAATAATAAATAAGATTCACCAAGCAAAACATGATAAATAGCAGTGTATTTAACGCTATAATAAACAAAAATAAATTTAAAGGGAGGGAACATAAGCAGAAAGAATATTAAAAGCCAACATTACTTACGGGTGACCAAAAATATGAATGGTCCAGTGCACAACTAGACCAAGTCCATTCTTGACATTTTATGTTTCAATGGGATTGAAGAGTACTACTAAAATGGATCTTTTCAGTGCTACAGGAGACTAAGTCCAAACTTCATTATTTTGCCACTTGTAGCAGTTCTTGCTAGACATCTGGAAGTCATCCTTATTTGTTTTCAGAGCACAAGTAAACCAAGTTATAACTATTTTATTTACCAGGCTGTACAAAAATAATGTCAGGGTTCAAGTTCAAATCTTTTTAAGACTTATACTGGCCAATAGGATTTATGAAAGTTCTCTGCGTTTAAAACGCATAATACTCATTTTCTGAAAGCTGTATAACATGGACTTGGTCTAGTTGTCCTCTGAACACTCCGTACAAAAAATCTAATTTCGCCATGATCTTGGACCTTTCGCCTATGATTGAGGGCGGCAAACTCCAGCGACCTCTGATGACGAAAGGTGAAAATGAAATCATTCTCTATAGAATCGGTGATTGATAAAAAAAAACCTTGATGAATTCATTATGGCTTCGACAAAAGGTCGACTTCCCCGCGGGATGACTCAGAAGAGATTATCTCTAGAGTCGTGTTCCAATCGCCATAATTAGCGGCGAGAGGTTTTAGCACATGCAAATCAGCTGTTTATTCCCGCCTTTTTTCCTGGATTAGGGATCGAGTTATCTGATCGATTGTCGACGATGTATTTAGCCTTTAATTATTCCATCTATTCGAGATTTTATTTTATACTTTTCAGGAAAGATCAAAACCTACCAATAACTGCTTCTATTCCTAATGGTACTAGAGATAGGAACTGAACCGCGCTAAGATGACGCAGTTCCTGCGAGTCGGAATATTTTTGTTGCATCAATCCAATATTTTATTCGAACATATTTGTTAAATTTTATATTTACTTTGAAAATAAATAAAAAAAACCATCATTCAGGGTGTCCTGCATTGAGTTGTCATAACTTTAGGGGTTTATTCTGCACCTCATTTGTAGTTCAGGGACGCAGAAATGAGCGTCCTATCTCAACATGTAGCAGAGATACTCAAACTTTTCTCTATTTTCAAAACTATTATGATTTTTTTTATGAAAAACTGTGTTTTTCGGATTTTTTTTTTGTCAATGTATTGTAAATAACGACCACATTTTTAGGATCTATATTAAATTTTCAATAAGAAACACCCTTTATTTAATTTTACCATTTAAATTAAGAGCTGTACTACCATAAAAGCCATATAGATGTGAAGTATTGTCTTAAGTTGGTCAATATTTTCTTAATCAGCTATTTGTAGGCTTAGAGGTTTCCCTCCGCCTCAAAAGTTGCCTTATTTAATAAGCTTTAAAATCGTACCTCGTTGTTTCAGAAAAAAAAAATATTTCTACGTCAAAACATTTCCCCTTTACGCTATAGCACATTTATTGGTTTTGGCTTAAAAATCAGGAAAAATTAAATTCAAATATTTTTTTTTTCTAATAAAACCAGGTACCATTTTAAAGCTTATTAAATAAGGCAACTTTTGAGGCGGGGGCAAACCTCTGAGTCTTCAAATAGCTGATTAAGAAAATATTGAATAATTTTAGAAAAAACTAATATCAATAGTTCATAACTACATGTCTTTTAATTAATAGTTTGAATAGTAATATTTCAATAAAGAGTGTTTCTTATTGAAAATTTAATGTAGATTCTAAAAATTAGGTCATTATTTATGATACATTATTCTGAAATCCGAAAAATGCAGTTTTTCATAAATTGTTTTGGAAGTTAAGTAGCTCTGCTTTATGTTGAGATAGAACGCTCACTTTTGCGTCACTGAACTAAAAATGACGTGCAGAATAAACCCCTAAAGTTATGACATTTCAATGCGGGAAATAGTAGATAAAATAAATAAAAAATAAGAGGATTTTATTTTAGTAAATAATGACATTGATTTATGTGTTTTGTTCATTAGTAAGGTATCGTTTGTAGGTATTCAGTATGACGGATGGTCATAACGACCAACGGAGTCGGGACTAAGAGAGACGTCATAAAGGTAATAAACCATAAGAAAAAGAAGAAGATAAAGACCCATAGCAAGATGGGTTAAGTTTAAAATAATCGCCTTCCGAGAAGAGAGTGTGTTTAGCCAAATTAGAAAAGGTTATTATACGCTTTGTGAAACGTGACGAAGTGGCGAAGCTGACAATATTATAAAGAACCCGCTATTAGACAGCCATTAAATAGAGGATGGTTTGTTTAGAAGCAGGTACGGTGTCCCGCAGGGCGCTCCACTAGTCCCATACCTATTCGACATCTTCAAACATCTCTATGTCCTCTCCAGCGCCATCTATCACTGTCAGCTGTTCGGGTTCTTACTAAATTATCATTAGGTGTTCGGCACAATGACAGACTATTTGTACCTGAGATACGGGCTTCCATAGGCTCTCTGCCTTTCTCTCCGGTTTTTAGGGTTTTTTTTTTCTTGTTTAACTTTCTTACTTTATAGCTCACGCCTTTTAAGTTTTTTATATGAGTGTTTTCGGTTTAACACTCTGGTTCTGAGAAAAAAATTCTCATTATGTCATCAGTTTTTCTTGTTATATCCACTCAAACAGATTATTTATATTCACTCTCTCTCTCACTATATATATATATATATATATATATATATATATATATATATCCACAAGGAGCACATTATAATTGGACTTCTGTTATAGAAATATAACATAACGTATAATTGAAGGGGTCGGGGCCAAATAGCGCGAAGCAACATTTTTAACAAAACTTAACTGTAGCAGCTATATGTTGGATATTATGTGGGACTATCAGTCTATACAAATGCTACTAAAATATTACTAAAAGCTCTGTATGCTACTTAATCTCGTCGCCACTAACCATTTCAACTGATAGTCCCACAAAATATCAAACATATAGCAGCTACAGTTAAATTTTATTCAAAATGTTGCTTGGAACTATTTTGCCCCGACCCCTTGAATTTATGTCGAATTCCGTTGTGAGAGGGCCAAAATACATGCGCACTTATTTACACACACACATATATATATATATATATATATATATATATATATATATATATATATATATATATATATATATATATATATATAAATGTGTGTGTGTGTGTGTGGTTGTGTGTTATTTTTTCTGGTACGAAGAGTTCACATTTTCACCAGCTGAGATTATTTCATCGAATTTCGAGTCAATTTAATTTTGTAATAAAGATACATGATTTCATATATATATATATATATATATATATATATATATATATATATATATATATATATCAGTCCGTTACAGGCCAAGAGGGCACGCAGGGGCAGATGCTCCATAAGTATCTGATTCTTTATCATACGACACAGTGGGGGATTTAGTGTGGTAAGTACTGTGCTCCGGCCGTCTGAGTTTCCCCTTTGCGGGGTCCCATAACTAAATTAATTAATGTCTTGATGGGCCTAGGGACGGCCTGGGACCCCAAATCCAACCCTCGAACGACAACACTAGAACCTCAAATCTTAAGTGTTTTCCTCCAGAACAATGATATATATATATATATATATATATATATATATATATATATATATATATATAAGTAAGTAAAGAGATGGACGTGATTATGACATTTTTGTTCCCGCTCTAATGACCAAAAGATAGACCTCATTACAGTAATTCTATCGTGACACATTCCAAACCTACAGAATACAACTCTAAAACTCTAATATACAAATAAAAAACTCAGAACGAGAATAATCTTAAAGTCTATAAAAGAGTAATAAAATCTCCATAACTATTATGAGATATTAAAAGTAGAGAATGTGAGATATTAAGAGAATCTAGAGTCCAATTAATAGTGACAGTGAGGTAGTGTATGAATCAGTGGGTGCAGGTAGGGGCACCCCGTAGTGTATTCACACACCAATAAAACCAGACAGCTTGGTGTCTTCTCACACTTAGTTCCTTTTTTATTTCACTTCTTTATTTATTCAAGTCCTTAGTTATTTTGTTCTTTTTGTTTGTTTGTTTTATTACACCCCCGTCCCAGCTGGGATGTGTTTATCTTCTCGATCCCCAGGCCTATCGTCCCTGTAATATATATACATAAAATTTTGAGTAGCTTGTTTTGAGGTGCTGTCTAATAAATAAATTGCTACAGATGAAGCGTTTAATCCCAAATTATGTTGTGTTTTTTTTTATTATTATTTATTCTTCGGTGGGAATTTATTCCGCCATGATTTACATTAGGGTTGTTGGATGACAGTATCAAATGAATAAATATTATTAAGCCGAGAGGTTTTGGAATATTTAAGGACTGATAAAAAAAGAACAAGTTTCGAAAGGGGGGTGTGACAATTTTATTTTCATGAGATCGCTTAACATGCAAATTATCTACTTAAATTATTTTGTGGTTTGCATTCATTAAAATAACTCAGATTTGAGAGTTAGTGGTTTTAGTCAGGCAAATGCACTTTTATCATAATTCCTGCTCCCTAAAACGCAGTGTACTTATATTTAATAGTCGATAAAACAATAAATTTATGCCAAAGGCCGTAGACACGTTGAATGCACCGGTTGCCGTAGATCGCTGAAGTTAAGCAAAGTCGGGCGTGGCTAGTATCTGAATGGGTGACCGGCCACGTGCTGTTGGCATTATTAAAAAATGGTGGCAAACTGTAGATAGCCCGGCGTTAATAACCCAATTGTTGATAAGCCGGTAAACGCCGACAAAAAAAAACGTGTTTGCTAAGAAAATAAATACAGACGAATTTTATCATGATAGTCGATAAAGAATAAATTCTAAAAAATAAAAATCGCAGGAGCTACGTCATCTTAGCGCACTTTCTTAAACATTTATTCTTGAGTATGATTTGGAAAGTTTAATATACAAAAAAACATGTATTTGGGCCAATACAATCGTATTATATACAAACATGATTTTTTATTCAGGTAAAATTTACAGATTTAAAGTGCCTTTGTTTTACTCGTGACCTTTTTATATGTCCTGGTTGATAAAAAACGTAACTGCTGTATTCTGGAAGAGTCTGGTAAAATTTTCGCACTAGCTTTTCTATGTTAGTGAAAACTGGATCAACCTCCAATTCTCTATGGATCTGGCTGTTCCTTACGAACCAACGAGCATTGGACACTATTCGGAGTACTTTGTGTTGTGTGTTTGTAGAAGTCTTAAGTGTGTGTTACTGGCACCAAACGAGACCAGGCATGCGTAAGTCAGTATGAGTAGTATTGTAGATTTTTATAGTACAGTTTAATACAGAAATTCTCAACATTTTCATGTAAAATTTCCTGCAATTTTAAACCGTTGTACAATATGTTAACTTTCCACTTATCACGAATTCTAATTTATTTGGGGATATTAAACAAAATATGATATATGTTCAAAGCTCCTTATGTCTGTTAGTATAATAATACTATTTTTTTTTTTTTTTTTTTTTAAAAACTTCCTATTAGAAATTAGTATTTTGTCCTAACAGAGGATCTTGGAAAATCGTATTAATTTTAGATAGGTAAGTTTGGAAAAGAGGGTAGCAATCAAATTTGTTTTTATCATACTGTGTAATAACTTTTTTAATTTAATTTTTTTTTTCGACGCACCGACAACTGGGCCATTAGCGCCGACATCCATGGTGCGGCTAGGAACTTCTCAACGAGCCCTGAGATGAGAAAATTCCTGCCACCAGTGGGGCTCGAACCCCATGAGAATCTAAGGCTTTAGCCACTATACCAAGGGGAAACCTTCTTGTTTGGTTATTATTGGAAGATTAAATATGGTGTCCCACATTTCTATTAGAAAATCAGAGATTGGTAAATGTTTTGGGTGCAAACAATTTTACGAGGAAATGAAGGCTTTCCTCGGCATGGGAAAAATCAATTTCATAAAATACTTCAAACTTTCATGTCTAGAAAATATTGAATAATATTCAAAGGCGTCATTCAAACACGTTTTATATAGAATTCTCCGTTTCCTCTATCGTCAATATGAAAATACGTGGTTCGACAACATTAGGAAGAAAGCAAACACATGTTGGAATCACTAACAACGTTCGAACAAGGCTGACAACCTCCGTCAACAAAACCATGTTGTCATCAGGCATAGCTGACGCATCGACAGCTGTAAAATTCCACCAGCGGCAATTTAGGTCAATCCCCGCCTAATTTTAATACCACCTGATTAAATTCATCAAAACTGCTGATTTGGTAATTGCTTTGAATTGGGTTCTTCGGCAAATTTTTATTGTACTGTTTTCGACTGAAAAGTCAGGATGAAGTACAGATGAGGGAACTATGTTGGAGTATTTTTTACATTAAGGCTGGCAGTTAAATTTTATCAGCAAATGATTACTTTAAAAGTAATCGCTTTAAGTAACATATCGCACTAGTATTTCTAAAGTGACACAAATAATAAATCTGTGTTTTTCAATTATGACTATGAAAGACATGGTAAATATCTCTTTATCAACCATCAAAACTGTATGTACCTTGCTTCAGAGCTTCTACACCAGAGGGTACTTGTGTCACTCTTCCTATCTTAATTTTATGCTCCCTAGATAGGAAAGAGTAACACATTTTCAGTTGAGTATTATTTGTGCGATATGATTAGATAAACAAAAATACAGGTAAATATAAATGATTCAGACTAGGGATAAAAGCAGCCATGTTTTCAAATATTTTTTGAAATAAAGTTGAATATTCCTTTGTCCAGCAATATATAAATAAATAAAAAAAAAAAAAAAATCAGTCCCGTGACAGGCCACAAGGGCCCAGAGGGGCAGATACTATAGAGGTATCTGATTCTTGACCATACGGCACACTAGGGAGATAGTGTGGTCAAAACTATGCTCCGGCCGCCTGATTTTCCCCTTGGCTGCTTCGACTGCTAGAGTCATTAGCACCCAAGGTACCCATTATTAAATAAATTAATTAAAGGCTGGGTGAGCCTAGGGACGATCTGGGACCCCAAATCCAACCCTCGAACGGCAGCACTAGAAGAAAAAATCTTTAGTGCGCGCTCGGGTTTTGAACCTGGTCCTCCAGTTCATTTGTCGAGTGCTCTACCTCTGAGCTAACCTCGTCCCCCATAAATAAAAAAGCCCTTCTTAAAGGTATTCTTGATTCTTGTAACAAAATATTTAAGAATAAACCCTTTAATTAAAGGGTTAAGTTTTAAGTTCTATAATTGCTCACACTTTTTTTGTTTATAGTTCAATTTTATATTGTGTCCATTATCACACTTTTTAATTTTAGCTAAGACACATTTAAAAAAAAATCAGTCCCGAAACAGGCAACGAGGGCCCTGACGGGCAGATACTATAGAGGTGCCTGATTCATGAGCATACGGCACACTATGGAGATAGTGTGGTCAGTACTATGCTCTGGCCGCCTGATTTTCCCCTTTGCGGCTTCGACGGCTAGGGTCATTAGCACCAATGTACCCATTAATAAATTAATTAAACCCTGGGTTGGCCTAGGGACGGTCAGGGAGGCCAAATTCAACCCATGAACGAAGACACTAGAAGACTAGTCCTTGGACCTGTTTATATTAGAACTCAGGTCCTCCAGCATATGAGTCCAGTGCTCGACCACTAAGCTACCCTTGCCCATATATATATATATATATATATATATATATATATATATATATATATATATATATATATATATATATATATATATATGTGGGCAGTACGCTATGATGTTAGAAACAATTTCAACTCAAGAAAAATGGATAATATTTACTAAAATAAAATGATATTACAAGGCCGTTAATTATACAGTATCAATTAAAAATTAATGACTTAATCAGGTTGTTAAAACAAATTCCCAATTAAGAGGAAACACCTACATGTTGCGATAATATCAACAAGAATCTAATACAATCATGCATATTAACTAAATAATTATAAACCATTGAATATTCATGATATTTTCGGAAGGGTGTTAGCTTTCACGCTCTATTTATTAAAAACAGACCGGCCAATACAAACAAAATGTTAAAATTTGAAATTAAAATAAAAATTACCGTTTTTTAAGATTATTATAGTGATTTGGGATAATGTAAACATTCTCCGAGTAAAAACAGATTATCGGTTTCCCTCAATTTAATATGTAAGGATTAATTTTTCTCCATATCCATTAAAATCCAATATGGGAGAATTATTGTTGACACAGCTTTCTCCAGCGGTCGGCTTATTTACTTAATAATATATATATATATATTTATGAAGGGTTCTTTACAAAAATCAGACATGTGCTAAAATTGCTATTTTTAGATAAATACATCTCCTTCCTCTACATACTGATATTACTGCTGACCCCAAAAAACAGATATGTCACATTGTATATGAGCGTGAAGTATTAGCAATTCTACAAAAACAGGATAAGTCCAACGCTTTTACACCAAAATACAGACGAGTCCTTGGACCTGTATGCTATTTTCGGAATGTTTATCATTCAAAAATTTTTTTTTTTTTTTTTTTTTTTTTTTTTTTTTACGGCGCATCTACTTCTTGGTCATTAGCGCCGACATCCAGGGTGCAGCGAGGAATTTTCCCAGTGAGCCTTAAGATGAGAAAATCCCTGCCGGAGGTGGGAATCGAACCCACCATCTCCCGCTTATGAATCCAGCGCGCTAGCCACTAGACTACGGGAGACCCCTCATTCAAAAATTATTTGTAATTTGTCAAGATTTTGCAATAAATAATTTAATTTGAGGATTAAATTATTTCATGTTAAAAAATATTATTTCATTAAGTTCTTTTACTAAGATTTCTTCAAAACCCAGAAGGGTCCATAACATTTTTTTTTTTATATTTCCTCAACTATCCTCTTAAAAAATATGTTTATTTTATGTAGAATGCAAAGCTGTTAGTGCGACAATAGTAGGTATAAAAGATATTTTCATTTCATCCAGCACAAATGAAGCTATGTATTTTTTTATTTTTTTTTTAAGTTTCTGAACATTTTTTAAGTTTTTGGACTTGTCTGGTATTTTTAATGAACCCTTTATATATATGCATTAATTGTTATACTAAAAGTTTATTCCGAGATTAAAATTGCACGTAGGTAGTCTAAAGGCCAATTCACACTAGACCGGGTCGGGTCCCGGCCGGGCCGTTGCCGGGGCCCGGCCGGGACAAGGTGAGGCTATCACACACGCATAAAACCCGGACTCGGCCTGGTGTAGCGTGAACGAGTCTATTGAAAATACTGGTGTGATTGTTTCAGCGTGTCCCGGCCGGGCCCCCGGCCGTGGCTTGGCCCGGACCAGACACGGTCTAGTGTGAATTGGCCTTAATAGTATCAATTTTTTGAAAACGCATGAGTCCTATAATGGTAAGAAAATGCCTCCAAATATCCTTATTCTATTTATTTAATCATTGCTCCGCATCTTAGCAGATAATATAGTTCTGTAATCCATTGTAGTCAGTAGGACATGGAAATTTATGAATTATTGATCCAGACAGATTTAACATTATATTTAGACATATAAACAGTTTGACATATACACAAAAACATTTTTTATGCGTACACACATATGAGTCTATATTGTGAATATCTGAGTTAATATATCTTTAAACTTTTCCTAAATGGGTGATATTTTTATGAGTTTTCAGTTTAAATAATTAGAATTAGCACTAGGTACTTTAGCCAAAAAATATTTTTTTTTTTTTTTTTATATTTTATAGAAAACAAAAAGAATAGATATTTACATCATTTTATATTAAAATTAGTAAATATTATACTATATATATACCAGTGTGTATATATATATATATATATATATATATATATATATATATATATACTAGTGGTAGTAGACTCGACTAATAAGTTGGAGGACCTGAGTTCAAATCCCGAGCATAGTACTAAAGATATTTATCTTCTAGTGCCTTCGTTCATGGGTTGGATTCGGCCTCCCTGACCATCTCTAGGCCAACCCAGCCTTTAATTAATATATTAATGGGTACCTTGGCGCTAATGAAGGAGCAAAGGGGAAAATCAGGCGGCTGGAGCATAGTACTTACCACACTATCTCCCTAGTGTGCCGCATGGTCATGAATCAGATACCTCTATAGTATCTGCCTCTCAGGGCCCTCATGGCCTATTACGGGACTGATTTTTTTTTTTTAATGATAATTAAATGAAAACCTAATTAGAATATGAATATTATGGCGTTATAGTACAAATAAATAAAATTATGTTTGGAGAAGAGCTTTCTTTGACTACGGGTGATGTACGAGGAACCATCCGTCTTCTCCATCAGCTGCTGAATAGACCCTGATTACCAAGAACATTTCATTCTGTGTGTGTGTGTAGGTACGAGAGAGAACGCTCTATACTTATGTGAGTGTGTGTGTACGTGCTTATGTGTCTGAATGTCAGAAGATTAACCTGATATATTGCCAACGAACAAAAATCGATATATTCACATTATCTTTGTTGTATCGATTCTTTTCATCACAAATCCGTTAAATTATTATTTGTTCCTAGATTGAAAATTCAGGTGTGCATTAATGTGGTAGCACATTTAAAAGACTTTTTTTCGGCAAAGTATAAATAAGAGTTGCACTTCAACGCTGAACTTTTGGAATTTTGTTTTTTCTAGGAATAATAAATAATAAGGCATAATTAAACATATAATGATAATATACGTTATATAAATAAATAACTTCGTGAAATGCAGAGCATCACTAAAAAATACAACTTCAAATAAATTTTAAAAAAATGTTAACTTAAAGGAATCCGCTGTTTGGAGCATTCTACATTTATTAAGAATTAAATTTATACAAATAATATTATATTTATGACCTCTATATATAAGTATGTTTACTTTTTTTTATTAGTATAGTCTAAAGGTTATTTAGGAAAAATCGTGTTTTTAGAAAATAAAATCCCCAATTTTCTGTGCTTGTACACAATATTATTCAACGCTAGCTACATTACTTTTTTGAAATTAATAAAAACTTCAAGTTAACTAATTCTAGTCACTACTCTTGCAAACAAAAAAAAAACTGCTGAGTCTACCAAAAGTTGTAAAATTTAATTACCTTTCCGAAGTTTTACACAGAACTAAGATTATCCCTCAATTTAATAATTTGAAAATATATGGTGAAAAACAAATTATTAATAAAATTAATATCATGATTAATTATTATGATTTTATCAGAATTTAATGAAAATTATTCTTGATGAAATTTATATTTAATGATTAACGTTAGCCTTATGAAAAGTATATAAATATATATACTAAAATAGGGTAAAAATGCCCGTGAGCATAATTGAATGCTATCTGAAGATAAAACACACTGCAAAGAACCAAAAGTGATTTATAAACATGGGCATTTGCTGATTTTATGAGCGATAAAAATTTATATTTGTATATAATTTTTATTTCCTCAAATTGTTCTCAGACAGGCTATTTCTCCGAGCGAGACTTGTTATAGGAAATAAAGGCTATTTAACTTAATATTAAGGGAAATCAAACGGCTTTTAAAATTCTCAGCCATCAAAAGGGAGATAAAAGTCGAAAAATGTAAAATATGTATACAGATAAAATAAAAGTAAAACATAAAATGGCACAATAAAAATAAAGAATTGAGATATTAAAGGTGGAATGTGCAAGCCGGCGTGGGTAAAATGGTGAAGGTTAGGAAAGCCCGCGCAGACAAGATCATCAGCTGATAGATGCCGGCAAAAACACCCGCCTTTTTTACCCTCCTATCGGTTTCACTCAGCTATTTAGCCGCTTAGGAAAAAATCTAGGAAAAAAAAGGGTTTTTTTTTTTTTTTTTTGTCAGTCCTCTTTAATTAAAGATATAGAACTAAAACAACAACAAAAAAAGGACTATTGGTGTTTTTGAAATTGTCGCCCGAAGACAAGAATGATACTGTAGATTTCTGTAGAACACACCTGGATTAGATTAGAGGAATTTCTGCTATTCAGAAGGAATTCATCGGATAAACATTGGTAAAAGAATCTCAAAATAATTATTTAGGATTCGTGGAATTTTATGTTTATTTCATAGTCAATTATTTAAGGATATTTAACTAGAGTCCAAAGATTATTTCCATTTGGATTTCTATAAGATTGTAGAGTCCCGTAACAAGCCAAAAGGGCCAAGAGGGCCAGATACAATAGAGGTATCAGATTCTTGACCATACGGCACACTAGGAAGACAGTATGGTCAGTACTATGTATGGCAGTCAGATTTTCCCCTTTGCCGTGTACCAATTAATAAATTAATTAATGGCTGGGAGGGCCTAGGGACGACCTGGGACCCCGAGTCCAACCCACGAACGAAGATAACAGAAGATAAAATCTTTAGTGTACTCGAGTCTTGAAGTCTCATTGGTCTTCCACAATGGTTACTTAACCCTTTTGTTGCATCGTGATACCTGCAGGCATCATATTCTATGTTACACTCCACAGAGCACAATGTCGAGTTTTTTCAAATTATTTTTTCGTTCCCTGTAAGCATCAACAAGTATCAAAGGGACTTGAAGGTTTTGAACTTTGTACTTTCTTCCCAAGAAGGAATAAACAAGTTAATTTTGACAAAACCAGAAGTCTCGTTTCTGACCCCGAGGCGACCCGTTTCGCAACGCCACAATACTATTAAAAACGTGACCTTTAAAAAAATCGTACTCCTTAGTACTAGTGGTGTATTTTACGAAGTGAACGTTTGTTTTATTGGAGTTTTATTTTGTTGTGCCAATTTTTGTGGTTATTCATTTGTTTCCTGTGGACACCATCATGCATCTGGTTCTGAGGTCTGAGCGATGGATTCCATTATCTGATCGATAATTGGGAGAAGAGAACCAGATTTTCCATATAATCACAGCACCAGATGATAGTGAGGACGATGAAGATGTCGATGACAATGTTCTTTCTGAACCTTGGCGTATTTTCAGCCAATGTTTAGAAGTAAATGGCGAAGATTTGAAATCTCCCTTCTCAGATTTGAATGATTTGATTGAGGATGTACTGCCTGATGAATCTCAGAAGATGAGATGCAGGATGGAAAACTCCAAGAACCAAACTTGTGGTTACTGTGATAAATGTGAACTTTATTTGTGTTTAACTAAAGGCAAATCATGTTTAAAGGATTACCATTTGTGACTTTGATGAAAAGAGAAGAGAGTTCTTTTTAACTTAAACACATAAATTCTTTATATGTTTCAATAAATGTTAATGCTTATACATGTTCATTCACAAAAACATTCCTCCCTCTACGCATAATGATGCCTACAGGCATCTTTCAGTTTTTCATAAATTTCTCGACAAAAAAATCGATGAATTTTTTTCTGTATTTTTCCCGTTATCCTGAGGCCTATTTCTACCTCTCAGATTTTTTTTTTTTTTTATGCGAAAAGAAAAAATCATGCATCAAAGGGTTAAGAGTTAACTTTGGTCTTCCTCTGCCTCCCGGCACTTTCATTGCTGACGAAGGCTACCAAAGAGTAGCCGAAACGTCCTTTATAGATTGTTTTTACAAAAATCGTATTGAGGTTTCCCAACTATTCCATCTTTGCTTATCACCTCGACGGCTAACTATCTAATCTTCATGACTAAATTTAGGTAATGGGGCTGTTTAATTTTTGGCATGGATGATTTGTCATTCTTTTTAGCATTTCCGTAGACGCTCCAAAAGGCGAGAAAGACATTCGTAGCTCGTGTATATTTATAACGCAAGACAATCCAATCATTAATTGATCTTTGCTTCGAAACGCGAATTGCATACGAATACTGATGAACTTAATAGAATGTGCATGCTGAGAGAATGACTCACGCTTGGCAAGGAAGTCTGCATTGGTCGCACGTAGGCTGGCTAGCTCAGGTCGCTAACAGGTCGTTCTTTTGCGGGTCTGCATTGGTCGCAAGAAGCCATCCAGATCAGGTCGCTAACAGGTCGTTCTTTTGCGGGTCTGCATTGGTCGCAAGTAGCCTTCCAGATCAGGTCGTTCAATCGTGGGTCTGCATTGGTCGCAAGTAGCCTTCTAGCTCACACCGCTAACAGGTCGTTCTATCACGGGTTTGTAGTGGTCGCACGTAGCCCTCCATATCAGGTCGCCAACAGGTCGTCCAATCGGGGGTCGACTTTGGTAGTAAGTAGCCTTCTAGCTCAGACCGCAAACAGGTCGTTAGTGAAACGTGTCTACGTGATTACATATGTTGTCCAAGGAAAATGGCCAAAAGTAATGAAAGGTTTGTGAATATGAGCAGTTGTTCTCTTCTACTACAGTCTGTAAGTGTATGTTTTGTAGTCAGCACTTCCTTGCATGGTCTACATATTGTTAGGATTGTTTCCTGTGACCTTGAGTAAGTAGAGAATGGCCAATTCAGAGACAACATAAAACTACCTCTTCTCTTTGGTGCACTGTTTTACTACTCTCAGTTCAATTTTCATTCAGCAAATTAAAATTAAACTTACATCAGTTCATTGTCGATATTGTTGGTCGAATACTGACCAAATTATCCGAATATTGTGATAGTCAGTACACTAATCCAACTGATGACTGAACTAACCTTATTGTGATACCCAGTACACTAATCCAATTGATGACTGAACTAACCTTATTGAACCCCATGGAACTCAGAACCCAGGCCTTTAGAACTTAGTTCTTCGGGAAAATAAACTGAGAACCCAGGCCTTGAGAACTTAGTTCTTCGGGAAAATAAACTGAGAACCCAGGCCTTGAGAACTTAGTTCTTCGGAAAAATAAACTGAGAACCCAGGCCTTGAGAACTTAGTTCTTCGGGAAAATAAACTCAGAACCCAGGCCTTGAGAACTTAGTTCTTCGGGAAAATAAACTGAGAACCCAGGCCTTGAGAACTTAGTTCTTCGGGAAAATAAACTGAGAACCCAGGCCTTGAGAAATTAGTTCTTCGGGAAAATAAACTCAGAACCCAGGCCTTGAGAACTTTGTTCTTCGGGAAAATAAACTGCCAAGAATTAAAAAAGTAATTCTTAATTTGTTTTATTTAATCCTCAGTAATTCCCCTATCAATAAAAATAATAAAATTGAATATTTTCTTCAGAATATAGGAAAAAATAATCCATGATCATTGCGTATAATTTTCTTTATTGTATTTATGAAATGTTGTAATAGCACTGTCATGAGTTGATGATATTTCTGAGCGAGTATCTCTCCTTATTTCTATTCATTAAATATCAAAATAACTTACAATTTATTAAAGTCAATCCAGATAATTGCCGATAAAAAAGCGATTTCCCGTTTGATAATGACGATAAATGATGAAACAGTAATTTGCGCCGCTCGGTTAGGAGTAATGTATAAATTATCTTCAAGTATTAGTAATGAGTTTATTTTATAACAACCTTGTATAAACAAGATTTATATTTTACTAACAAATAAAACCATCCGTCACGCACTAGCTGCATAACTATGACTATTTTACAACCGGGTGGTTAGTTAAGGGGTAATGCTACCTTGTGTGACCAAAACCATCCGTCACGCAGTAGCTGCATAACTATGACTATTTTTCAACCGGGTGGTTAGTTAAGGGGTAATGCTGACCAAAATGCTACCTTGTGTGACCAAAACCAGTCATTTTCTCCAATTTATAAATAAAATTTTATGAGATGTTAAAGTTTCCAAAACAATAATTTTTAATTTTTCTGAAACAAAATGGCGACGCTGTGTCTGCAGGTGGCAATTTTTAATCTAGAACAAAAAACTAAAATTATTTTGAAAGGAGACGGTTATATCTAGATAATCGTGTAGGTTTTTTAAGAAATATTAATTTTTTTCGAAAATTGTGAACAATTCTTCATTTTCTATTAAAAAATCCGTTGAAAATCGGCCATAACATCGTAATAATCCAATAAATGGAAAACTTAATTTACTAGCAAATAACATGCAATTAAAATTTGATGGGGTGAAAAATGAAGGCGCTAGCTTATCGCCCAATTTGCAAAACATAGTTTTGAGAAAATCTACTTTAAAGTTTAATGTTCTGAAAAGTTCAGTAGGTAGAATTGAAGAAGATTTTATGAACTTTTTCGAAAATTCTTTCACTAAGTTTAACTTCAATAGCTACATACAATCCTAAGGAAATACTTAAAAATACAGCTTCCTATTAAAACCACTAGTTTTAGTATTACTACATCTTTGTCCATTTTCTATATGTTAATATAGGTAATCATTTTATGAAAATGTCTTATACATATTATCTTAGCGCGCTTTTGTGTTGAAAAAATCATATTTTAGTGATATAGCCCTGTAAATAGATAAGGAGAATACAAACATCAGTTAAAAGGGGTCATTACAAAAACCAGACAAGTCCAAAAACTAAAATTTTCAGAAACTTAAAAAAAATGCGTAGCTTCATTTGTGCTGGATGAAATGAAAATTATTTTTGTACCTACTATTGTCCCACTAAGAGCTTCACATTGTGCATGAAATAAATATATTTTTTAAGAGGATAGTTGAGAAAATATATAAATGGACTTGACTGGTTTTTTCAGAAATCTTAGTGAAATGAAACATGAAATAATTTAATCCTCAAATAAGATTATTTATTATATAATCCTGACAAATTACAAATAATTTTTGAATGATAAAAATTCTGAAAATATCAGACAGGTGCAAGGACTAGCCTGTATTTTGGTGGAAAATCGTTGGACTTGTCTTATTTTTTTAGAATTGCTAATACTTCACACACATATATAATGTGACATATCTGTTTTTTTGGTGTCAGCAATAATATCAATATGCAGAGCTGACTTTGGAGAGGAAGAAGTTGTATTTATCTCAGAATAGCAATTTCTGGACTTGTCTGCTTTTGTAATAAACTGTTCAATTTTTGATAAACATGGTGGTATATTCAAAAGTAACTCTTAAATGTTTTATTTAGACAGCAAACTTTCGGTAATTTTTCAAACCGTCTTCTAAGATATATAATGAGTCAAAGATTAATGTCTGTTCAGAACTAATTATAGACAATTTCTCATTCAGAGCATCAGAAACTCAAAATAAGAAAACCACTCGAGGTTCAACAAAATTACATCAAACAGGTTTACATTATTTTTTAAAATCATTATGCGGAGCAATAAATAAATAAATAAAATCTTTACCAAATGATTGATTTAAATTTATTTCCAGATTGATCTCTGGGGATCTGCAAAATCATCCAACATCAACAGAATAGAGGCATTCCAGTCAAAAGTCCTTCGTAAAATTGTAAATGCACCTTTCTATGTATCCAACATCAACAGAATACAGGCATTCCAGTCAAAAGTCCTTCGTAAAATTGTAAATGCTCCTTTCTATGTTTCCAACAAAACCCTACACAAAGACCTCAACATCCCATTTGTCCTTGACCTTGCTAAAACCCGATTCCAAATGTTCCACTCCAAATTGTCTTACCATCCTAATCCTGAAGGTCTATCCTTATCATCCCAATCCCATCCAGACAATCCTCCCAGGCGGCTCAAGAGACAGTGGCCCCGGGACAATTTAATCATCCCATATTATCGTGACCATTAAAACATTTACCAAGACATCTCTGGAAGTGCCAACAGTGGTTGTCTTCTTCCATATTTTGTAGTCTTTATTTATTTATTTTTCTTTTACTTTTACCGTTTTTGTCAAAATGTACATAATATCTGCATTAACAGACTTGATTATTGTACTGCTAATAATTGTACAGATTTCAAATAAATAAATGAGAAAAAAAAAATCCAGAGTGATGAAATTGATCAAGATTAAGTGATTTGTTGTGATTCCAATTGAACCCCAGACTTTCCGAAATAAATATTGGACATTTTGACGGTTCATGTCTAAAGGCACACCCACACGAAATAGGGTGTGGACGTATATAAGGGGGGCTGCAGCCCCACCCCCAAATTTTGTTTTGTTGAGAAGATTTCATGTAAAAACAGCCTATAACAACAAAAAATGTCTTCTACATTTACCCTGGTCTACAAGGTGTCTAGAGGACCTTAACTACCCTCAATTTTGCACTAAAACATTCAACATTTTCTGTACGCCCCTAACGGTAGGTGTACCAGCCCCCCTCCCCCTGAAATTATTTTCTATATAGGCTAGTGAAATAGGGAGAGGTATAATTCTCTTAAAAGTTCCGGTTCATATTTTCTAGGATACAATAGCTAAGTGTTTACAAGTTTAAGGACCAGGTGAAATTGACTGTAAAGTTGGACAATAGATCTTAAAGAATTTCCTAACATAAACAATAAATCGGCGAAAATTCTAAACACCATAACTTATTTGTTTCAGACCCGTAACATTGGCGATGGTCTCTAATCACCATAAGAAACAGCAAAACTAAATACTTGCATAACTTTTCCGGTAAATTTATCTTCTTATGGCAAACCAATAATATTTCAAGACAACTAGAGTGTATAAAATAAATCATCCATAAATGTTAGTATAGTTATACTATTTGTGACATAATTAAACTTAAAAATATATTTGATTTTATTATTCTTAGTAGGTATTCATTTTATTTTATTATTATTTTATCACGAGTAATAATTTAATTTTTGGTGACATGTCCATGAAGTACTGTAGCACTTTTTGCTAAAATAATTATCATAAAATGAACAAACTCATATGCCCTCACTACACAAACATAAACACACATATATGTATTCCATTATTTAATATTAATCTTATATATTATATTATGAATACATAACTGCTATGTTTATTTATTTAATTAATTATTGCGGAATGGATATAAATAAATCTTCAAAAATAATGACAAGAATGAATCAAATTAAATAATTTTCTTATGTAAATATGTCATATTAAGCTACATATAATACAAACACATTTAATCATTATAGTTAATATAATAAACATTCTGTTGTATTAACACAATGTTTACATTTCATTATTTTTTGAACAATTTTTGTTTATTAAGAAATCAGGAACTGCCTAAAACAACAATTATACACATAAGTATTATATAATAAAATAAATGCTATAATTTACCCAAAGAAATATTATATCAACCCCTGAAAAAGTTAACCACGTTTTTTCTCTGTGTGTTCTTGCATGAAATAAAAATACTAAAAAACAGACAAACTAATTTCCCCAATTATAGTAATATTTAATTATTCCTTGATAAAACCTAGTTACGTTTCGAGTTAATGAAAAAGTAAACTCCAAGATAAAAATCTCACGTTTATTAACCAATTATCCTATTAAAGCAAACTATGGGGAAAATTAAAACCACAAATTTCTAATCTCTTATCTCGATATAATTTCCCATCCATTGAGCAAGAGTTAGGTAACTTTTCCTAGATCAAGTAACGATATTAAAGTATTGAAAATGTACAAACTTTTCCCGGAAGTAATGAAATAAAAGTTACAAAAAAATTCACATATTTCTTTTAAATAAAATAAACAAATAATCATGTGTAATAATAATTAAATTAACTAAATAATTGTTGTATTAAGATATTATGTATTTTTTCCACAATAATTTTGGATTTTTGTCTATCAAAGTATTGTATTTTTGTATAATTATGTAGGCAAAAATTCCAAAGAGAGTTACACATGTTAGGATTACAATAAAATAAATGATTTATAGGAGAACCGGTGGCCGTGGGCGTGAGCACTTAACACTCCGTACCAAAGGTCGTGGGTTCGATTCCCACTAGGGGTGGTGGCTTTTCTTTAGAAAAAAGAAAAGGCATCAGCCCTATCCTGGCTAGAAAAGGGTGGTAATCTATAGATAACCCGTCCTAAAATTCGTAGTTAATAATAAATGGACGTTAAAATTTAAATAAATAAAAATCAACATAAAATATAAACAACTTTTTCATTTTGCCCGAGAATATTAAATGAGAAGGTTAAAAGTTGATGAGTTATTGATGTTCATAGATAATAAGGAAAATGTTGTCTCCCTTCAAGTTTACAAATAAAATGTAATTCCAATTTGATTTCCAAGATTGTTAAGGAGTAAACATAAAATAAAATATATATATATACATAATTATATATATATATATATATATATATATATATATATATGTGTATATATATACAAAGACATGCATGTAATATGAAGTAAATAAATAATCAGCAGTGTTATTGTAGTAAAAAAATTACGGCATTATTCTGTTATTTTTTATTGCTGATGATAAGAACAATATTTTATGTTCTTCCTGATGGTTTATTTAGCACATTAGCATTTTCTTTTATACTAAAAAAAACTCGATTAAATTTAAAAAATGATTTACTGTTTACAAAAAAATATAAATTTCTTGATCATTGAAAATACATGGTCGACCGTTTAGATTGGCAAGGTTTATAAAACTACAGTAAAAAATAAAATAAAAATTGGTTATATTTTACAATGTTTTGTCCTTCATCGGGGATGTAAATGGATGGACAGAGAAAATACACCAGAAAAAAATATATAAATACAAATTGATTAATAATTAAAAACAAATATATATGCTAAAAATAGTTTAGTTTATTTCTAACATTTCTAATTTATTCCCAACCCGCTGATAATTTGTTATCCATTTGTTGATATTTATTTTACAATTTGTTACATTATGTTTTCCGTTACAATTACATGTGTATTCAATTTTTACACGAAATATTAGTGATTCCATTTATAGGTTTTTAGATTATATGTTAACATCATGAGCCAAGTTATTCTAAGAGTTAACCGTAGAGCACATAGAAAAAAAAAATCCTGCCTCAAAATTCCATAATGTATGTATACTTTTTTATTTAAAAAAAAAATGTATCCTAAAAATAATAAAACATTAAAAAGTGAAACTAGTGAAATTTGTTTGCATCGTAATATTGTATATATTTTTCATATCAGCAATTGTAATAATAATGAGGATATTTTAGTAGTTAGGTATATATATATATATATATATATATATATATATATATATATATATATATAAATTGCTAAATAATAATAGGATATTACAACATGTTTTATGATTTTTTTTATAGGTTTTTGTTTAATGGAATATTTAGCTGGGATTTATATTTTCATACTATTAAAATATAGGACCTTTATTTATTTATTATCTTTATATATTCCGAATAGAATAGTCAACAAAATAATAAATTTACGAATCATATTCACAATTATACAAACACACATATTTGAGTTTGTATTTCAAACTCAAATATGAACGCTAATTATATATATATATATATATATATATATATATATATATATATATATATAAGCTCTAACACATCTATACAAACATATACATTGTGTCTGTGACTGTGACTAAAATCATTGCCAATCATATTAATTACCAACTATTTAAATAATTTTAAAATTAGCATGCGGTACATATTTTTAGTCTTATGTGCTATTTAATTTTGTTATGGTCTGTTGGGCTCATATTGTTTTGATATTTCCAGTGAAGTTACAGAATAATTATATATGTATTATTTTATTTCTGTATGGTTAGATATCATATTATTAGATCGGTTATTAATTTAATTATAACCTGATATCAAATGATAATTAATAAATCATTAGATATTTATTACGGTTTATATTTAATTTTCCCATCAAGGTCAATTAATTCATTACTTTATTATTTATTTTACAGCAGATCACCCTTACTGTTTAGCTAGAAAATTAATAAATAATGAATCTAATAAAGCATTTCCTCTTAATAATAAAAATACAAATGTATTAGTAGTGATTTTGCTACACCGTAACAGACATTAATATTTTTTTTGTTGTGTGTAATAATGTTTTTGGTACAGGCGTATTTCGTGGAAGATTGGCATCACGGCTTGTTAATTCTGTAATTAATGTAATCATGTACTCAGAAATATCTTTACTAATTAGAACCTGATTAAGGTCCAGATTGGGCAAGAAACTTGTAATAATTTATATTGTGGAGAAGATCCAGAAGTTTTTTAATTATTTCGGATTAACCGCAAATTTTAATTAATATAAGGTTTTGTTTATTTTTTTTTTGGAGCTCATTGTTATCTTTAATTGAGCACTAATTATATTGAGTTTCGGTACAATATAACCAAAATGCACTAACATTTTAGCGGGATTAATCCCCATCTTCTTAGGCGAACCGATTTCGCTGGTTAAGGATCTGTCCCAATCGTTTTTTTTTACGGGTATATATATATATATATATATATATATATATATATATATATATAGAGAGAGAGAGAGAGAGAGAGAGAGAGAGAGTGGGTGAGAGAGATCAATTTTAATACGGGACAAAAAGGCGACCACGCCACACAATCTGTCATACAATTTATTTTCAGGGTGTGTAAATCTTAAAAGAATAATAATAAAAATAAAACAATTTGTATTGAAAATGTGAAACAATTTACCCCTGCACATTAATACCCGACGTATTACAGGTATGCCAGGAATACTAGTAAAATATAAGTTGTCACAGAAAAATATAAACAGTCATAGAAAATTGGTTCATATATTGTGAGATTTTGTATATTATTATTTATAACTTTTTTATTTTGTTTTTGTTTATATATATGTATATTGACAAGCATGTATTAATAAACAATAATAAGAGGTACGTAATAACCTAATTATCAAGAATCAATTAATATATATGCTCTATTTGCTCCGTAATTGTTACCTCATTATCAAGACGTACGTAAAAGTTAACGGTCCCATTAGACGTAATGTTCACTAATCTATTCATAGATATGTTAATTCTATGTTTGATCGATATGGTAACCATGTGACGTATTAGCGTACATACAGCTGCACTTGGCGACAACGTGACGTATCTGCGTACAGTCATAACAACATGGCCTGTCTCGGGGGAATATTCTCTCATTAACATAATAATATTGAAATACGTAAAACTTTTCCACGTGAATAAATAACAAATTCGCATGAAGAAAATAGCTGTACTAATTGTATGCATTAAAAAAACTAAATAAAATATTATGATTTTTCTACAAAGTGAAATTTATGTTTTTGAATGCACTCTTTGGGTTTCTATTTAAAAAAAGTATATTATAATATAATATTTCATTAAAAAAAAAAATATCAACACTCAGGAAAACAAAAATAAAAAAAAATTGTAAATAGTTAATTATAAAAACAAAATAAAAATAAACATATACGATGGGAAAAAATATTGTCTTATTTAAAAATTTCAGCTAATTTTATGTTTAATCTTAATCAATGAAAAACAGTTTTCAAGTTGAGATCAGATTATTTTTCTTGATTTAATTTTCTTTTGTTATTTACAATTATTTTTAATATTGCCAGGGTTAATTCAATTAATAATAATATAGTGATGTTTTACTGCAATTGTGTTGTGGTCTGATCTTAAACGTTAGACTTCTCCCATCCCAAAGTTTAAAAAAATCAACGCACAACGTGTTCATTGTATTTAATCATGTCAAGGAATTAATTCTATATTATCCAATTTAATTATTTTTATCCTAAGAGGCATGGGGTCATTAAAGCAGTCTTCCTTTATTACACCACTTTATTTATTGGGCCCGGCATGTTTCGTGCATCTTTTCTTCGCACCTCTTCAAAAGATGCACGAAACATGTCGGGCCCAATAAATAAAGTGGTGTAATAAAGGAAGACTGCTTTAATGACCCCATGCCTCCTAGGATAAAAATAATTTTGATATTTTGGGTCATCTATAAGAATAAATAATATCCAATTTAATCTATATACAAATGATAATAACAATTTTTTCATTATATTTTTTTAGTATAAGTCTGATTTTAAAATAGTAGCCGAAATTTAATATTTGTCTATTAGTGAAAGTTCTTAATAATTTAATATGCGATTTGAGTAGTTATAGGTTTTATTTTTAAATAATTAATTAACATTTTGTTATTGTTTTACGAACTACAAAATACTAACCTTCACAAATAATAAGAGAGTTAAAGAGCGAGGTTTATTGAATGTAGTAACCAAAAGTTAATGTTGTATGTTAATATGTTCCAATTTAAATCATTTAAAAGGGGAAAAAATGTTTGCGATTAAAATACATTTTGTATATTTTTTTTGTGAAAAGATTTGATGAAGGCAACGAAATTCCATAGTGTTACTAGTCACTGTTAAATGCATTAACATAAACGGAGTAAAATGTGTCGTCCTGATCTTTCATAATCAAACTATGTGTAATTGCTTAATAACAGGACAAAGGGAGCAAGTGAGTGTTAAAGCGTGAGCAATTAACACTCCGTGCCAAGGGTCGTGGGTTCGATGACTAGGGGTGGTGGTTTTTCTGGGGAAAAAAATATGCATCAGTTCTATCCTGGCTAGAGAAGGGTGGTAACCTATATATAATCCGTCCTAAAAATCCGCAGTCATTAAATGGACGTTAAAATTTAAATTAATTAACTGGACAAAGGTACGGCCACAGTCTGTCGGAAGGATAGTGTTTACACTTTATTTATTGTGCCATTATGTAAAATATATTAATTTTAATAAGGGGTGAAGTATTATAGAGTGATATCTCTAAAGAGTGTGTTCTGTAAATGGTTGTGTACTTACCGGCAGCGAATCTATGTCCAAATATCCTGGAATGCCTGGAGATGAGCCAGGGATACAGCGGGTAGGTGTCTCTCGGCGGCGGTGCTAGAGCGGCAGCCAGATTAGCCGCTTGGAAGTGCTGAGCGGCAGCTGCCATCGCTAATGGGTGACCACCAGAAGGCTCGTGGTGCAAGTAGAGACCTTTGAAAGCTGTCGGCGGCATCGCTGACGGCCTCACCAGCGGCGGCGGCGATCTGCCGGGATCCAGCAGAGGACTGCTGGTGTCCGATTTGGACTCGTCGTCCGACCTTCCGGAATCGGGTGAACTGTTCCCGCCGCCGCCGACGATGGAATCTATAGAGAATCCTATCTTGGGCTTGGACGGCACCGCCATAACAGGACTCGGTGCGAGAGGCATCATCCTATGGTTCGTAGCACTCGGTGGAGCATCGCAACCGTACTGATGGTCGACTCGGTGTCCACTCACCCCCTCCACTCCTTCACGACAAGCCACGCCCCTGACACGCCTCCTGGCCAATCAGATGTCGTCTTGCATACCCTCCTAGCACCTTAATGGCGCGTGAAATTTTATTAGTCCAACCCACTCGCCGAATCACTTCCACAACATTATCCACAACACATATTCTTTGCTGATAATCGCCTTCCCCTCCTGTTTGCTCCATCTCCTAATAGCCACTTCTGCTAGATATACCACGCATTCCTAATATCATATCAGTGTACGAGTACAATAACTGGTGATCAATCACTGTTCCTCTTACCAGTTATCGCCTAGTAATCCTCGTCAAAAGCCGTATTAATATATTAATCCCCGAGCGGACTACAAAAGCTAACGTACTTCTTTTATCCCCTAAATCTTCTCAACCCTCTCTGGAATCCCGACACGCACAAAACAACGCCATCACATCTCCTTGAGGAACACCTCATGTTTACCAAACTAAATCATTTCCTTCGCCCAAATTAGGGAACTTCCGGTTCTATCTATTTATTTATAACATCTAAAATTTTAAAAAATGCTAGTAACATATTTAATTTATAGTTTTAATACATTTATTTATGTTACAATATTGTATAATGTTAGGATATGGGTTTGGCACTCAAATATTAGGTAATTTGCGCATTCTAATATATCAGTTAAAAAAGGTGATACTTAGGTATTAGCGTCAAAGCAGGTTAAAGATTCGAGTCTCGTTCAGAGATCTGGATCATGGATAACGCATTTCTATTGGTCAATCACTATCAGAGATTTCATTGGCTATTGTGTTTATAGTAACCAACTTGTTGTCTTTGTCTTTTTGACGCAATTCATTTGTGCTTTATTTACCCACGCACGTTGTTTATTATTTAGATTCATATTTAGCAGAGTTAATATGGCGACAACAGAATAGCAAGGATGAAAGAGACTGCGATGCTGACTTGTATATCAGTCCATTATCCAGCGAAAAACCATCCTTGATCTATAATATCAACGAGTTGGATTGACTAGAGTTTCGATATAACCTTGAGCGAGCGGAAACGCATAGCAATTATGCTATTAATATAAGTGCTACTCGTTTTCGCTCTCTAAAGGTAATATCAAAACTCTAGTTAACCCAAATCGTTGATAATCCCGTCGTCATATTGGCAAAAACTGATTTGACTCCTTGATCCAGCTCTCTGAGACCCGACTCTTTAACCTGCTTTGACGCTAATAAGTAAGTACCAAAAAGGTTATAGTTCCTAGTTTCTGCCTTACTAATTTAGTTGTTTAAAGTATTTTTACTTTTATGATTAGATGGGTGTTTTTGCGAAGACCACATCCAGTTACTTTTGAAGTAGCAGTAGTGATTTATAACAGTTACTCGTACTCGCTGATAAGCTTACTGATTAGCTTACAGGTTCTTTGCTGGTTATTTACTACTACTTGACTCGCAATCTACGGTTATAATCCATATTAAATAATTGAACCCAATATTTATTAATAATAAGGTTAATATGATCAAAATCAATTCTCTCAACTATGTAAAAAGTTATTAAGCAATAAAGTTAACTGTTTTGCAGGTTATGAAGTATAACATAAACAATAATATTTGTAAACACAAATATTTTATTCATTTTTTCTCTCTCTCTCTCTCTCTCTCTCTCTCTCTCTCTCTCTCTCTTTGGATATTTTACATTTATTTAGCATTATGGGCATAAGTGCTATGCGTTTCCGCTCGCTACGCTCGCTCAAGAAGATATCAAAACTCTAGTAAATCCAACTCGCTAAAATTAATAGAATTGTATGAATTTTAGAAACTCTAGTCAATCCAACTCGCTAAAATTAGTAGAATTCTATTAATTTTTGCGAGTAAGAAACCAATCCCTTTTTCTTTGTCAGGAACATCGCAAACTAATTGTAAAATACCCATTTTTCCCACTAACATAAACAGAGCTTTTTCACAAACAAACGCTATTTCACTGTTGAAGGTTACTTTACTTCCAGCAAGAAACCAATACAATTGCTCATCGGAATCCTCCAATAGACAAAGGAGTTATGCGCATGCGCTGAATCACTGATAAAATCACTGCTGCTACTTCAAAAGTAACTGGATGTGGTCTTCGCAAAAAGACCCGATTAGATTTTTAGACGTGTATGAGTTTTGGGGGTAAGTGTTGTTTTTTAAGCTGTATGGAGTAAAGTTTTTTTTTTTTTCCTATCGGTATGTTAAATTATACTATTCTATAAAGTATTATACTAATAGATACTATAAACTAAGACAATTATAATATAAAATAAGACTAATTATAATCTTGTGTTAAACTAAGAATTTCCATAAATGTGGGGTCAATAAATTTGGGTTTTAGCAAAAATATGCTTTAGCGAAGACTAAACTGGAAATAAACGTTACAAGAAAGTGTCCGCTGGCGTTTGCGCATGCGCAGTGGCTATGTACGTAAAAGAAGACGTGCATTAATTATTTTAACTTTATGATCTATGACAAAAGCTTTCTCTGGAATCGATATAAGCCATGATCGATCTGAATCAGCTGATGGATAACAGCCATATTAAGGTCATTGTATTAGTATGGTTGAGGTCCTACCTGTGGAAGGTCTTCCGCAGCTAAGGCTAAATTTATGTATATAGGATTAAGTTGCTCCTGAAGAGGCGTCAAGAGATGCGAAACATGTAGAGTATAAAAATAAAGCATATGAAGTGAAGTTGGCGAGTTTTGTATATACATATACCGCCTATTCAAATGATATTATAATAAGATTCGCGAATAATAGACTTGTTAGGTACTTAAGAGTCTATTTATACCTTTTCTCGTTTTTAGATATTTTTAATTTTACTATGACTGATTTTGGCTTCGGATTTTAGTGTTAACTAGTTTTAAATTTTATTTATTAGTACTGTGGAGCTTAAAAAATTCAAAAAGCTGGTTGGAATGACCCGCTAGAATTTGGTTAATTGTATTCGATAGCTGGGCTTCTGCTCTTTGCTTTTCGGAAAATTCTGCAGTCAACCAGCAGTTGGTGTAAACTTTCATTGGATTTGATGTAAACTTGTGAGTCGTCTCGGGTCATCAGGAATGTGTGACCGTGTGAGTTAGTCTTTTGTGTCCGATTCTAAGGCGAGTCAGGACTCTTTCTTATTTTTTCAATGATCAGATAGGTTTCTTCCAAGGTCATATTTCCTTTTTTAATTTTTAATTTGTTCTCAGCTGCAGTATTCCATGCGCTCTGCCATTTTGCTAGAATTTTATATTTGGCATAACCTACTAGGTAGGGATGAGCGATAGTCGATAGTTCAGCACTATCGATAGGCCGATACTATCGGTTAAACTATATCGATAGTTATTCGATAGTGCCTTCCCCTATTCCATACCTTCCTGTCCAATGAAGAATTTAATGTTATTGAATTATCTATTACTTGCAGGATTAGGTATATTTATAAGATTACGCCAATGTTTCAAACGAATTCATTTAAAATTATAAAAAGCATTTCCAAAGAATGAAATATCAAGAGGCACAAAAAGTGCTACTATTTCAAACTATTTTAGTTGTGCTCCTTGAGCCGCATATTGCCAGAAAGGAAATCCAACATTTCCGCTTTTCTTTGGCTCAGTCTGTTCCGCTGCTCAGAAATGATTTTTCCCGCGGCTGAAAATACACGTTCTTAGGCTACAGACGCGCCTGGAACACAAAGGTATTTCCTGCAGCTGGTTCTATTCACCAGACGGTTATTTTTCAGTATTTAATTCACCAGACGTGTCAGTATTTAATACCACAGCCCACCAGATGCCGAGAACTTAAATTCTAAAAAAAAAAAGCGAAAACTCTATCGACAGTTCATGACTATCGATAGCTACTATTGATAGTCATGAACTATCGATATATCGATAGTAACTATCGACTATCGCCCATTCCTACTACTAGATCACTCTGAGGTATTCTGTAATATTCTACCGCTTCCTTGGCTAGTTGGTCTACTGCTTCATTACCTGGTATCCCGCAGTGACTGGGTATCCACACAAATATTACTGCTTACGTCTGCTGATTCAATTCTTCAATAGCTTCTAATATCTCTATAATCAGTGGGTGTTTGGAGAATGGATTGCTCATAGATATTAGTGTTGAAAGAGAGTCTCTAAATATAATAATAATACCATATATCAAAGCTATAATATTAACAGCCTTTAGGATACCTAATAATTCCGCTGTATAGTTGCTGCAGTTTGGATCTAATGTAAAATTGTAACCAATTTCTTGTGAATAAATAGGGACTCCATTATTGTCCTTTCAACCATCAGTAAATACATATTATGCTCTTTGGTAGCATTGTTTAGCAACAAACGCCTAGGGAGTCATAAATAAGTTTATGCACCTATACTTTGGTAGCATTGTTTAGCAACAAACGCCTAGGGAGTCATAAATAAGTTTATGCGCCTATACTTTGGTAGCATTGTTTAGCAACAAACGCCTAGACAGTCATAAATAAGTTTATGCGCCTATACTTTGGTAGCATTGTTTAGCAACAAACGCCTAGAGAGTCATAAATAAGTTTATGCACCTATACTTTGGTAGCATTGTTTAGCAACAAACGCCTAGAGAGTCATAAATAAGTTTATGCGCCTATACTTTTCCATGATCCCCTAATAATTATTCTTCCTACCCCTAGGCGTTTGTTGTTGGCTGCCAGAGAACATCCCGAAACGTCCAAAATCCGTGCCTATGGTCGTGGGTTCGATTCCCACTAAGGGTGGTGGATATACATTCGAAAAAGAAAGGCATCAGCCCTATCCTGGCTAGAAAAGAGTGGTTACCCGTCCCAAAAATCTGAATTATTTATAAGAACGTCCAAAATATAGATTCTTCCCAAAATCTGACAGTTTTATTCCCCAAAATCCAAGTATTTCTTGACTTCTTAGAATATTTTTGTAAACAATTCTAATTTAAACCAAAATTGGTCTAAATTTAGCATAATACCTAATAAAGAAGAAGGTCCGTAAAAAAAAGGAGCTGCAAGACTAATCACAATCCTTTTTTTTTTTTTTTTTTTTTTTTTTTTTTTTTTTTTTTTAATTTAAATATGTTTATTGAATAAAAGACAACGATTACAATTACACGTGTGTACCTCTATACCACACAAACACTCTATTTCTAGGATTAACACACTGCAGTGAAAAATAAAGTCTATCAATTATTTGTAAGGGAAAAATGTCACAAAAACCCTGACTTATACTACTAACTACTAAGATACATCATATAATGATAATATAAAATTAACGATAACTAAAATAATTAATGATAAATAATACTTAATTACAATGATAATGATAATAATTATTTGAAGAGATATTACACTGATAAGTAATAGGAGAGGTAATAATAATAGATAATAATAGTAATAATATTAATAATAATTAATAATTACTAGACATAAAACTAATTGAGCAAACTAAATTCATTAAAGACTGATATGAGATAATAGGAGCAGAGATCAGGCAGTATACTAGTTATACCACCTAGAGCTTACATATTTACTTTTCAGTAGTCCTGTTCATAAGGATGTGTTTAGTACGTTTGTGCACGTATCTTTTACTTGATGTTTTGGTGTAGTTACCTATTTCTTTAACATTAACATTTAACAAAACTCTCTGTAAAATATATCCATATTTCAACAAGAAGTCCTCACTGAGCCCATCTAATAAACTACTCCTATTTAAATCAATAATAAGACCTGTATTATCATACGCTTGCCCTGCATTCAGCTTTATATCAAAATCAAATTTGCAGAAAATACAAGTATTTCAAAACAAGTGTCTCAGAATAACCAATAACTACCCGTTCTATACAAAAATCTCAAAAATGCACACTGAAACGAAAATACCATACATAAAAAAATATATATATAAACTTACGTATAGTTTCTTTCAAAGATGCAGGAAAAGCAGGAATCCACTGATAATCACAATCCTGAAGAATACTGAATGTGCAGAATCTAACCTATAGCCAACGGCCATAGCCACGTTGAGTGCACCGGTTCCCGTAGATCACCGAAGTTAAGCAACGTCGGGCGTGGTCAGTACCTGAATGGGTGACCGACCAAGTGCTGTTGGCATTAGAAAAGGGTGGCAACCTGTAGATAGCCCGGCGCTAATGGCCAAGATGTAGATGCGGCGTTAAAAAAGAAAATAATAATAATCTAACCTATATTAATTCAAAATATGCATGAATAGTTTTGCTCTTGTATATTTGTTTTACGATTGTAAGATTTTAATAGTTGTTCAAAGAACGACACATATAATCGTCATTCTTTATTTGACATTACAAGACCACGTGTTTTATCGTTCCTATTTTCGGTGGAGTTTCTTAATACTCAGCGACTTCGATTATTTTTAGCAAGCCACACTATTCATACACACAAAACAAAATAACATAGAATATATTATTAAAAAAAAATAATAAGTTACTAAAATTTGAAAGTTTAACAATATAATAACATTTTTAATGAGCTCAAATAGTTATCCGTTATGGTGATAGAAATTCGAAGGAATATTTGGGTTTCGGCAAAGGAAAATCAGTCAGATTATCGGAATCATTTTTTTTTTAATTACTTTATTTTCATTACTTAATTATTCTCTTGTGAAGAGCCCACCAAGTGTCAGGAGCCCACCAAGTGTCAGGAGCCCACCAAGTGTCAGGAGCCCACCAAGTGTCAGGAACGCGTCGACAAATAAAAAAAAATGACATAAAAAGATTTTTTGACCTATAAGGACTTTAAAAAAAAGAAAAGGGAAAAATATATAGAAGAGGCCAATTTACTATATATATATATATATATATATATATATATATATATATATATATATATATATATATATATATAATGACCGAACCCCGACAACTCCATCACGGGAATCTGAACCACCTCTTCCTGATCAAAATATTATTACGAGTTCAAATGAATAATAATGCTTCGGCTTAAAGAAAGCATGAAGATTTTCACCTCATGATCTCCTAACCGATATCTTTGATCTTCCTCCATCCTTTAAGTGTTTATTGCTAAAATCGTCCAAAAATAGATTTTTTTTCAAAACATTTGTTATTTTCTTCAAGGAGTTTGTATTATCTCGACTGCTAACTATTTTCATCTGATTAAACATATCATTATATTATCAAAATTTGTATTACCTTAATATTTTATTTCTTTTATGTATGATAATTCATACTAAAATGTTAACGCCAGGCTAAATCGCAAGCAATAACCCAGTGTTTTTTCCGCTTATAAAAGAAAAACAATTAAACAAACAAACATATTGAACCGGGAGACTAAAGGCTTTGGAGATTAGATGCTATATAATTTCGGAGAGAAATATTCCTACTAACCGAAAAATTAAATCTATAATTCAAAATTCTTAATAATAAAAAGTTGCAATATATCTATGATAACAATATTATAATGCACAATGTAACAAATTTAAAGCATAACAATAAGTAAAATGTAAATCATATTTCACGAAAAATTTTGGTAATGTAATTGAATTCATTCAAACGTAAAATACTATATAATAAATTGTAATTATTTTTATTTCGTGTAGAATGTAAAAATGGGTAGAACCAAAAAAAAATTATATTTTAGTTTTTACTGCAACGCTTCTGGTACATGCTTCCTTCTTTTTACTCGTACATACATGCTTAGATTGTTTTTGTGGTTTAACTAACTATAGTGGTCTGGTTTTAAATTATCTATTTCATCACCGCAGTGCCTTTAGTTATCAGATTAGTTTAACAGTGAAACAGAAACACAAGACACATGAATAAGTCGACGCACATGGGACTTCCTAGAGGTGACGAAGGGTATGTTTTATCCATATCTGATAAACCTCTAGCTGTGATAGATAAATAACTGGGATTATCAATGGCTTAACTTTCAGAACCTAGACTAACTCCATTAAAACTAGTACACATGATTGGAATAACAGGCCATCCGAAATCACGGTTCATCTAGGATTCTATTGTACCTGTTGAATAATTTGGGTATGTTTTATCCATATCTGATAAACCTCTAGCTGTGATAGATAAATAACTGGGATTATCAAAGGCTTAACTTCCAGAACCTAGACTATCTCCATTAAAACTAGTACACATGATTGGAATAACAGGCCATCCGAAATCACAGTTCATCTAGGATTCTATTGTACCTGTTAAATAATTTGCAACGTAGATTTGGTGACCGAAAAATTACTAGCTCTTGATCAGGAAATAGATGGTTAAATACACTTCTATGTATCATGTTTTATTTGGTGAAACTTATTTACTCTGTGCTGAATTTTCATGAAAGAGATTTCCCAAGACACCACTTACGCCATATACTTTGGGAAATCGGTAAAGGAGCAAATGCTGCTTCAAGTTATTGAAAACTTGTAGAAATATATGGCGGAAGAGTCATTAGTGAGCGACAAATGCAGCGGTGGTTTGAACGATTTCGAGCGACAAATCGTAAGCTTGAAGACTAGCCTCGAACAGGTCTAGCAACAGAGCTTGACGACAAACTCCTGCAGGCTACTGTAGAAGAAAATCCTGTTGTAACAGTCGAAGAACTAGCAGAAAAACTTGGATCCACACATTCTACAGTCCACCGACATAAACCGTAAGCTTGAAGACGAGCCTCGTACAGGTCAAGCAACAGAGCTTGACTACCAACTCCTGCAGGCTTACTGTTGAAGAAAATCCCCTTGTAACAGTCCAAGAGCTAGCAGAAAAACGTGGATCGACACATTCTACAGTCCACCGACATAAACCGTAAGCTTGAAGACGAGCCTCGTACAGGTCTAGCAACAGAGCTCGACGACCAACTCCTGCAGGCTACTGTAGAAGAAAATCCTGTTGTAACAGTCGAAGAGCTAGCAGAAAAACTATTTCTTGGAATAATGGTTTTTAATTTTGAAATGTATTGAAGGAGGACCGGTGGCAATCATAGGCGGCTCTAGAAAAACATTTCTGGGGGGGGGGGGGGGGGGGGGTAATTTAGTACGGACTTACCGCCGTGCCTGGGGGTGTAGAATCAAATTCTTATAACCAGGCACCTGGAAATCATTAAGGAAGTATTTGATAAATTGTTTTAACGTAAACGAAAAAAATTGTGAATTTTCATTCTGGGGGAGCTAAGCCCCCCCCCCTTTTGCCGCCACTAGTGGCAATGAGTGTAACGGCACGTTTAAAAACTATTCCACCACATAAACACTCTTGAATGTCATTTTTGATTTTAACGTCCATTTATTATTAACTACGAATTTTAGGACGGGTTATCTATAGGTTACCACCCTTTTCTTGCCAGGATAGGGGTGATGCCTTTTGTTTTTTCGAAAGAAAAGCCACCGCCCCTAGTGGGAATCGAACCCACGACCTTTGGCACGGATTGTTAAGAGCTCACGACTTAACCCTCACGGCTACCGGGTCTCCATTTTTGATTAGTTAAGGAAGAATTGAAGCCCATAAAAAAAAGTTAAAAAAATAAGTTCCAAGGTAGTTTTACCCCTTAAGTCAACAAGTCCCACAAGAGTGTGAATCTTATAGACCCGGAATGACCACAAGCCGATTTAAACAACATGGGCGTATATAAGGAGGGGGCTGAGGGGTATGCAACCCCTCCCCCCCCCCCGAAATTTTGATTTGATCGGTGAAAATGTGTCATAAACCCATTAAAAATAAATTAAATAAGATCACTTTGTCCATAAAAATCATTTTATTTTAGGTATAATAGCGTTTTAGTTGACTATAACTAATCCATGTTCTAGATTGTTAGTATCCATATTCCGGAAATGGTCCCAGCCCCCCCCGAAATTATTTCCTATATACGCCCATGCTACATCGCCACATGTTGAACAAACACCGCCCAGTCCTGTGAGGCAAGACGCCCCATGACACGAGCCAAGGAGGCGAGGAATACAGGAAAAGGTCACTACACCAAAGAGATACCTCACGGCGATCATAGACCAGATATTCCGACCTCTTTGCTCCATCATCGTGATATACCATAGTCTTATTACGTCATCAATTAGAAACCGCTTCTTTACGCTTTATGGGCTAACCTAACCTATTTTTAGTATTATTATTTTTGTTTTCGATAAAGGTAGGCTTGTACAAACCAATGTAAATATTTGTACTAGCTATTTAAAAAGGGTCATTAGCACAAAGGTACCCATTAATAAATTAATTAAAGGCTGGGTTTGGCTAGAGACGGTCAGGGAGGCCGAATTCAACCCATCAACGAAGACACTAGAAGATAAAATCTTTAGTACTATGCTCGGGATTTGAACTCAGGACCTCCAACTTATTAGTCCAGTGCTCTACCACTGAGCTAACCTCGCCCTGTAACTACCTCTAATGGAAAACCTCTGACCCACAGGAGCTCTGTAGATTTTGCACCTTCCACAGGAGGTGGTTAGTTAATGTCACATTGGTGAAGAATGCCATTAAACTAGCCGAAAAACGAATATAATACATTTACCTTTTAGCGCAATTTCTCCCTCTTTCCATAGGCGGAAAACCCCGCTTATCAGGTTGGTCTTATCAACCTGATCTGTATCTGTTTTGTTCAGTTTTTTCGAACAGGGTTTTGTCTTTGTTGGTTTCACTTTTGATTGGATTTGACACTTTGGTTGTTTTTTTTTTTAAATGAAATTTAGGGATATGTTAAGTATTTAATAAGTAGGTATCTTATTGACAAAAGGTAATAAAATGAGAAACGTGGTTGTGTTTTCTTAGAGCTGAAGTTGAGAATTCGGAGGGAATAATTTCCGCTTATAATACAATCGTGTTGTGGAGCCTTATATATTCACTTTTAGATTTCATTTTAAATGTTTGCACGTAGAGTTGAGGGTTTTCCAGAAAATTTGGAAAAGGGAAATTTTCCAAAAAAAATTCTAAGCCACTAAATTTTCACGGTATTGTAAAATGAACTTGCATTGCTAGATATTAAAATTAATCAGCATTGGAGTGTTTTTATGATCTGTAAAATTTTCCGACCCACATCTCAGTTTATACGTGATTACAAATTTCACAAAACATCAAAACAATATATAACCTTTCCAAATGGCACTAGGGATATGAGGGGAAACTTGCTAAGATGACGCAGTTCCTGCGAGTCGGACCTTTTTCTATTAAATATAAAATTTTACTTATTGTAAAAGACTGAGAGGGGATTGTTGACCGTTGATGACGCGAAGGTAGGAATCGTCAGGGTTCGGCCGTTAATTATTAATAAAACTACATTTTGCACGTGAAAATGGTTTTATTGTTTGCCAACGTTTCGGCTTGATTTAAGTATGATGACGCTCTCCACCAAGGTAAGAAGACGATCTCCACCCAAGTATGATGACGTTCTCCACCAAGGTATGATGATGTCCACCCGAGTATGATGACGTTCTTCACCAAGGTATGATGACGTTCTCCACAAAGGCATCATGACGATCTTCGCCGAAGTATGATGACGTTCTCCACCAAGGTATGATGACGGTGTCACCCAGGTATGATGACGTTCTACACCAAGGTATGACGATGGTCTCCACCAAGGTATGATGACGGTCTCCACTCAGGTATGATGACGGTCTCCACCAAGGTATGACGATGGTCTCCACCAAGGTATGATGACGGTCTCCACCAAGGTATGACGATGGTTTCCAACAAGGTATGATGACGGTCTCCACCAAGGTATGACGATGGTCTCCACCAAGGTATGATGACGGTCTCCACCAAGGTATGACGATGGTCTCCACCAAGGTATGATGACGGTCTCCACCAAGGTATGATGCCGGTCTCCACCAAGGTATGATGACGCTCTCCACCAAGGTATGACGATGGTCTCCACCAAGGTATGATGACGGTCTCCACCAAGGTATGACGATGGTATCCAACAAGGTATGATGACGGTCTCCACCAAGGTATGATGACGGTGACCACCTAGGTATGACTACAGTGTCCACCCAGGTATGATGACGGTCTCTACCAAGGTATGATGACGGTCTCCACCAAGGTATGATGACGGTCTCCACCAAGGTATGATGACGGTCTCCACTCAGGTATGATGACGGTCTCCACTCAGGTATGATGACGGTCTCCACCAAGGTATGACGATGGTCTCCACCAAGGTATGATGACGGTCTCCACCAAGGTATGACGATGGTCTCCAACAAGGTATGATGACGGTCTCCACCAAGGTATGACGATGGTCTCCACCAAGGTATGATGACGGTCTCCACCAAGGTATGACGATGGTCTCCACCAAGGTATGATGACGGTCTCCACCAAGGTATGATGCCGGTCTCCACCAAGGTATAATGACGGTCTCCTTGAGGGGTATTTCTGTAGATCTAAGGCTATGAAGTTGAGTAATCTGAGGGTGGTCCTAACGTCAGGAATGATAGACGTCATTGTTCCATTATACGTTTTTGTTGGGCTTATTAATATTAGATACGATCAATAAACAATTTAATTTTTTTTTTTTAATTTTCGAGAAAAGTTCAAAACTTACATAAAGATCTATTTTTCAAGCATCGTTCGAATATTATATGTGATAAGGAGTCCACTTCTTGTTCGGGGCAATAATTTTGAAAATAATTCTTTTGTGCAAAAAAGATTTTAATAGCCAGTTTACCTGAATATATTTTGCTGGGCTTGCTGATTTTTTACGAACCAGTTATGACTATGCCAGATAATTTCAAAGTTACACAGCGCCGCTACAACCCTACTTCGAGTCTTGAGCTTCTACAACAGCTGAAGCCCTCCGGTTCCTGACTGTCGGGTTAGTTTTTAGCATATTTCGCCAAACAATCTGATCGTGGTCTTCCTCTTCTTCTGGTTGAGAGGTTCTTCGGAATATAACTCTCTTCCATCCCCAGTCCACCTTAGTGAAGTGAATTTCATTGACTTCAGTATGTCTGGTTCCACAACTATTGGTTGGTACATCGCTTCCATTTTCCAGCGACATCCGTACATCGAACCGCCGTAAAATCTTCCTCTCAAACACCATGAGATCGTGCCCGAAGGGATTCAAATTGTTCCATGAATATTTCCGTCCTGTTTCTACAAGGAGCGGGGGCGAGGTTAGCTCAGTGGTAGAGCACTCGACTAATGAACTGGAACACCAGGTTCAAAACCCGAGCGCGCACTAAAGATTTTTTCTTCTAGTGCTGCCGTTCGAGGGTTGGATTTGGGGTCCCAGATCGTCCCTAGGCCCACCCAGCCTTTAATTAATTTTGTTATTAATGGGTACCTTGGGTGCTAATGACTCTAGCAGTCGAAGCAGCCAAGGGGAAAATCATGCGGCCGGAGCATAGTGTTGGCCACACTATCTCCCTATTGTGCCGTACGGTCAAGAATCAGATACCTCTACAGTATCTGCCCCTCTGGGCCCTTGTGGCCTGTTACGGGACTGATTTTTTTTTTTCTACAAGGAGCACTTCATGCTCTCTGCATATATATATATCACCTTCTACAAGGTGGATGTTCATGAATTACCAAGTCCTCCTTTACTACACCAATTAGCAATGAATCCACTTTATTTGCTCTCTAGCATCAGCCATTATTACAAACCATACTCCTGATTAATAGTTATATACAATTTATTGCATTATTTCCGAAGAATGATTTGTGTTTGTGGCTTTCCCCGATAGAGTTCGCCGTGTAATTAATTCCAACCAAGTATCCTAGTAATTATAGAGGTAGGTACCTCACGACTCGGCCATATTGCCAATTCAAAGCCTACTAAATGTATGATTTCTTCTTTGCTATAACTATTAGCTACTGAAACCATTTGCTATTATACCTAATGACTAGATGGTTCTTGATTGGAAAGAGCAAGGTTTCCGTTTAACAAATTAAACAACAAATTACACAGCCATTCTATTTTCAGAAAAGATTTCATTCAAAAGCTCTGAATAACTAATTATCTTCAATAACAATCATAATTATCGAAGGTATAATAAATATCAATTTTGTAAAATACTTTGAATGTAATAGGAAGGGTGAAAGTACATAAAAAAAAATATAAAATTCATTTATTTATGACTTACTTATGCTCTGCGAATTCCACAGCAAGACGAAACAGAAATACAATTAATATTTAATGTAAATAAGCGAGACATCTGTATGAAGACAGTAACTCGCACTTCAAAGACTGTACTCACAAACAGTACTCAAAGCAATGTTGAAAAGTGTTGTACTTAGAACCTCGCCTTGCGGAACACCATTTTCTTGAAGGTTCCATGAGATAGTGTCTCGCCGATCCTGAGTCTGAATGTTCTTCTGCAATTATGATTGTTTATAAATCTCATTAGCTTTTCTCCAATTCTCCAATCGGTTAATTCCATCGAGATAAGTCGTCGCCAAACTGTTTCTTAAGCCTCCTCTATATTTTCTGCAATTGATCTTGTTTCAAAATTCGTTGAGAATATTTTTCTCGATTCTCACAATATGTTGAAATGATCTTTTATTTTATGTTTTTTATTGTATCATTATCGACAAAATATAGATGACAGATCTTTACATATAACATAGTTTTACAGATGGATCATGATTTACATAATTACAGTGCTGTCTTGATAAAATTCATAATAGTTGATAATATCGCGTTTTGAAAACCAGAAAAATCGGACCAGTTGATGTACAATCTTACATAGACGGATGGACTTTTACATATCTATATAAATAGTTTACATATCGCACTAGTATTTCTAAAGTGACACAACTCAAATATCGGTGTTTTTCAGTAATGACTAAGAAAGACATGGTAAATATCTCTTTATCAACCATCAAAACTATATGTAAAAACCCTACAAAGCTACTCTATGTAGCTTCAGAGCTTCAATACCAGAAATCACTTGTGTCACTCTTCTTGTCTTAATGCTACTCCCTCTATATAGGCAAGAGTGTATGTACCTAGCTTCAGAGCTTCAATACCAGAAATCACTTGTGTCACTCTTCTTGTCTTAATGCTACTCCCTCTATATAGGCAAGAGTGTATGTACCTAGCTTCAGAGCTTCAATACCAGAAATCACTTGTGTCACTCTTCTTGTCTTAATGCTACTCCCTCTATATAGGCAAGAGTGACACATTTGCGGTTGAGATTTTTTTTAGTTGTGTCACTTTAGAAATACTAGTGCGATATAATAGTATTTTACATAGATAGATGATAAAGCTTCATTTAAGGATCCCAGAAGTCAAGGGGTCTAACCAACAGTAATATTGTGGACGGTAAAGAGATGCAAGTGATTTTCTTGACAGTTGCTGTCACCTAGCTTGTGTTCTCTTGAGTATTGGCACGTTTGTAATATTAAGTCCAGAAGGAAATTAGGGAGTCTACGTGGGAATATAAAAGGGTTTTACAAAGAGAATTTTACTTAGAGATGAGATAGAATTTTAAATATAATAGAATTTTAAATAGAGATAAGATAGGGTTTTATAAATGAAAAAAATTTAAATATGATAGAATTTTACATAGAGATAAGATAGAGTTTTACATATGACAGAATTTTACTTAGAGATAAGGTAGGGTTTTACGTATGATAGAATTTTACATAGAGATAAGATAGAGTTTTACATATGACAGAATTTTACTTAGAGATAAGATAGAGTTTTACATATGATAGAATTTTACATAGAGATAAGATAGAGTTTTACATATGATAGAATTTTACTTAGAGATGAGATAGAGTTTTACATATGATAGAATTTTACTTAGAGATGAGATAGGGTTTTAGATATGATAGAATTTTACATAGAGATAAGATAGGGTTTTACATATGATAGAATTTTACTTAGAGATAAGATAGGGTTTTACATATGATATAATTTTACTTAGAGATAAGATAGGGTTTTACATATGATAGAATTTTACATAGAGATAAGATAGAGTTTTACATATGATAGAATTTTACATAGAGATAAGATAGAGTTTTACATATGATAGAATTTTACATAGAGATAAGATAGAGTTTTACATATGATAGAATTTTACATAGAGATAAGATAGAGTTTTACATATGATAGAATTTTACATAGAGATAAGATAGGGTTTTACATATGATAGAATTTTACATAGAGATAAGATAGAGTTTTACATATGACAGAAATTTACTTAGAGATAAGGTAGGGTTTTACGTATGATAGAATTTTACATAGAGATAAGATAGAGTTTTACATATGACAGAATTTTACTTAGAGATAAGATAGAGTTTTACATATGATAGAATTTTACATAGAGATAAGATAGAGTTTTACATATGATAGAATTTTACTTAGAGATGAGATAGAGTTTTACATATGATAGAATTTTACTTAGAGATGAGATAGGGTTTTAGATATGATAGAATTTTACATAGAGATAAGATAGGGTTTTACATATGATAGAATTTTACTTAGAGATAAGATAGGGTTTTACATATGATAGAATTTTACTTAGAGATAAGATAGGGTTTTACATATGATAGAATTTTACATAGAGATAAGATAGAGTTTTACATATGATAGAATTTTACATAGAGATAAGATAGAGTTTTACATATGATAGAATTTTACATAGAGATAAGATAGAGTTTTACATATGATAGAATTTTACATAGAGATAAGATAGGGTTTTACATATGATAGAATTTTACATAGAGATAAGATAGAGTTTTACATATGACAGAAATTTACTTAGAGATAAGGTAGGGTTTTACGTATGATAGAATTTTACATAGAGATAAGATAGAGTTTTACATATGACAGAATTTTACTTAGAGATAAGATAGAGTTTTACATATGATAGAATTTTACATAGAGATAAGATAGAGTTTTACATATGATAGAATTTTACTTAGAGATGAGATAGAGTTTTACATATGATAGAATTTTACTTAGAGATGAGATAGGGTTTTAGATATGATAGAATTTTACATAGAGATAAGATAGGGTTTTACATATGATAGAATTTTACTTAGAGATAAGATAGGGTTTTACATATGATAGAATTTTACTTAGAGATAAGATAGGGTTTTACATATGATAGAATTTTACATAGAGATAAGATAGAGTTTTACATATGATAGAATTTTACATAGAGATAAGATAGAGTTTTACATATGATAGAATTTTACATAGAGATAAGATAGGGTTTTACATATGATAGAATTTTACATAGAGATAAGATAGAGTTTTACATATGATAGAATTTTACTTAGAGATGAGATAGAATTTTATGTATGATAGAATTTTATATATATATATATATATGGTAGAATGTTACGTAGATATATAATAGTATTTTACTCAGATAGAAGACAGAGCTTTACATATCGTCGCTACTATGTCATACTATTGAATACGCAAAAACTCGTTTTCCCGATTCGAGACTTTGCTCTTGGATTGTGGACGACACGGCTTGTCGTAACTTGTCACAACTTTAACACCTTTAGAATAGCATTTAATGCCTTAAATAAAATATCGAATAAGACCATTTTTCAATATATTACTTGGTCAATGGATAGAATATTTTGGTTGTCTAGTTTGCTCATATTTGCATATTCGAAAGTTTTACATGGTAGGGACGATATGTTAGAATTTTACATGTACAGATGATAGAGCATTATTACATATGATTTAGTTTTACAGATGGATCATAATTTACATATTTACAGTGTTGATTTAGATTATTACTTGTTGTCATGTGATAACCAGGAAAATCGGACTGGTTGAAGTAGGGAGGTATTTATTGGAGCTTCGTGATGGTTTATTTATTTTTTTGTTGCTTGATAAACTCTTATCATTAAAACATTTGTAAAAATGCAATATTATAAAATAAATCCAATTAAACATCACTACGAGTAACATTATATAATTGATATTTATAATAATTGCATTTACTACACGATTATTATCGGGTAATTGCGTTGGGCAGCACCCTCCAACAGATATGAATATATAACTACTGCCTATTAAAACAATATTTCCTGAGAAGAAGAAGGGGGGGGGGGGGCGCGCGAGTTAGATTGAGATCTGAAAGCTATTAAAGCCCTCGGAGAGACGAAGCAGTGTAGCCAATTAAACAAACATTGAGCAGTGTTGCCTCATTTGAATTCTATATCTCTCCTCTTCTCTCTATCGCCTCCATCATTAACTATCTTCAATTCTATCTTTGTTTTATTTTCAAACATTGAATTCTTCATCCTAAGAAATAATTATGAAATTTTGAAAATGGGCTGGTTATTACTAGCCTTAAATTATAAAGGCTTACAATACATTTATCTCCATAGATTTTCTTTCGGGTCTTTATGTTTATTTTTAGTAATCATTTTAGTAGGTATTTAGTTCAATTTAAAACGATAAATATATGCCCCATCCGACGGAAATTCGATAACATCAACACTTGGTATCATCAATTACCTTAATATTACTACGGCCATAGCCACGTTGAATACACCGGTTCCCGTAGAACACCGAAGTTAAGCAACGTCGGGCGTGGTCAGTACCTGAATGGGTGACCGACCACGTGCTGTTGGCATTATAAAAGGGTGGCAACCTATAGATAGCCCGGCGCTAATGGCCAAGATGTAGATGCGCCGTAAAAAAAAAAAAAAAAAAAAAAAAAAAAAAAAAAAAAAAAAAAAAAAAAATTAATATTACTATAACGTGTCAGTGCTACTCACTGGACCTAAATAGAGAAAGTCGTTCCGCAAGGATCAAATTTTGGTCCACTATTATTTAAAATGTGTGTATAAACAACCTTTCTGAATAAACCAAAAGCAAATTCATTTCAAATAGGTCAAGGCACATAGGTTGTGATATAGTACATAACCGTGCAAAAAGATTCTAATGTTTATCCGAGAAAATTCAAAATCTTGCTGAGAGGAACAAGTTTTAAGACTTGGCAACAGATATGGAACAGAAAAATATTCTCATTTAAAAATGTGTCCTCAAAAAATCAATCATACAAAAACATAAAGATTTAAACATTGAAACATATACATGCCATAACCATCAAGTACAGACTGACATGTAACTAGGGCCGCCACATGGGGGGGACAACCGGGTACAGTTGTCCCGGGCCCGGGCCGATCCTCGCTAATTGGAAAAAAAATGTATAGGTTATGACCTTGTAAAAAGAATAGGGTTTAGAAATATAGACGAGCGTAGCCTATATTTATTGGAATGGGATCTATATTTGTTTAATGTACATGAACGGCAAAACAAGTAGAGTCCCAGAATAGTATATTTCATTAGGAGTCGTAATAAAACTGCAAGTACCGAAAGTGACCTTTGATGCACCGATTGTCGGCTTTTTGCTCAAAACTCAAGATGAAAATAACTTTAAAATATCCAAAGTCCTACAGCAAAGACTCGAATTTTCATTCTGGCTCTGAGAAGTGGGGGCCCGTGATCTGGTCCCGGGCCGGCTCCACCATACATATATTTTTATGTATTTCGACACGCTGAATTCGAATCCGGGGACAGTTTCACCCCATCGCTGCTGATTCATACATAAAGTGGCCTTGAAATCACCTTGAGGGCTATAATAGAAAAATAAAATAAACACATTTCTGGAGGTAAAATTTTCCGTTCTTTCAGAATCTGCTGTCACAAATTCATTTTTTGAACAAGAATCTAAGAGATCCCCCTTGTGCCACACTCATTTCTATTTCACATTATAGTTTTCGCCGAGAGAGATACAATTGCTTGTCTGTTGGCTTCAGTTATAGGGAATATCTTTGTTAATAGAGTTTTTAGGAGTCATATGGTTTAATTTATTAAAAAAACAGGAATGGTAATTACTTTTAAAGTAATCATGTGGTGATAAAACGTAACGTTTAATGTAAAATTTTCTAGTCGGCACTTCCGGATTGCGTCATGAGGTAGACCTCATAAGCGGGTTCTCCCTATGGAGATAGGGAGTAACCGCGCTAGAAGACCAGATGTAATTTCTTGACTTTGGATTGGTCACTAAATCCTGGAGTCCTGTCAGCTGTAGATAGGACATCAGAAGAATCCAGAGCTCCCTGCCAAGTAAACAAGGTATAGCATTGTCACGTGCCTCTCTATTCAGTCTTACCATCTGCTTCTTGACATTCTTGACAGCTCTAAAGGCAAACCTTTCTTCCTTCATCTTTATACTTTTGTGGCTTATAGCATTGGGTTGCGAAATTTATATAACTGTATTGGAAGCCTTTGAATGTTAGCTACCCTCAACATAGTAAAATTAATTTGCTATTTTGTATTAGAATTTCTTACAGACCATTTTTTTTTTATTTTATTTTTTTTTTTTACGAATAATCTACGGTACTCAGAGATGTGGATGATCACCGGTTCAGAGAGCTGGATTAAGGCGTCAAATTAGTTTTAGCCAATATGGCGACGGGATTATCAACGATTTGGGCTGACTAGAGTTTCAATATAACCTTGAGCGAGCGAAAACGCGTAGCATATTAATGGTACAATTGCTATGCGTTTGCGCTCGCTCAAGGTTATATCGAAACTACGTTATATCGAATATACTAAATATTACGTTATTTATTAATTTAATTTTAACGTCCATTATTATTAACTAAGAATTTTGGGACGGGTTATCTACAAGTTACCACCCTTTTCTAGCCAGGATAAGGCTGATGCCTTTTCTTTTTCTAAAGAAAAGCCACCGCCCCATAGTGGGAATCGAACCCAAGACCTTTGGGAATATATTTTAGGAAATATTAATAATATTTTACTCAATGGGTAGAGAGATGTATAATGCCGAACCTATTTTTGAGTGCCAAGTCGAATAAATTAACAATCGACAGTTTGTTCTCGACGTATTCCTGTTTACTCAAATTAGCGCCTGCAATGAATAAATATAACAGTTTCACACGAGATATTAGGTGGATCTCATTGTTACTGTTCAGTTACTTTCTATCAGAAACTGTTTAACTACTCTCTGCAGAAAATAATAATGGTAAAGTCGTTTTTCTTAAAATAATCGTATGTCTAATTGATACATTCATTTTATTAGGCTGTGCACAAATACGGCCGAGTACCGCGATGAAAATCATAGGAAAGCAACTTGGAAACAAGCACATTTAGGTGAAACTATGCGGAGAGGATAGCTAACTATGCGGAGAGGATAGCTAACTATGCGGAGAGGATAGCTAACTATGCGGAGAGGATAGCTAACTATGCGGAGAGGATAGCTAACTATGCGGAGAGGATAGCTAACTATGCGGAGAGGATAGCTAACTATGCGGAGAGGATAGCTAACTATGCGGAGAGGATAGCTAACTATGCGGAGAGGATAGCTAACTATGCGGAGAGGATAGCTAACTATGCGGAGAGGATAGCTAACTACCAATTTAGGTGAAACTATGCGGAGAGGATAGCTAACTACCAATTTTGTTTCCTACACCAAATAAACTACGGATAGTTGAGTTCCATTACAGATATCTTCACAACCTAAATGCACCAAGTTCATGGTACATTTTGGCAAACAAGAAAATTCTTTTAAAACCTACATATATAGGTACATGAGACGTCCTGACTAACCAATTTTTCAGGAATACAATAGGTGGTATGAAATATTATTCTACTTTTCACTAAAAACTGTGAGATTTTAATTCTTCGAGGAAACGGTCTACAAAAAGATATTTTAGGATCAGAACTATTAATAAAATGGAAAGCAATATCGTCGATACAAATGCAAAGTATCAAATGTGAAAATCACCTATTTCCAGAGTAAAACCCCTTTTATTCATTTTATATTGCTTTTGGACTGTCAAATAGTCGGTAGATTGGACCTTTTGGACTGTCAAATAGTCGGTAGATTGGACCTTTTGACAGTGGTTACTGAGTCAACTTAGATTCGAGAGTTTATATTGCTTTTGGACTGTCAAATAGTCGGTAGATTGGACCTTTTGGACTGTCAAATAGTCGGTAGATTGGACCTTTTGGACTGTCAAATAGTCGGTAGATTGGACCTTTTGGACTGTCAAATAGTCGGTAGATTGGACCTTTTGGACTGTCAAATAGTCGGTAGATTGGACCTTTTGGACAGTCAAATAGTCGGTAGATTGGACCTTTTGGACTGTCAAATAGTCGGTAGATTGGACCTTTTGGACTGTCAAATAGTCGGTAGATTGGACCTTTTGGCAGTGGTTACTGTGTGAACTTAGATTCGATAGTTTGCCATCCATCAGTCCAACAGCAATCAGTAAAGATTTAAAATGAAAAATGCGTTTCGATACTTTGCATTTGTGTCGCCGATATTAGAGCAGTATTCTACAACTAATTAAGTACAAGGAAATGTTGGTTTAAGGCGATTGCACACCTTAGGTTTTGAGGGTTTTCCCTCTCGGCACCACTGTGTGACGTCCGAATATTTTTCGAAAGCTGAACGGATCATGATTTCTAAGCGACCCTGCGAATGTTTTCCAAAAACTGTTCCATGGCACTTTAAAAGCGGGCTAACGAGTCACTCGAACGACCTGACAGACAGTTGTACGGCAGAGAACGACAAAGGCCTAGAAAAGACACCTACTCGGAGTATATGAAGGGAGTCCGATGACAATAGATTCCAAAGAGCTACCGCCTACACCCTTACAAAGAGGTAGGACTAGACAGCTGTCCTTCTTTAATGACTCACTCTTCACAAATAGCCATATTATTGACTCCTGAGAGTGGTCATTCGAACTTCTTTTCAGAACCTTTACTACCTGGAGTCATACTAGCCACAGGGTACAGATTAGCAGCCTGCTCAGATAGCACCTGCAGACAACCAGTCTTCGGCAGTCAGAGATTTTAATATATAATACAAAAAAAAAAAAAATTGTGTCCCGAAGGACACCATGTCCATTTTTTTATTAAAATTGCTTAACAACATGTTCTTAATGTGGATTTTTTAATCCATATAATGGTATAAGGCACTATGCTCCCATAAATAACGAAGATAAGACAGTGAAAAACTTGACTTGGTTTAGTTTGACTATGATCAATACTTACAATTACCTATTCAAGTAACAATGTGAAAATTTTCTTTAAACTGTTTCTGTAAGTAACGAGGAAACAAAATTTAATGGTTCAAAGTTATGGAAAATTTCAAAGCTCTCCTGAAAAATTAGAAATATTTGACCTGGTGTCCATTAACTCCGGGGTACAGAAATGTTCATTATGAAAAAATGACTGATTAAAATTATTATTGAACTATTGGGCTGGCAATAGTTAAATTTTGTTAATCTTTAAAAACGTGAAAAATGTGAAATGTGAGTTGTTGTTATTAACTAATCAAAAATGATATCCAAAAGTGTCTATAAGAGGACAAATTTTTTAAATGGGCAAAAAATAGGATTTTCCGAGTGAAGTCCCGATGCTGAGTGAATGCGGTGCTGATTTTCCGAGTGAAGTCCCGATGCTGAGTGAATGCGGTGCTGATTTTCCGAGTGAAGTCCCGATGCTGAGTGAATGCGGTGCTGATTTTCCGAGTGAAGTCCCGATGCTGAGTGAATGCGGTGCTGATTTTCCGAGTGAAGTCCCGATGCTGAGTGAATGCGGTGCTGATTTTCCGAGAGAAGTCCCGATGCTGAGTGAATGCGGTGCTGATTTTGAGCGAGCTTCGATTGGTCCCTTTTTAATTGCTGAGTTTGTTTTTGGCCCTCCTTCAATAAATTTCAAAATTAAAACCCATTTTTTTATCTTTATTACAAGAAAGTATGAAAAAAAATTAAATAGGAAAGAAATGAACATTTCAGAACATTAAAGTAGTTTTTTTCAAAACTATGTTTTTCAAATCGGGCGATACTCTGGCATCTTCAATTTTTGCCCGATCAACTTCAAATGTTAACTGCAGCTTCCTAATGATATTTGCTAGTAAAGTACGTAAGATTTTTTCAATTCATTGAATTATAACGATTTTATGACCGATTTTTAATGAATAATTGTTCAGCATTTTCGAAAAAATTAATATTTCTTAAAAATCCTTCTTCTTTCGAAATAATTTTAGTTTTTCGTTCTAGAATAAAAATTGGCGCCCGCAGACTATCGCCCGTGAAAAAAGAGGGTTTCCCTTCGTCAGGCATTGAATTACCATTTTATTTTTTCCGAAGATTTGAAACTTATTTTTTAGTCACTTTAACATCCCATATAAAACATATGATAAAAAGAATTGAAACATATTGATTTATATGTTATTTATAATTTCCAGAAAATGACATTGATTTTGATCGCAGAAGGTAGGTTTTTTTTTGTTTTGTTTTTTTGGGCAATTTGTGCCGAGATCCAGGGTGCAGCAAGGAATTTTCTCAGCGAGCCATGGGATGAGAAAATTCCTGTCCCCGGTGGGGATCGAACCCACCATCTCCCGCTTATGAATCTAGCGCTCAAGCCACGGCAGACCCCACCCCCACACAAGGTAGTATTACCCGTTAAATTTTGTTAACCTTTATAAACTTACGATAAATGTGAGTTGTTTGCTACCCACTTACAGACTGCAGTGAGACCTCTTGACAGGGACGATCCTGAGACTGACAGGACAGTGGACGAATTCTTAAGAGAACCCATGACAGTGGACAGCAGACTTACTGACTACATAACCCCACAGGAGTTAAAAGGCTGTATCAGAAACCTGAAAAAGGCTCGGTGACCGTGAGCGTTAAGTCGTGAGCACCTAACACTCCGTGCCAAACGTCGTGGGTTCAATTTCCACTAGGGGTGGTGGCTTTTCTTTAGAAAAAAGAAAAGGCATCACCCCTATCCCGGCTAGGAAAGGGTGGTATCCTATAGATAACCCGTCCAAAAATTTAAATAAAATTAATCAGAAAAATTATGACCCCGAAGGCACCAGGCGAGGATCAGATTCCGAACTGTATTCTACAAAATGTCCGACTCGCAGGAACTGCGTCATCTTAGTGCGGTTCCGTTCATATCTCTAGTACCATTAGTAAAGGAATAGTAGCAGATGTTCAGGGGTTTTGATCTTTCGTTAAAAAAATAAAATAAAATCTCAAAGAGAATGAGGATTTAAGGCGCCACAACAGGAAATTACTTCATCCTCTGTCACAACGTTCACTCTTGGAAACACTATGATACTCTTTCACATTTTCATACCTTATTTTACTAAAATACTAATTCTATTAGTTAATGCAAATTAAAAAAACAACCAATTTAAAAGTTAGGTAAACAGAGACAAAACCCCTTTGAAAATAACAAAACTAACAATTTTAAAGTTTTAGTCATTTATTTCTCGGATTGACATCGCCCCATCGAAAATTACATCAGAACCTTTAAATATGTTAGTTTGGATGATTTTTATATAAGTCGAAAATAATTGAATCAAACAGATTCTAAGTACCCAAACCGCAAATTAGTTTGAAAAACTATTTTTATCCACTTTTTTTTCAATAACGGTTACAGATATCACCCTTCAAATGTAATATACATCGGACCATTGTAGGAGTCAATTTGGCTCATTTTATTAAAAAATATGTTAATGATTAATGTCCTTCAATCAGGGCCGCCACAACTCAGAGCCGGGCCCAGGACCAGATCACGGGCTGCCACTTCTCAGAGCCGGGCCCAGGACCAGATCACGGGCCCCCACTTCTCAGAGCCGGGCCCAGGACCAGATCATGGGCCCCCACTTCTCAGAGACGGGCCCAGGACCAGATCACGGGCCCCCACTTCTCAGAGCCGGGCCCAGGACCAGACCACGGGCCCCCAATTCTCAGAGCCGGGCCCAGGACCAGATCACGGGCCGCCACATCTCAGAGCCGGGCCCAGGACCAGATCACGGGCCGCCACATCTCAGAGCCGGGCCCAGGACCAGATCACGGGCCGCCACATCTCAGAGCCGGGCCCAGGACCAGATCACGGGCCGCCACATCTCAGAGCCGGGCCCAGGACCAGATCACGGGCCGCCACATCTCAGAGCCGGGCCCAGGACCAGATCACGGGCAGCCACATCTCAGAGCTGGGCTCAGGACCAGATCACGGGCCCCCACTTCTCAGAGCCAGACTGAAAATTCTAGTACATACTTTGATATAGGACTTTGGATATTTTAAAATTATTTTCATCTTCAGTTTTGAGCGAAATGAGAATAAAAGCCGACAATCGGTGCAGCAAAGGTCACTTTCAGTACTCGTAGTTTTATTACGACTCCTAATGAAATATAATATTTTGGGACTGCACTTGTTCGTCGATTATGTACATTAAAAAAAAGTCCAACTCGCAGGAACTGCGTCATCTTAGCGCGGTTCCGTTCATATCCCTAGTCTAATTTGGAAAGATTAAAATAGAAGCAGTTATTATTTTGGTTCCACCAGTCTTTTTTTTTTTTTTAATTAATTATTATAATGGCGTGTCAATTCTTAAGGTCCCTAACGCCATTCCTGTGTGTAGTAAAGTCTTGAAAGGTCATGATTTACAATCTTACCTGGAAGGGTCTAGAACACACTAGAAACACTAGAAACGGACCCGCTAGTGACAAGGTCTTGGAATCCTGGGAATCTATATTTCTAGCAATAAATTGTTTTTGTTATTTTACTTAACCAGTTTTATTGTCAAATACATTAGCCAACTATAAGTAATAAAAAAATAACAAGGAATAAAACAGACAAAAAGAACCTTTCGAATAAACGAAATCAATTAATTTAAAGTTTTAAGCACTTATTTCTCCGATTGACATCGCCTAATTAAAACTTTCTTCAGAACCTTTTTTGTAGAGAATTTAGTAAGCTTTCGAATGGTAATCTTCCGCTTCACAAGATTGTCAACGGTTTTCGAGATACTAACGAAAGTATACAAAGTTACCAAAACTTTTTTTGTCTGTTAATAAAATATTTGATTCTAACCCTTCCTTTACCCTAAACGTAACAAAAATTTCAACATATTAGTGTTGATGAAATTCAAACATGCAGAAAATTTTTCAACTGTATCCCATAATTCTAAGAAGCAAAATCAAAGACAAACAACCCTCCCTAGGAAGGACGCTAGGCAGTTGAAAAGCTATATCTTGGAAATCCATATCTCTAACATTAAATTGTTTTTTTTTATTTTTCTTAACCTGTTTTATTTTCAAATACATTATCCAACTATAAGCAATTAAAAAATAACAAGGAATAAAAAACAGACAAAAAGAACAGTTCGAATAAGCGAAATCAATTACTTTAAAGTTTTAAGCTCTTATTTCTCCGATTGACATCGCCTAATCAAAACTTTCACTAGAACCTTTTTTTTAGAGCATTTAATAAGCTTTCTAATGGTATTCTTCCGTTTAACAAGATTCTCAACCTTTTTCGAGATATTAAGGAAAGTAAACAAAGTTACTAAAACTTTTTATGTCTGTTAATAAAATATTTTATTCTAACCCTTCCTTAACTCCAAACGTAACAAAAATTTCAACGTATTAGTTTTAATGAAAGTAGAACATGCAGAAAATATTTCAACTGAATCCCATGATTCTAAGTACCCAAACCAAAAACGGTATTCGAAAACTATTTTTCCAATTTTCTCGAAAAAGGTTAAAGCTATCGCCTTGAAAATGGTTTCATTCGTTTTCCTAGGCCAAGAAGCCTATAAAACGAGTACTTACAAGCTTATGAAGTCAAAAACGTAAGCGTTACTTTTTTTTTGCGCGAATTTCGCTCCAAACGCCATCTTCCAGTGGGCGGATTCTGCTGGTTAACGAACTTGACCTTTCAAATTGGACGACGGATTTTTGTACCAAATTTCATCACAATCGGACCATTAGGGAAGCCAGAAATGAGCGAACAGACATATACAAATTTGAACCACCGTTATTTTCGGTTTCTAGGGGTTCTGAAATGCGAAATTTTCTAGTCGGCACTTCCGCATTGTTTCATTGTATCAACCTTATAAGCGGGGTTCCTCCCTTTGGGGGAGGGAGGAACCGCGCTAAAAATATAGATCCCATTCCAATAAATATAGGCTACGCCCGTCTATATTTCTAAACCCCATTCTTTTTACAAGCTCATTATCTATTCATTTTTTTCCAATTAGCGAGGCACGTCCCGGGCCCCGACGGCACCCGGGCCCGGGACAACTGTACCCGGCTGTCCCCCCTATGTGGCGGCCCTGACTTCAATGGAGTGTTAAACCCAAAGGATGAGGACTAGTCAGAGATTAGTCCTTCTAGTGCTATCTGTTGTGGGAATACTCAACTAGATAGATCCCGAGCTACAGGCCCATTCTTCTATCTGAATTAGCTCTAGGTAATATTGGTACAGTTCTCTTGTTATCTTATGCCATGGCTATTACACGCTATTACACCTCAAACAAAAAAAAAAAATTTCTGTACAAAGTGATCTTATTTAAATTATTTTTAAGATTTTTGTGACACATTTTTACAGATGTAAGGGGGGCTGTAGCCCCCCTCTTATATACGCCCATGTGTTATGCATTCTGGCATGTTTTTGTTTTTTTTACAGCCCATCTATATCTATGCTATTACCACTGATATATATATATATATATATATATATATATATATATATATATATATATATATATATATATATATATATATAAAGGCTGGCATCCTTTTTACACACCCATGGTAGAGCAGAGAATTCATTCAGTAACTAGGATGCAAAGCAGGTCAAGCACGTTCACTTTTTTATTCATTTTATTCAACAAAACGTTTTCAAGGTCAAAGCCTCCATGGGCGTATATAGAAAATAATTTCGGAGGGGGCTGGGAAAATTTCGGGGGGGCTGAGACCATTTCCGGTGTATGGAATACTAACAATTTAGATCTTGGTAGAGTTTTAGCCAACTTAAACGCTATTACACACAAAATAGAATATGTTTTATGAACCAAATGATCTTATTTAATTTATTTTTAAGGATTTTATGAAATTTTTACCGATCAAATCAAAATTTCGGGGGGGGGGGCTGCAGCCCCCTCAGCCCCCCCCCTTATATACACCCATGAAAACCTCCTTCTTCCGACTGTAGCAGTACAGTCAGAAAAAGGCCCGAGTGAACCTCGCTCAGCTATAGGAGGACACTGAGAATGAGGTTTTGACCTCGAAAAGGTTCTGTTGAATAAAAGGAATAAAAAAGTTTACGTGTTTGACCTGCTTTGCATCCTATTTACTATGATGAACCTTCACCAGCCAACCAACCACAATTGTAGGAATTCATTCAGTGTCTCATGGGCGTATATAAGGGGGGCTGAGGGGCTGCAGCCCCCCGAAATTTTGATTTAATCGGTACAAATAAGTCATAAAAACTTTAAAACTAAACTAAATAAGATCACTTAGTTCAGAAAAAATAAATTTTGTTGTGTGTAAGAGCATTTCAGTTTGCTAACTAATCCAAGTTCTATATTGTTAGTATTCCATACCCCCCTCCCCATCATTAAGGCCACGCCTATCACAGCACATAGATTTCTCACTTTGTCCACATTACCAAACTCGTTAGTCCCTTTTCTGAACCCTTTTAATCTTTTCATTTTCCACATATGACCCATTACACTGACATGTCGATTATGTGAAGCTTTATGTTTCTTTTTAATTAATAACTCGTATTAGCCATGTTAATTAACTCTGTTTGTCTAGGGCATTAACTTTTTTTAAGAAAACGATACTATTGAGAAAAACAAATTTATTTTAAACAAGTTCTTCACAACTCCAGAAAGAAAATAATCTAAAACAATAAGATTGCAAACATTTTTATCTGATAATAGATTGAAAAAATCAAAATATTGAAAAATATTACTTTTAATTTAAATGAGTGCTTTACAAATAAAACAAATAACTAAAAATAAGAAATATTATTTATTTAAATTTTAACGCTCATTATAATTTACTCTGAACTTTAGGACGGGTTATCTATAGGTCACCACTCTTTTCTAGCCAGGATAGGGCTGATGCCTTTTCTTGTTTAGAAAGAAAAGCCACTACCCCATAGTGGGAATCGAACCCACGACCCTTGGAACGGAGTGTTGAGTGCTCTGGCCACCGGGCCTCCTTAGGAAAATTAAAAACCAATATGTTGCTCTCAGCAAATTGTTATAACTGAAATAAAATATTTGCCAACACGTTTAATACATATAATATATCATATAGGAAGCCCGGTGGCTGTGAATGCTAAGGCGAATGCACTCCGTGCCTAAGGTCTTGGGTTTGATTCCCACTAAAGGTTATGGCTTTTCTTTTAAAAACAAGAAAAGCCATCAGCCCTATCCTGGCTAGGAAAGGGTGGTAACCTATCCTAGATAAGCCATCCTAAAATTTGTTGTTAAAATTTAAATAATAAATAATATAAATTATATTTAAAATACATATACATGATTTTCTAAATAATTAATATAGGTACTTGAAGCTACATATTTATTTAAAATTTTTGTATCTGAGTATTCTAATAAAAGAAAAATGTTTGTATTAAGAAAAATAATACATAAAGAGATAGCAGATTTCAGCAAGTTACATAATTATTAGAGAACAATCAGGAATTATGAAATATTCATTTTAAATCTGATTAAAAACTCACACAAAAAAAAAAATGTTTATGGGGTCGCCAAATCCGAATCTGGGGTTAGAAAAACCCCAGCACCTTTTTGTTTAGGCCCACAAAACTCATATCTTACGCTATTTTACACTATAATTATTACATATTTTTGATTCGTTTATTTAGGAATTTTTGTGTGCATTGATTTGAGTAAGATAGGTGCTTTTCTTTTGTGATATCACTAAATTATTAAAATTGAACCATTGAGGCTCACTATTTCAAAAACGAGTACCACTTGGAGGATCAAATCTTTTTCCAATGCATAGAGGCACTTAAATTAAAACTGAGCCAAATTCATTAAAAAGCAAAATCTAAATAGTTCAAAAATGGAAGTAACTACCTTAAACAATTTATTTTAGGCTTTTTTTAGTTTACTTTAATTAATACATTGCTCGAAACAAAAAGTGAGATTTTTTAAGGGTTGTATTTTGGGTTTTTAAGGATTGCATCAGTGCCAAATCACCTCCAATGAGTTTGGGTCAATTTTTGTAAATGAACTCACTGATTTTTTGCAACAGAAAACGTACTAAATGCAATAACGAAATTTGAGAAAATTCATTTATTCAAAGGGCTGTAACATGGCTCCAACTGGACCAATTATTTTGTTGGAGTCGCAAAAAATGTGTATTTTTGAGCACTTAAGAGCAGCATACAGGAAAACTCAATTATTTTAGTTAATGACTCGAATAACAATATTATTGTACTTACTTACTAGCCAACGCCCACCCTTGGCTTTTCAGCCATGAGATGGCCCACTGACAAGTAGAGTCGAGACCTCCTTAGTGCTTCAGTGTGATAACTATATTATATTATTGTATAAAATAGCCTAAATTATGTTTTTTGGGGTTGGGCCAATGCCAAGAGGTGCTAGGGTTTTTCTGACCACGGATTCCGATGATAAAAAAATTATCACAGTTATCAAACATATCCAATTTAGTTATTGTATATTTTTGAGTTGTAGCTAAATGGCATAGAATTTTGGGGAAATAAATCACAAGCCAACAAAATTTTTAAAATACAAAAGAAAATTATAAGAAATGCTCTGAAGCCACAAAGAAGAACATCCACAAGGAAATATTTTAAAGAACTAAGAATTCTAACACTGCCCTCGCCCTATATTTTAGCAACAGTAAACCATGGCGAACAGAACTTAACCAATTTTGGAATTAAAGGACATGACCATTTCTATTCGACAAGACAAAAAAAAAAAAAAAAAAAAAAAAAAAAAAAAAAAAAATCAAGAAACATGTCACAGCTTTTTATAGGAAGGGAGTGGAATTTTTTGGATCAGTTTTGTTCAATTTCCTGCCTCCGAAATTAAGAAACATCCAGCCGAGCAAAAGTCTTATAATAAAAGAATACTCAGACGAAGACTTTCGCAATTGAAGAATTTCTTGTGATGGTTATTTAAGTTATTTTTATTAAATGACCTGTCAATATGTCAATTACGAGTTTCTGGAAATAAAGGATATTCTATTCTATTCTCCTATGTATGATCTATCCCAGTTATTGCAGTTAATTTTGTACATATTGTATTTAGTTTTCTTTCAATTTAATTTACTTTAATGTGATTAAAGTTATTTTTTATTTTGTTGTCATATTTCAAGAATATCTTCCCAACACGTTTACATACATATATGTCTTATTTTCTTTGGAATTTTGGATTAAAATTGGTGGACAAATAAAGGTATTGTCCTGGATTCTGCAACATAATGGAGGAAGCTTTAAAAAAAAAAAAAAATTAAAAGAAAGTACCACCCAAGGTAACTACATTCAAGGATATTTCATTTTATTTATTAAGATTCTATACAATATTTAAGGTTGCTCCTTTGATTTTATCTAGTAGTTGAAAATATGCTTAACACATGGCAGGCCACTGCATTCATAATTCAGAAGTATTGAAAAAGGAATAGGATTTTATTTTTTTCAATAATTTTTAATGAGATATTAAATAAAAATGATTAGCTTTTAATTAAAAATTATAGTGACAGAGCCAATCTTTGAAAACTTCTTTCTTTAAAAATTGCATCACATTAGGAAGAATTTCTCCTATATTATAAATCCTTATTTAAGGGTAATGAAGAAATATTGCCCTTTTAAAAACAATTAATTGATTGTAATTGTGAAGCTACTGTCAACATTTCAAATCATCCATGTACAAGTTCCATTATATCAATCCATCAATTGTCGAGTAATGTTTCCTCCCGGTTTGAAAAAAATACTTTTAAAGTTTTCCTCCCTTTATCTTATATGAATTCTTTGAGCTCAAGAGGTTGGGGATAGAGATGTATGCTTGAATGGTGTTCGGAAGAAGTGCATATGACCACGCCTCTCCTTTTAAAATGATTTTTCAATTAAACAGATTTAGCGTCCGATGACTCCTCATTATCATAGATGAGTGGGGGTAGGTGCAAAATCTATAAAATTATTATTATGTTCAATACCCATGGAAGGAATGGGGTAGTGCCAGATGTCAGTATCTATGTTTTGTCAAATTGTTAGATATTTTCCAATATCTTAAACTGAAACGTCTCTACTTTTGGGGATTTGTTCTTTACAGGCTGGAGTATGGATTATTGATACTCATATGAAGGCATTTGGTGTCACACATGGTTCTGTATTTATGCATTTGAGTGTTTAGGAGAACTTTAAGGCGGCACTCTAGAGGAGGTTTGCTGGACTCAGCATACAGCCTGGCCACCAGGCTACTCCTAAGGGTGCGTTTACTTCTCGCAGGAAACATATCTCAAATATATATTGCTCCTGATAGAAATATATATCTCAGGCATACAGCCTGGCCACCAGGCTACTCCTAAGGGTGCGTTTACTTCTCGCAGGAAACATATCTCAAATATATATTGCTCGCGATAGAAATATATATCTCAGACATGAATTATTTGGAGTTTACATTAGTTAAAATTTCTGTTTGTCATAAATATCCTGCAATAACTATCAGATATAAACAAACCGTGCGGTCATGAATCAGATACCTCTGCACTATCTGCCCCTCTGGGCTCTCGTGGCCTGCTAAGGGACTGATTTTGAGTTGATTATTTATGTTTATTTTACTTTGATTATATTTATTTATGTTATTACATATCGTCCCTACCATTTCAAACTATCGACTATGCAAAATCTCATTTTTCAGCCTTGAGACTTTGCTCTTGGATTGTGGACGATACGGCTTGTCGTAAATTGTCACAACTCTCTCACATTTAGAATAGTCTTTAATGCCTTAAATAAAGCATCGAATAAGACCATTTTTCAATATATTACTTGGTCAATGGATAGAATATGTTTGTTCCCTAGTTTGCTCCGATTTGCATATTCGATAGTTTGACATGGTAGGGACGATATTTTTACCTCATATGTTTACCCCTTTGATTACATTTATTTGTTTTAATACTTATGTTTACCTTACTTTGATTTACGCGTATTATGAACCATGGCTGGTCGCCTCCATCTAGAAGAGGCAAGGTTGAACATGTGGACAATGTTATAAGTGTCTATTCATTTATTTCTTTTCAACAGGCTAGTTTTGCTGGACGTGGAAAAAATGTTTAAAAATACAATTATAAGAAATAAAGATTGGACATAGCTAATAACCGGGAAAATGTTTAAAAATATAATAATAAGAAATAAAGATTAGACATAGCTAATAACCGGGAAAATGTTTAAAAATACAATAATAAGAAATAAAGATTGGACATAGCTAATAACCGAGAAAATTTTTAAAAATACAATAACAAGAAATAAAGATTGGACAGAGCTAATAACCGGGAAAATGTTTAAAAATACAATTATAAGAAATAAAGATTGGACATAGCTAATAACCGGGAAAATGCTTAAAAATACAATAATAAGAAATAAAGATTGGACAGAGCTAATAACCGGGGAAATGTTTAAAAATACAATTATAAGAAATAAAGATTGGACATAGCTAATAACCGGGAAAATGTTTAAAAATACAATTATAAGAAATAAAGATTGGACATAGCTAATAACCGGGAAAATGTTTAAAAATACAATTATAAGAAATAAAGATTGGACATAGCTAATAACCGGGAAAATGCTTAAAAATACAATAATAAGAAATAAAGATTGGACAGAGCTAATAACCGGGGAAATGTTTAAAAATACAATTATAAGAAATAAAGATTGGACATAGCTAATAACCGGGAAAATGTTTAAAAATACAATTATAAGAAATAAAGATTGGACATAGCTAATAACTGGGAAAAATAGTGTAACACGCTATTTAAAAATAAACAGCTAGTTATGGAAGGACTCAACTTGTGTTGTTCTAAAGGATATTTTAAATTTAAAAAAAAAATGTACTCACAAATGAATGGTCTACAAATGGGAAACTCATTGTCAATTGATTTTAAGTAGAATATTCATGAATCAATTCATTTTAAAAATAATGATACACTTGTATAATTAGTATAAATAAATGCATTGACGATTTAATAATATGTATTAGACAAGTGGATATACATAAGGAATTTTTAACAAATTTAATAATTAATATGAAAATATTGAATTTATAAATGCAGAGGAATTTTTGTTAGTTATTTATTAAAGAGTTCACAGTGTGGTGATTTGCTCTTTAAGTGAATGTGTGAACAAAGCTTACAATTATACAGAACCGTATAAACATGACATACAAATATAAACAAAAAAAAAACTATACATAATTGGGAAGATTATTAATAAAATCATAAAGTTTGGCATAACAAAAAATAAATAAATAAAATATGAACAAAAAATAATAAATAACTAAATTAAAACATTAAAATTGAAAGATATATAGAAATTTTCATGTTAATTAAATTATAGCATATTAAATAAGTTGAAATTTATTTTAAGTTTTATATAATTTAGTAGAGGAATACAACAGAGTTAAATAAACTCCCACGCTGGAGGGTTACTCCAACATGGAAAACATGAAAAAAATTAACAATCCATTAACATTTTTAGACATAAAAATAATAAATTACAATTTAATTGGGTTCAAAAAGAAATACCTCGGCCACTTATTATTATATAATAATAAAATTTAATTAATTAATATTATAAATTATATTTTATAAATAATTTATAATATTTTCATTAAAATGTGTTTTTTGTTTTTATAAATTTACTACAATGGTTATAACAATTGGCTGCAATTTATATAGAAGTTCAAATAATAATAAACTGAACATTTGGGATTGTGAATATTGTGAGATAAACTGAGGTAATGCATATTATGTAAAGTTTTTTTTTTACATAAGATGATATTAAGACACTTTTAGCTGTTTAATTTAAATTATTTATTATTAATTAAATAATAAAGAGATTCTTTTGAAACACTTGTAATACTGAACTTTGAAAATTCTCAAATATTCAAAATGATCCCCCCTCTCCCTTTAGCTGAAATTTACTCTCCTAATTTTAGTTGTACAACAGATTTAAAATAAAATCTTTAGTAAGATCTTTGGTAAATATCAATTATAGCTAATATAGTATTTTTTCAATATTTTATACACATTTTTATTTTTTTAATTATTTTAGTATTTTGAATTATTATGAAGGGTAATTTCGCAGGTTGTTTGTTGGCAGCACTGTTGCAAAATGTTTTCAAACCTCAACCTTCCCCACTTGACATCAGTCACATGCTGCACTCCTAAGGCAGTCGTCATTCCTGTTGTGTTTATTGTTGTTTGATGTGTTTTAGTTCGTCCCTCCTTTCGAATTGACAGATAAATACGAATAATATAAACTATAATGCCCGATATAATCATTGGCGGCGTTGAAGGGTATGTAGTCAATATGTAAACATAACATTCTCCTTATCTCTTACTAATATTTGTTTACACACCTTGACATTTACCTTGTCTTCTATCAGGAATCTCTTTAATCTATCCTCTAGGAAATGTTTAGTTTTCGTCTGCTCAGTTTTTGTGTGGATACAAAAATTATACTTTTGTCTGTACTCATGTTTTTAAGGTTAATGTTCTATGTTAGGAAAAAGCATCCAGTCTGTTTTCTTCATTAATACTATTTTATTGAATGTTGAAACTATTTATTTGAGTTTTTTTAAATCTAAAACCAAAAATATTTTTTGCAACTGTTAACAGATTTTAATTTGTTTGTACAATTATAAAATAAATGCCTCATGATCCTTTGAAAGAAACAGTTCTCTAAAGAAAATAAAGAATATTTTCTAGAATAGAAAAACATTACATTTATTCATTTTAAATAGAATAAATATTTCTTTTCATCATTTTAAACATTACTTTTATGGATAAAAAGACTATTACATCAGTAAAAATGGATTATCCTTTGCAATCAATAAATGAATTTTAGACAATTAAATTAAAAGAACTAAAAGTTTTCTTAATAATCAAGTTCTTATTTTCTTCTTAATTAAAACCAATTGTTTTGTGATTTTTTCCTTTATGACTATTCTATTTGTCTCCTTATTAATATGATTTAGTCATTGGTTAATTTTGTTTACGAAATAAATGATATTCTTTAGATTCTTGTCGGTGTTCATTTAATTTTAAAATACTGGGCTTTATTAGACGTTGTATTCGTCCCCTAAATTATTAGATCCATTATTTGTAAACAAAATATCTCATCAATATAGTAATAATAAAGTGTTGAATTTCCTCTACATTTGAATTTACATGTTAATGTGTTCTCCAACGGTATACAAAACCTATACTACTGCTCAAAATTTACTTTTTTTTCTTATATATATATATAAGAAAGAAAAGTAAATTTTGAGCAGTAGTATAGGTTTTATATACATATATATTATATTCTATATATATATATATATATATATATATATTTTATAAATATGGCACAGGTCGAAATAATAGTACTCCATTTTATGTACTATTTTATTTTTGGCATGCCCTATATGTTTCGTGGCCTTTATACCACCTCCTCAGGGGCCACTAAATCCCCATGTGTGGATAGCTCGCCACCCATACTAAGACTTAGTATGGGTGGCGAGCTATCCACACATGAAGATTTAATGGCCCCTGAGGAGGTGGCATAAAGGCCACGAAACATGTAGGGCGTGCCAAAAATAAAATAGTACATAAAATGGAGTACTATTATTTCGACCTGTGCCATATTTATAAAAAATAAATAAATATACATAAATAAAGGTCAGAAATCGTGGAATTGAATATATATGTATATATATATATATATATATATATATATATATATATATATATATATATACATATATAAATAGAATATATATGTATAAATATATACTCATACACTCATACAAGCATTATTGCATGTTTGTGTTATACACACTTCCTATGTATACTTTGTACTGGAGACAGGTCTACATAATGGAGAGCTTTGTGGAATGTCATGGCCAACCTGTTGATTTTTTATATTTATGAATGGAATATGTCTAGAATTTAAATAAATTTTCTACATTTTTTCTTTTATTATTCATTTAGAAGTATTAATTAAAATAAAACATTCCTGTATTATATGAATTTTCTGTGGAAACGAGAGAGCTTTGTCTAGAAAGGAATGTTCACACAGAAAAAAAAGAAAAGATTGCTGTTGGAATATAAATAAGATTATTTTCATTGACTAAAAAAAAAAAAGTATAAAATACAGCAATAAATTGTCTTCTAATAATGGGTTTAGGTGCGGGAAGGAAGGGCGAGGCTGAGGGCTTCCTTTTATTTCCTCTCCTATTCAGAATCAGCGGTAATAAATATAAACAGTATTGTAGGCACGTTTTTGATTGACTTGCGTATCCATCAGCTCCAGGCAATCTAGTGGAGTTACTTATCCAAGCAAGAAATAAGTCCAATAACATGCCACTAAAGCGTAGAGAGCAGATACTGTAGAGGTATCTGATCCTATATCTCATGACTAAGGAGATAGAATGGACAGTACTAATCTCCAGCTGCATGATTTCTCCTGTAGTGTTTCGAAATCAAGTCCTCCATAACATCAGTCGAGGGCTCAACTTGCCACCTTAGTTTATAGAACTAATATTGAAACTGAGTAGTTCAACTCAACTTAGCTTATTAATGTCAGATGAAATTCAAACATATTTATTGTTAATCAAAATATTCAGCTACTCAATATTATTATTACCCGGACGGAGATTTTTAGTGTTCAGCCACAATTAATGAATAAAAACCATTTTTTTTTAAATAAAGTTTTTTTATTTGCCAAAAATTTGATTTGATTTTGAAACTTTCATCGGTGCTTTGAGGATAGAAAGCACTGATCCTTATGAAGAAAACTTTGTTACGGTAATTATATAAAAATGTTACTCAGTTATCAAAATATTAAATCTGATTTGAAAAAGTTATGATTGAAAAAACTAATGAGAAAAAATACTTAATTATTTTAAAGAATTCAAAATGCACATATTTATAATTAATTTTCTAAGATGCCTCACAGTTATTATTAACGAAGCTGATAGTCGCTTAGAATTTCGTCAAAAGCTGCATAATTTTTTCTTAATGTTAATTTTCAACAAATAATTCCTGTCTGAGGTCCTATTGTTGATTTTTTTTCTTCTTGTAACTTCTGAAGACTCTGAACTGTTTCACTGATTGAAGACTGAACAAGAATTCTATTCACTCACTATCTGGGCAACTACCAATTACACGTTGAAGTCACTTGATTTTTAATACCTAAGAATATTTTTGTCCTTAAATTATAACAAATAATATGATTATAAAAGAAAAACATCTACGGAGGCTAGAGAAGAGCAAGTTTCTCTACATTTTTAACATTTTTACAATTCATCTACAAAATACCATTATTTGCTAAAGTAATTATTAGAACCCGTGCATTCCGCGAAGGAAACTTCAAGACTGCAATTTTTAAGGTTTTAACAATTAGGCAACATAAGTGGACATATTTCCCCTAGAGAAAAAAATGTAAATATTTCTGAATTCAGCTTCCAAAATGTCTATTAAGAAGTGAAGAACATAAAAACAGCCAAAACTTTTTCTTTTTTTTTTCCTATAACCAATTTAATGTGGTATGTGGCTACATGCGTACACAAGATATCTTCAGTCCTTTATTTGACAAGACGTTCTAGAATGGTTTTGCAATCCTATTGACTAGAGCAGTATTTAAGGGTGAGGCTCCCCCCCCCACCAAAATTTTGATTTGATCGGTAAAAATGTGTCATAAACCCCTTAAAAATAAATTAAATAAGATCACTTAGTTCATAAAAAATATATAGCATTTTAGTTGGCTAAAAGTTTTCCAAGTTATAGATTGTTAGTATTCCATACCCTGGAAATGCCCCCCCCCCAGAAATTATTCCCTATATAAATGCCTGGATAGCAGTTATCTCTTGTACTAGAGTACATCTTCTAAAGATATTTGAAATTACATTCTTATTTGAATGATACTTGGTAGCTATGATTTTAATATGTATAATAAAAAAATCAATAGATTTATTGATTTAATGAAAATATGTTTTGAATAACAGAAGGCCAAGTAGTTCTCAGCTTTCATATTCTATATTGTGTGTGAAGGAATTTGTGGTTCTAGTGCTCAGTTTTCAAGTGGTTTATCTCTGTCTTCTCAAAATACCTCAAGCACTTTTGCGTAAAAGTACATCAAATTAATCAATGCTATCTTTTCTTGTAAATATCTTGTTCTCTTAATTATTTCTTGTGCTAAAAAAAATGTTGTGTACACTTACACTCATATATATATATATATATATAATTGTATGGCCACATCAGCAGACACATTTAACAGAATCCTCAGCTACATACCGAGGCTCAAGACTACAACTCCTTGGATGAGACAAGTCAATTTTTTTCAAATGAATTGTGCAATGAATTCATTGAAAAAAGCCCCTACTTTACCACAGATCAGAGTAGGGCAAACTATGATTAATTTTATTACTAACGATTAAATGAATATGTGGAATGTGACTAACGATTGATCAAGCATATATGACTAATGACTAACAACTAAGTACTTCTATCATATACTAGTGAGTAACATATACTTAATTATTATGAACTAAAAAAAAGGACCTACATTTATGATTTATGATTAATTCAGATTTCGGAATATTAAACAAAAGGTTTTGACTAATATTTTCAGTGTGGGCGTAATAGTAATAATAATTACAAATGTAATCCGTTGTAAAGAACAAGACTCCATGTTTTTCATGTTCACTTCTCTAAGCAATTATTGTTTATCTTTTGAACAGTCTGTTCAAAATATAAAACAGAACTGCTTCAGAAGGTTTTCCAAGTCCCAATGTATATGTGTAAACCAGGGCCGCCACATAGGGGGGACAGCCGGGTACTGTTGTCCCGGGCCTCGCTAATTGGAAAAGTGTTAAGTATGAGCTTGTAAAAAGAATGGGGTTTAGAAATACAGACGGGCGTAGCCTATATTTATTTGAATTGGATCTTTATTTTTTTAATGTATATAAACGACAAAACAAGTGCAGTTCCAGAATAGTATATTTCATTAGGAGTCGTAATAAAACTACAAGTACCGAAAGTGACCTTTGCTGCACCGATTGACGGCTTTATTCTTATTTCACTCAAAACTCAAGATGAAAATAATTTTAAAATGTTTTCAGACTGGCTCTGAGACGTGGGGCCCGTGATCTGGTCCCGGGCCCGGCTCTGAGATGTGGCGGCCCAGGTGTAAACATGTTGGCATTAGTCTAATACCTTACGTATTCACATTGTTAGTCATGTCAATCATTACTACAGACTATCAATGATTAACGACTAACGGATAGATTGATGACTAATTTCAGATATGAGTAAAGTTTGATTAATATGATCTACGACTAATAATTAACTTGAGTTGTAACTAACGAGAATATTTAAATCATGACTAATGCTCATAATATTTTATCCCACGATTGATTGGCCATAAGTAAAATTTAATCAATTCGTCAATAATTTAGTTGATTTGTGCGCTTGTTTGCCACAGAAGTAAGCCACCGCCTCCAACTATCAGGTTCTCAAGCACCCATCTGCGACATTTTTTTTTTTTTTTACGGCGCTTCGACGTCTAGGCCATTAGTGGCGACATCCAGAGTGCAGCGAGGAGTGTCCGCAAAGAGCCATGGGATGAGAAAATTCCTGCCACCGGTGGGAATCGAACACACCGTCTCCCGCTTATTAATCTAAGGTGCTAGCCACTAGACCACGGGAGACCCCCCCCCCCACTGCGCAATGAACAAAACTCAGTCACGTGAAGGTTCTGATACCTGCTTTTCATCATAATAATGCGCATGCGCTAAGCTGTCAAAGCCTCCATTATCCATCCTAACGTCTAATTTCCCTCATCAGCTGATTAGTGTCAGCTGTTATTTACATGGACGCCTTTTACTCGCCCTATTGCCGCTTATAATACCAGAGCACTATAGCCTTCTACCTCTATGTTTCCTTTCTATATAGACAACCTCATTGTGACAGCCCAAATGTTTTACCAATTTTCTCTGATAAAAGATTTTTGTTTCATTACATTTTGTTGAAGGTTTGTACTTTATTATTTGTCCGCTTCGAAAGTATATATATATATATATATATATATATATATATATATATATATATATATATATATATATATATATATATAAAACGAATAGGTTAGTTATTTTATATTTATGATTATTTTCATTATTATATTTTTGAAAGCCACACTAAAATTAATTCTTCACAATTCTCAGATTGAATATGGAACCCAGTTTGTGTCTTCCTAACCTCGGGGATTTTATCGATATTTATCTAACAGGCTTCGTTTAAATGCATTCCATTCTTTCCTTGACATATCGCACTATTATTTCTAAAGTGACACAACTCAAAATAAAACTGAAATGAAAATGTGTCACTCTTTCCTATATAGAAGGAATAGCATTAAGACAGGAAGAGTGGCACAACTGCCCTCTGGTGTAGAAGCTCTGAAGCTAGGTACATACAGTTTCCATGGTTGATAAAGAGATATTTACCAAAAGTCATAACTGAAAAACACCGATTTTTTAATTGTGTCACTTTAGAAATACTTGTGCGATATCTTTGAGGTGCTTATATATGAAATACTTAATGGCAATTATTTTATAATTAAATCGAGTATAAATCACACATATGTTACCAACATTAATCGGCTTGGCTTTTTGTCCTCTTTATCGCAAGCCTATTTCGCCATCGGATGACCCAAAGGTCAAGAAATAAATGAGAAAACAACTTTTTATGTCGCATTAACAGTAAAATTCTTGTCACGATCGGAACAACACATTGAGAAAAAATTGCTATAAAATGAATACGGGCGATAAGTGAGTCATCGAACGTAACGATTATTTCTTAGAGTCAATGAACTAGAGATCAATACTGCTCTACTAGGTCTGGAATAGGAGATAAAACAAATAGATTATCACTCCTTATCAGCCGTTCAAACTGTCAAAGGTTCGAATCTAATTCAATAACAACAAGGGAATGTAGGTTAGTGTAACAGTAGTGCGTCACTAGAGATAAGATAGTATGTTTTGCTTATCTATATGTCCTACCTCTATGGAATCTCCGGCATGTAGGGACCTCAAGAAAGCTAACCTCGACATGTTTTTTGTAGGGTTCAGAATGGTCACCTTCCACTTACCAATATTTATTAACACTTTTCGTGATAAGGAACATAACATACGATTAACCCACAATTGCTCAAACGTCATAACTCGCCTTCGTTCGGATGCTCATAAATAAATAAAAAGAAAACCATTTAGACAAATATACGCCACAGAAATAATACATTTTTTTATAATGACTGGAGGTAATTAGATGCTTCTGATCGCACTTTTGGACAAAACATAAATTTTATTCAAATAAAAATGACCTATAAAAGAATTATTGGATCCCTGAGATTTCTCTAAAGATTTAAACTCCCGCAGAATTCCAACGAATCTATAAAATGTTTCTGGCCTCGTTTAAAAATTATCCCTTCATAATCCATTTTATGCATTCGGTACAAATCTATCTTCAAGAAATTCCACTTTGTCGAAATTTACGCCTGGACTTCTGTAGGACCTTTATTACACCTTCAAATGGTCATTTTCCACTTACCACGATTTTTCAACTGTATTTGTATCAAAACATATGAATAGTCCAAAACACCTCATGTTAATTTTTGTGTGTGTTTAACGGCGTATCAACATTAGGCCATTAACGCCGGACTATCTAGAGGTTGTCACCCTTTTCTATAATGCCAACAGCACGTGGTCGGTCACCCATTCAGGTACTGGTCACGCCCGACGTTGCTTAACTTCGGTGATCTGCGGGAACCGGTGCATTGAACATGGCTATGGCCGTTGGCACCTCATGTTAATATAATAATTTTTCTTAAACGTCTTTCTTTTAGCGTTCCTCCATCCTTCCATAGAGAGGAGGTTCCAGAAGGTTTTGAAGCTATTTTCGATTAGGCGATGTCAATCGGAGAAATAAGTGCTTAAAACTTCAAATGAGTTTGTTCTGTTTTTTTGAACGGGGGTTGCAGTTGTTTAACTCGCTTTTTAATAGATTTTTTTTATCTGCTTTTATCAGTGAAATTAGTATTATAGGAAAAGAAGACAAGAAAATGAGAAACTTATTGGTAATAGTGTTTGCCTTGAGCGAACGTTGAGTAGGCCGGGAAGTAATATTTCCAGGTAAGGGTACCCTTGCCATCTCTCACGTATCTCGGGCCTTAAAAGTATTTCAGGAAAGGTCTAACCAAAGTAATTACTGTTTCAGTTTCAAACTTTCCAAATGGCACTAGGGATTAGAACCGAATCGCGCTAAAATGGTGCAGTTCCTGAGTATGCGAGCCGGACTTTTTTTTTAATTTAAAAATTATATTTTTTTCATAGGGTCATTAGGTTATTTTACGAATTAATCATCACTATTATGGACGGAACATATTATCTCGCCATGTGATGGTATTCTTATAAACACGCCCTCTCTTATCTATGCAGGCAATTTTGCTGTTTCACTGTGTTTACTCCCGATCTCTAAAGGGAGGAGAACCCGCGTCAATTCGACATCGCTATAGTTCGTTCGCAAACAAAAGAACCAGGAAGTGCGCACGCGCTGCACCCAGCCCATGTGTGGGAAGGACTAGCTCTCCAGCCACGCCCCTTCTGGTTCCTTTGTTTGCGGCCGGACTATAGAAATGCCTGTCCTTCAGTATCCGTAGTGCTAAAAAGTGCCGGTGATACAAAATTGTATGTATATATTTGTTCGCGCTGGAGCATACTCTGAAATGGTCCGATTTCGTTTTAATTTGACACATAAATACGTGGCATGAGAATCAAGTCTCATTTCGTATTCTAGAGTTTATTTTTAAAGTGGGAAATACGAATATGAGGTCAGTTTTACATAATAATTATTCAAATCGGTCCTAAGTGCGATAATGTTTAGTTTTCTTTAAGAAAAAACATAGCTTCTGAAATCGTGTCATAAAAACTATCTACTTGTTTTATAGTATTGAAGAAATACTAACACATTTTAGAATAGTTGGTGAGATATCTGGATGTGCTTTTCGATTCCCCTAAGCAATAAATCTAAAAGAAAGTCCGACTAGCAGGAACTGCATCATCTTAGCGCGGTTCCGTTCTTATCTATAGTAGCTATTAGTAAATAGTAGCAGTTGTTGGTGGGGTTTGATGTTTCGCGAAAAATATCAAACAGAATCTCGAAAAGAAAATAGATTTCAGGCGCCACAGCAGGAAACTGACAGAATCACGGCGAATTCCCTCACCTTCTCAACGCTTGCTCTTGGAAACACTAATAACACTATTTCACATTTTCTTTCCTTGTTTAAGCCAAATACTCGTTTTACTGTTAAATGCAATTAAAATAAGCAACAACCAATCAAAACGATAGGCAAACAGATACAAAAACTCGTTCAAAAGAGCAAAACTAACAATTTTGAAGTTTCAAGTTGATATTTCTCCGATTCAGGGCCGCCACATCTCAGAGCCGGGCCCGGGACCAGATCACGGCCCCCCACTTCTCAGAACCGGGCCCCTACTTCTCAGAGCCCGCCCCCCACGTCTCAGAGCCAGACTAAAAATGCTAGTACTTTGCTAAAGGAATTTGGACATTTTAAAATTATTTTCATCTTGATTTTTGAGCGAAATGAGAGTAAAAGCCGACAATCGGTGCAGCAAAGGTAACTTTCGATACTTGTAGTTTTATTACGACTCCGTACTTGATATACTATTCAAGGACTGCACTTGTTTTGTCGTTATGTACATTAAACAAGTATAGATCCCATTCCAATAAATATAGGCTACGCTCGTCTATATTTCTAAACCCCATTCTTTTTACAAGCTCATAACCTATACATTTTTTCCGAATTAGCGAGGCCCGTCCCGGGCCCGGGACAACTGTGCCCAGCTGTCCCCCCATTTGGCGGCCCTGCTCCGATTGACATCGCCCAATCGAAAATTACACCAGAACCTTTTTTGTAGAGAATTTAGTAAGCCTTCGAATGGTCACCCATTCAACAGATTTGCTTGGTTAACGGCGATTCTGATATGAAATTCAGGTTGGCGTCTCCGACATTAGCTTTACAGATAAAATTTTTCAATTCTTGGGAGCAAGTTCTGCTGTTCTGAGGATTATGTTTCCTCAAATCCAGTTTCCTTGAGATCCCTCGTCACTTTGACTTTCCATTTAGTCCAGTGTCGAACACTTCCTCACTCCCCCTCTACTTTGTGCCGTTAAATTTTGCTAGCAATTCTGTTATTAAATTTTAGTTTTTGGTCGATGTTTCTGCCTAATTGGGCAAAATTATCTCACCTCATTGAAGTTGATGATTTTACTTATATATCTCTATTCTTTAAGATTCCGGCCAATTCGTTATTATATTCTTTAAAATCTTTTTCTTCTTCCTCTCTAATTCCTTTAGGGGGCAAGATTAGCTCAGTGGTAGAGCACTGGACTAATAAGCTGGAGGCCTGAGTTCAAACCCCGAGCAAGCACTAAAGATTTTTTCTTCTAGTGTCTTCGTTCGTTGTCACCGGTTGAATTCGGCCTCCCTGACCGTCCCTAGGCCAACCCAGCCTTTAATAAATTTAATAATGGGTACCTTGGTTGGTGCTAATGACTCTAGCAGTCGAAGCAGCCAAGGGGAAAATCAGGCGGCCGGAGCATAGTACTGACCACACTATCTCCCTAGTGTGCCGTATGGTCATGAATCAGATACCTCTATAGTATCTGCCCCTCAGGGCCCTCGTGGCCTGTTACGGGACTGATTTTTTTTTTCTCTCTAATTCCTTCAATTATTTTCTTTTTTAAATTACAATGCTAATGAATTATGTAGTCCTCTTAAATCCATCCCATTCAAATAATTAATAAGTAGAAGTTTCTATCGGAATAGATGTTATAATAAGAGAATATCCTGTTTTGAGATGAAGAAACCCTTACATCATGTAGTTACATCAGCTCTTTTTGTACTAAAGGGATCTTGGGAAAAGCACACTTTCATTTTTTGCCAGATGCCTCTGTAGAACGGAGGTATTTTATGGCGGAGTGTTACGCCCTCACTGGAACCGATCAATTCCACACTCTTTTCTTCAATCAATCTATTATCCCTAGATTCTAGGCCCAAAATATTATCAATACTCAAAGCGAACATTCAATACATTACATCATTTATATATTAAATCTTTGAATGAAAAAGCTTCTGCTTCAGAAGAGATAAAAGTACTGTTCAAAATTTATAATTACAAAAAAAAAAAAATGAGTTTATTATTTTATAATTAAGACACTAGAAATCCTTGAAGTTATTATATAAATGTTTTGAGAGTTTACATCTAAATTCATATGTTCCCTCAATTTATTGTGGAAAAAGCTTTTCGGGATCTCTGACTAGGGATATGATGCTCTTCGAGTGATAACAGAACATACTATAGTATTGGAAAACATAACATAAATAAACATTTCATTACTATCAGCATTATTAACATTATTCATGAAAGTTACACTTTTTCATAAAAATGATATATCAAATGTTATATTTATATCAAATATAAATGTATCATATTTATTTAGTATAACAAATTTTATTAATTTAAATTTCCATATCCATTTATGAATAACTTAGATTTTGAGGGCAGTTTAACTACAGGTTACCCCCCCCCCCCCCTAAACCCTTGGCCTTGGAGTCCTAATGCCTTAGTACTAAAGTTCATCATGACTCCTATAAAATAATAACGTAAAAAGAAAAACATTATTTTTTAATAAAAAAAACATATAAAACATCTTTGAATAAAAAAAATTAGCTTCGAGAATTAAGCATTATTAATTTTCAACTTTTTATCTAGAGTCACAAGATCAATGTATTGTTTTTATTTTTTGCAGTGGAGCTACGGTATCTACAGTTGTTCTCTACAATGGGAAAGGAGAATGCCTTGCTAAAAAGGTCGGGTCTGGAACCAACTTTTGGGTAAGATATCGATGATGGAAAATATTTAATTACTCTTTGCTCTTCCTCTTGTTTATATTCATTATTTGCTGCCTTACAAAAGGGCTCAGGGCCATGAAATGATTCCCCTGATCCATTCTTGGCAAGTCCATCGTACTTTTCATTCCCTTCAATGCCGTTAAGTCCCGGTATCCACACGAATGTGACCTTATTGTGTTTTCCCAGGCCATTTAGAGCATTTTATGCCTTCTGTACCCTTAAGCCGCTGTAAACTCATGAGTGTGACCTTATTGTGTCTTCCCAGGCCATTTAGAGCATTGTGGGCGTTCAGTCCTGCTCACCTTTCACTAGTTACGTAGATTCTTTGCTTTTGGGCTAAATATACTGGAACTTGTATTGCATGTATTTCTGTCTGAAGAACAGTGGTTTGTGATCAAAGACGTTTAGAGATTTGTGTTTTGGGTCATATAATCCTGTACCAGCTCTTTCATCTTTAAGAGAACCCTCTGAATCAAGGTTCGCCAAATTGAATCCTGAGTTCCATTAGGAAAATCCACTATTTTGTAGAGTTCCTCATTTTTTTTCAATTAGGAAGTTATTGCACATTTTAATTTTAATGACATTGTCCATTTAGCGAACATTCAATAGCGAACATTACAATAGCGAACATTTGATTTTGGTGATTGTGGTTTGATCACACCACTAGTGTGATCACTACCTGTTTAGAGTTCCTCTTAACTCAATATCAGAGTTTGTGACTGCCAGCAGAGGGTAGGCAGTGCTAAAAACATAAATAGCTTCAATTCCCTATTACGACTAGTAAACACTTACGTGCTGGCATTCACCAGCCGCTGGTTCTGGTTCAGACTAGGCTGCATGCTAATAATATTACCAGCGGCTAGCAAGTAGCTGCTGCTAAACAGCCTAGTGTGACCGCACTTATACTGGGAGATCTATCCCTTAGATTGATTAGCTGATATTGTAGAAGTAATTGGATTAATTATATCATAACATTAATTATTTATTATGAAAATGAATTGTTGAATATTGTTTATTAGTTTGTGTTTGTTAGATCCTCGGAAAGGAGGAAGCAAGGAAACGGATTGCAGATCTTATTAAAGAGGTTTCGGACGAAGCAAAGCTCCCGGAAGGCAAGCAGATTGATTGCATGGTGAGAATAAATTAATTATTGTATTCATTACTTTGTCTGTGTTTGGCCTATTAGTCCATTTGTTGAATGTTACATGTTCTTTTTTTATATCTTTTATTATGTATTAGAAGCCCTTCCAACCGATTGCATCAATGAAATGTGAAAAGAAAAAGGATGATTATGTTGAAATATTTAATTGATTTACAAATTCTTCATTATCTCCCCCCCCCAAAAAAAAAAAAAATTTACCATTTATCCCTTGCATATTCACTATAGTTTAGCACCACAGGTTGGTCCAATCACATATCAATTTTATGCTCTTTATCATTAGCATTTTTGTAATATATTTGTTTTTTAATTTGTATTAATTTCTTTTACCAGAATCACACATTGAGAAGTTATTTAGATACAATTAAACCAGCTTCGAAATGATGAACTGAAAATAAACCAATTATGCTAGGATGTCAGTTATTGGCCATTTGACCTTCTAAAAAGTAAACTTGGTCTTGAATATGAATGTCTTGCTCACCACTGGGCGTTATCTAGGATTATATTATCCATGATGTCAATTACTCAAAGCTTATTTAGCTCTGGTCTTGTGTCTTTGTGGCACATACATTGATGGAGTTGGTGCCTCTGGATAGTACCACCAGCCATTCCTCCTTCTTTTGGAGCTGTATTTCATGTTGAATATCTAGCAACTTTTCGCTCGTCACATAGTATTATCCATGTAATTGTTGAAGTTGGGACAGGAGCGTATATAGGAAATAATTTCAGGAGGGGCTGTGACCACCAGGGGGTATGGAATGCCTGCCGAAATGGAGGGAGCTCCGGGAAAGTTTTAAACATTTTAGTGTAAAATTGTGAGTTTTTAGGTCATGCGACACCTAGTAAACCAGGGTGAATGTTGAAGATATTTTTCGTTTTTATTGGCTTTTTTACCCAAAAAGTTCCTACTAAAATGACAAAATGAACTTTTTATGAACATTTATTTTTATCTAAATAATTTTTCATTTTTGTTCTATTTCCATGATTTGTAAAATCGTTATGCCACAATTTGCATTAGACTGAATAGTTTTATATATTACACACACACACACACACACTAAGCACTTCTCATCACTCTTGCAGCCATCCCCTCAATCGAATTCTAGAACTTAGAATTGTTAGTCAACTAAAATGCAATTACACCCCAGAAAAAAATTATTTTTTCTGAAATAATTGGTCTTAGTCAAATCAAATTTATTTTTGAAGTTTTTATGAAACACCGTACTGATTAAATCAGATTTTTGTATACGCGAATGAGAAGGAAATCTAGGTACTAATATAGACTAATGTTTCAGTGCCTGAGCTTGAGCGGTGCTGAAGACACGAGTATAAACGAAGAATTCAAGGATGGACTATTAAAGCAGTATCCTGGGATCTGCAGGCAGTACGTCATTTGTAGCGATACGGTCGCTCCTATTGCTGTTGTTCATGAAAACGGTGAGGGTTTTTATTGTTGATTTTTTTTTTTTAATTGGACATAGAAACCAATTTAAACAAATGAAAAACATACTTGTTGTTGGAGACCGTCATCATGGCATTGGTGAGAGTACTGTGGGCGAGCGCTTTTGACGTAAGTATGTCAGTATCAAGCCTCTGTTGAGGTAGTACTGAGCATGGTTTGTAATGTCAAGGTATTTATATTAGGGTGAAGTAAGTTGTTTACGTCCGTGGGGGTCGTCCAGGTAATTTGTTTCTCTGTTGTATGTGCAAGGGTTTGTTCGGGTAAAGTGTTTGTCACACTGTCAAGTGTGTGGGTCGTTGCCTTCTTAGGGTCGATCAGGTAGTCTGATAAATATTATTATATGGAATATGGGGTAATTTGTAGTTTAACTTTCCTAGTTTTGAGCTCTACATTATAAACAATGTCGTTTTTTGTGAGGAATTACTGTTGTGTCAGTCCTTTTCCATTGGTTTCTTCATTTAATTAGTTTCATTGGTTTAAATATAGTGTCAGAGCTAGTGTTTAATTGTTCGTTGATGATGTTTTTACTGAAATATTGTTGTTTGTATATCTCCACATTCTCTAGCATGTCAAGTATTCCTCCTTTTTGTTGTCTGTGTAGTATTGACATGCTGTTTTTTATGTTGGTAGGGTCGTGTGTATGTGCTTGTTGGTATAGTTAGTCGCGTTTTTTCTGTCTAAAGGACCTTATATGTTCTGTATATCTAGGTCTTTAGTTTATTTTCTGTTTGTCTGATGTGTGTGTGGTAACAAGTGCATTTTAGTTCGTAAACTCTGTTAAAGTCGTAATTGTTAGATCTGTCAATATTGTTTGTCTAAGTTGTTGTCTGTTTTTAGTGCTGTCTTAAGTCGTTCTTTGTGGAACAGGTTAGTGATAATGACGTTCTTACATCGAAAGCGCTCGCCCACAGTACTCGCAGAGATGCCAGTGACGACGGTCTGCACCAACAGGTATGACAGGTATATTTACCTAAATGATAAACTGTTTATTGTGTTAGTTAAAGTCATATAAAAATCAGATATCTCTATGGAATCTGCCCCTCTGGATGCTCATTCCTTGTTACGGAACGGATCGTTATATAAAGTCATTTTTTATCCTACTGTTTTCATCTTCTAGTCTAATTTCTGTATTCCTTTATATGAACCTTAAATAAATTAACAAGAAACTGAAAGGTCTACTAATAAACATAAAAAATAACAAATGTAATTCTCATGGAAAGTATGGTGATCTAGGTGGAGTCGTGTTGATAGCAGGAACTGGATCGAATGCTCTATTAATCAATCCAGACGGTTCTGAAGTACGATGTGGTGGATGGGGTCATATCATCGGTGATGAAGCTTCTGGTAAGCATTAAACAACTTTCTATTATTAGTTCATCGAGCAAACGAATCAGCTGCTTGTATCTTCCTCATATGTAGAGAGTTCATAATCAACTTCCATTGAATGATCACCGACCTCTCCTTGGAAAAGCTTTATTAGATTATAGACCTAAGGAGACAGTGGCTCCTCCTCAGAGTTCTGCCTAATGCTAGTCTATCCTAAAGCAGACTTCCTTACTGGAGAATTTCCTTGAAGGCCTCCAAGAATTTTCTCTAATAAATGTTTTCCTAGTGGAGGTTGATGGTTATACTTTTTAACCTCATCTTTATCACTTCCACTCTAAAACTAACAAAAAAATAGTCCGACTCACAGGAACTGCGTCATCTTAGCGTGTGTCCGTTCATATCCCTAGTGTCATTAGTAAAGGAATAGAAGCAGTTATTGGTAGGTTTTGATCTTTCATGAAAAATATAAAATGAAATCTCAGAGAGAAGCAAGATTTAAGGCGCCACAACAGGAAACTGACAGAATCCTAAGTGGAAATGACTCCATCCTCCTTCTCAACCTTCTCTCTAGGAAAACACTATTACAAATATTTTTCTTATCTTGTTTTACTAAAATACTCATTTTACTGTTAAATGCAATTAAAAAAAAAATTAAAAAATTAGTAAACGGAGTCAAAACCCCAATCCAAAGAAAGTTGTATGCACTTCTTTCTTCGATTGACATTGCCACAACTACAAATTGCTTCAGAACCTTCTTTGAAAAAAATGTAGTGAGCTTTCAAATGATCGCCTTTCACTTATCACCAACCATTTTTAATATATTTAAGAAAATATACGAAGATCCCAAAATTTTTCATGTCTGTAAATACATTTTTTTTTTCTTCTAGTACTTCCTTACCTACAAATGTAACCAAAATGTAAATACCTTAGTTTAGATGAATTTCAAGCATTTAGAAAATATTTCAATTGAATCCAACGATTCTAAGTACCCAAACCGAAAATCTATCTATGGATTCTGAAACTTGAAATATTCTAGTTGGCACTTCTGTAGTGTGCCATAAGGTGAACCTCATAAGCGGGTTTGCTCCCTATGTAGAGAGGGAGGAGCCGTGCTAATACTAATGAAGTATCGAAACAAAGACTATGCGCATGTATCAAAGGAAGTTTATATGAAGATACTTTGTCCCGGTATTATATTACATGTTTACTACTTATTTATTTTTTTTTTAGAAAAATTGTAGCATTTTCCTTTAAGATTTTTCCTCTTTTCCTAAAAACTGATTCTGACAGATATACTGAATAATTATTTATTTGCTGATAAGTGATTAACCCTTGTGATTTCCAGGAACTGCTGATATACCTCCCACTCAGTGCGACTGGGGTACTGTATCTTATCTTCCCAGTAATCAAACAGCAACTAATTTTAGACTTTGATTGATTTCATACTTGAAAAATTACAAAACACCATTGTTTAGAGTTTTTTGCTCGGCTATAGCTAACTGTATATAAAAGTTGCATCAAACGTTGAATAGAGTAGATGTTTTTTGGCTTAATAAATTAATGTTTTTGTAGTTATTTAACGGTTAACAGTTTAAAGCTGTACGGTTATACGTTTTACACAAAAATACAAGTAAAGGAACAAATATACGTTGTCTAATTAGACAGGTCAAGTTCGTTAACCGGCAGAATCCGTTCTCTGGAACATTGTCATTTGGGTAAAATTTGTGTCAAAAAAATCATAGCCATTTTGATTAAATGGCTATAAATTAATTTTTTTTGCGTTAATTAATTTTAACGTTAACTAACGTTTAATTTTTTGCGTTACTGGGCTTCCATGTTCATGAATTATAAGTACGGGGACGTGGACGAAATCTAATGAAACCATTTTCAAGGCCATATCTATAACCATTTTCAAAAAAAGTGGAAACAACTAGGTTTGTCTTTTGATTTTCAGATATATTCTTATATATCACAAAACTGGTTGGGAAATCATTGTAAACATAAAGCATCTATTCGAAAGCTTATAAAATGTCCTAAAAAAACGGTTCTTATTTTTATTTGAACGATGTCATTTTCAGAAATCATCACTTAAATGGAGGAATTTCTGCTTACAGTGTTGTAAGTTTCCTTTTGTGGAGGCCGAGATATTGATTCTCTTTGAAATTAAATTTTACATTTTTGACAAAATATTAACTGTTTGATTGAATTGTAAGGTTTTCAAATGACACTAGGGATAAGAAAGGACAGTTCCTTGACGCAGTTCCTGTGAGTCGGAGTTTTTTTAATATAAGTTTATTCTCTAGAAGAAGCATCAAATCTGCTGTGAAACTAGTAGAGCAATAAATATCTCTGGAGTAAAACAGTCCTTGAAATTAGAATTTTAGATCTTCCAAAATAATGTATTTTCTAGCAGATTGTAAATTTTAATAAATCATTTAAAACGCCTAGAAAAAAACTCAAGGTAAATTTGGGAAGTGGTGTGCAAGAATACTTATTTCTCTCTCTCCCTGTGGTGAAAAATGTTTGAATGAAACGCCTACATTAATGAAACGTTGATTGTGTTTCAGCATTTTGGATCAGCCAGAAAGCTATCAAAGTGTATTTTGATGACGAAGATAACCTCCATCCTGCTCCCAACGGGTTTAGCACACAAGTAGTTTGGGAAACTATACGTTCTCTCTACCAAGTCGAGACAAGGTATTTGGGAGTTATCCCACTCTTCTATTATTAACATACTTATAAAGACTTTTTTTTCCTTGTCTTATTCAAGCATAGACTTTTAGAATTTCAGTGTTGCAACAAAATATTGAAAATCTAGTAGCAGCAATACTAGAAGAAGTCCGACTCGCAGGAACTGTGTCATCTTAGCGCGATTCTGTTCCTAGTGTCATTTGGAAAGGTTAGAATAGAAACAAACAATTTTTTTGTCTTGATATTTCATGAAAATTGTCAATCCTCACTCGAACATCTAAAATAAAAGCGATATTAAGGCGTTAATATCGCTTTTATTTTAGATGTTCGAGTGAGGATTGACAATTTTCATGAAATATCAAGACAAAAAAATTGTTTGTTTCTATTCTAACCTTTCCAAATGACACTAGGAACAGAATCGCGCTAAGATGACACAGTTCCTGCGAGTCGGACTTCTTCTAGTATTGCTGCTACTAGATTTTCAATATTTTGTTGCAACACTGAAATTCTAAAAGTCTATGCTTTTAGTCTATGCTTTAATTAAGGCGTTAAGGCACTGGAAACTTACAGAAGCGGAAATTACACAATCCGGCTCTTTCCTATTTTAAAGTAAGGCTCTATAAGTCAATACAAAAATGCTTCTCATTTAATTGTCATGTTTTATTGAAAAAAATGCAATAAAAATAACAACAACCAATTAAAAACTGAATTTAAAAAATTAAAAAAAAACAAAAAAACAGACCAATTACTCGTAATAACTGAGGCAAACAGGGACAAAAATATGCCCCCCCCCCCCCCCGACAGATGACTTGGCTCCATCTCCACAGTCACACGCGTCTGATTCTTTAATTTTAAACCTTTTTAGGCAAGAATTAAAGTCACCGTGGCCAGTTAGAAATTGAGTGGTCCAAAAGTCCGGTAAAATCCACTCTTGAAGCTGTCTCGCTCTCACGTCCGGAAAGAAATTCCTTGTAACGGACTTCCTTTTGTTGACAGTCTCCAATCTGTTGACCACGTATCTGTAACATATTCTTTTACTATTTCTTTCTGCCGTTTGTATCGCCCCGGCTCTGCTTCTACCTCAGCCAAAGACTGGCGCAGGTTCCCTGGTAACTCGTGAGGAAGTGGGACTCCTTTATTTACGTAATAGGATGCTACTCTCGCCGTGACTAGGATGCCTATAGGAGGAGCACCCCTGACCATGCATAGGGCTTCGTTAGACACCGTCCTGTACGCTTTGCTCATCCTTTTCAGTGCAATCCTCTGTAAACTGGCCAGCGCTTTCAGGTGATTCTTCCTCAGCAGAGTGTGCCAACCCTCGACCGCATACAGCATTACGCCAACTACGCAGGCCCAATACATAATTTTTGATGGCTTGATCCCATCCCCCACGTCAGAGCCGACAATGCCTAAAATATGTTTAGCACTTTCATCACCTTTTGGGTGAGAGCACTAATGTGGGGGGTTATACTCGGTCCTGGTCCAAGGACAACACCCAGATACGTGATCGTGTCTGCAAAGGTTATCCGCTTTCCCTTCACAATTGCCCGTGGGGGGGGGGGGTGACGACGATCGAATCGGCCCTTTACCACCATAGCCGTCGTCTTCTCTGCCGACACCTTCAAGCCAACCCCATCACACCAGTCCATGACCCGAGTTAGCGCTAGTTCCGTGCTTCTCATTGCGGCTACCCTTGACTCTCCAGCTGCCACCACTGCAAGATCGTCCACAGGTGAAAATCCTGCTTCTTGTAGGTCCGTCAACACCCCATCAAACATGGCTGCCCAGAGCGTTGGTCCTAGAATGGATCCCTGAGGGCATCCTTTCTTGATAGCATAAGGCTCTTCTTCTGCCCCCGCAGACACCACAACTGCTGCACGGGATTCCAGGTAGCTTGAGATAAGGGCTTATATGTTGCTCGGTATTTCCATGCCCCTCAGTGCCAGGCCGATTGCCGGCCACCATGCGTTATCAAAGGCTCCGGCAATATCCACGCTGATTAACACAACATACTTCGATGGGTTGGTCCTACAAGAATCTATTAATCTTTTAATGGCATCAGCCGTTGATCGTCTAGGTCGCGATCCATATTGCCTGTCATTTAGACAAAATTCAATACGAGGACGGATCTCTCTACACACCAGCCATTCTAGAGTTTTACCTAGAACTGGGAGAAGTGAAATAGGCCTATAAGCTTCTGTACACTCCCATAGTACCCGCTCTTGTCCCTCCGATCTCTATCCTCCCACTCATACAACAGCCTTCTTTGACCGTTCCTTCATCTCCCGAGCCTCCTCCCTCTGGAACTCTATCCCTCTTTCGATTCGACACTCTCCTTCCTTACCTGTATTTAAATCCCGCCTCTTCGCTTTTCTCCTATCCTCCCAGGAAGACGCTTCTTAAGATTTGACCACCAGGAAGACAAGTTTAGCTATGTAAATTATGTTGTTGTTTTCTTCTCTTGTTTAAGCATTTATTTTTATTCATATCCTTTTATAGCCCCCATTTCTTTAATATATATATATATTTTTTAATAATTATTTATTTGTTTATTTTAAACTATTTAATTATATTCTCATCCCCCTTTGAATATTGTATCACCATTGCTCCAATCCAATTATAATTTATGTACATATTTACTTATGTTTTATTTTATTATTTAAGACTTTACTAATAACATTTGTATTAGTTTTTTCTGCTTTTGTTTTTCTTTATTTATAATCATATTTTTAGGTTAAATTTGTTTGTTCAACCGTATGTATTTATTTTTACCCTTACGGGACGAAGTCCCAGAATAATGTATTTTTTTCATTCATTCAAATTTCACCAAATTATAGAATAATTTATGTCGAAAGTAGAAGCAGCACGTTGACTACGTTAAAACTCCCCAATCGCCTTTTTTTTTTTTTTTTGTTCCTTCACCTGTCATAGCTAACAATACCCTTTATGATTTAGTGGAATTTGTTTGTAGATTAGACCTTCTGAAGCATTTATACAAGGAGATGCAGAAGTCGCATATTGCTAAGCTTTGTAAAGAACTTGCCGAGAAAGCATACGAAGGGGATCCATTATGCTGTTGGATCTTCGAACAGGCCGGTCGAGAGCTAGCAAAGTATTTGCAGGCAGTTTCAAGAGGAGCTCATCAGGTACTTTCTATCTTACTATATCAGCAATTTGTCTAACTTTAATAAATTTGCAGCAGTTTAAAAATAAATTGATCAAAACGTTCTTTTGTATTATCAAAGAGTAAATATTCCACTTAAAATGGTAGGCTATAGGAAGGTCAAAGTATTGTCCACTTATATGTACCAAGGGTTCACTTGAATGGGCCCCCGGGCCTGACAGAAATATCGTAAAATTTTCTATCCTGAAAAATTTAGCTTTTTATAACTTCTGTTCTACTCAATATATTAAGTGGGCTGACCTCTTAAAAGAGGTCCAAAATGTTGGACAATGTACAAAAAATGAAGCAGTTAAAGTGTGTCAAAACTTGAAGACTTGTAAAAACACTTTTCTGGAGGATTATTGCGGGCTGTGGGCTAAACACCAACAAACACCTATTGTTTGGGGCAATAAGCTTGAGGTAGAGTGTCCCACTTTATGGTCGCTCTCTGTACCTCCTTTTATTCTAGCTTGTTCCATTTTCACACTTGGAAGGTATTTTCATTATTCCGTTATAAGTGTAGGTGCAAGGTACTTGTTTGTGGGATATTATTTTATTTTGTTGTGTGCAAAAGTCAAGTTTTTTTAGGGTTTCCCCCCCCCACGTTGTTCGTATCTTTTTTTAGTGCTGTGCTTTGGTATTACCATAGTAAACACACATTTTTAAAATGCATTGTGAAAAATGTAAAAAAATTGGGAAAAGAAGTTGTTAACTCTGCTTATAGTGGTCCAAAGCCAAGAGTGGTCCAAGAAGAGGATGGAACATTTTTAGTTAAATAATTATAATTTGTATTGCCTGTGAAAATATACCTATTACATTTTATTTTTAAACCTAACAAGTAATATATGTTAAAATAAAAAATAGCTAAAAACCTTCTTTTTTTTTTAATTTTATTTATAATTTTATAAAAACAGATATAATCTCTCACAAAAACTGATATAATTATTTTTTACAAAATTCAAAGGTGGGGTCAAAGGCTGTGAAACAAAAACTTATATTTTAGAAAATACATTAGATAGTTAGAACTAGGGTAGAGTCGCAATGTCTACGCCTGGCTAGAGAGGCTGGCCAGGAGGGTAACGCACGGCACGTCTACCAGTCAGTCTCTAAAAGGTTAAGCCATCGGACTTCTCTATGTAATTAAAAGGATTTATTCATTTATTTGAATTGAATTAATTATTTGTTTGGTATTTCCAGGAACTGCTGTCGCTGGAAGGCGGACTCCCTGTGGTATGCGTAGGTTCTGTCTGGAAAAGCTGGTCTCTTCTAAATCCTGGATTCATGGCACATCTTCAAGAACATCCAGTACCATCATTACGAGAAGCATCACTACTCAGCATCAAAACCAGCGCTGCAACCGGTGCTGCTTATCTTGCTGCGAAAGCCATCGACTACTATCTCCCTAGAGATTACGCTAGCAACTACACCGTCTTCTATCACTTCAAGCTATAGGCTCTTCGACATCCTCGTTTACTTCGGTCATTATCAATGACGCTAAAACAATATTCAATTTAAACATCTCTTGAGGTGAAAGTTGCATTTACAACCTTCTTGTAGGAATTTATTTTATCCAGGAGCTTTTTTGATTTAAAAACAAAAACTTATTACTAGCAGGTTGTCTATTGCACAAAAAAGTTACGAAATTGAAAATAGGACACGAAAAAGTCATGAATGATGTGACCATGTCACAAAATTTCAGCTCAAAGCTTCAGCTCCTCTAACTCAATCTTTCTAACTGATTGACATTGGTAAATATCTCTTTATCAACCATCAGAACTGTATGTACCTAGATACAGAGCCTGTAGATCAGAAAGCACTTGTGTCATCCTTCCTCTCTTAATGCTAAGCCCCCTATACATAGGCAAGAGTGACACATTTCCAGGTGAGTTTTATGTTGAGTTGTGTCACTTTAGAAATACTAGTGCGATATGAACTTGTTTTACAGTTTTATTAATTGTTTTAAATTTATGTAAAATTGTAAGTTTATAGATATCCCGGTAATCCATGTAAGGTTACAAATAATTTTAAGCTAAAAGTTTAGCTTTTTCTTTTTAAGTGAAATTAATTACTTTTTAATGGCCATGAGATTTGTATTTCAAGTCGTGAAAAGGGCTTTCACAAAAGTAGTAGACACACTGACTAGGAAATCTTTAAGATGAATTTCCTAAATGAAAAGGTCCTTTTTTGAAAATAGTTCCTCCTCAGTTTGATGAATATTTTGAACTTTAAGTTCTGTGGGATTTCCCTTTATATCATTGGCTGTGTTATCAACGAATGGACAAAAAGAAACTGATAAAGAATCAACTTCTTTATTGGTATGATGACTAATTTTTAAAATTTGTTTAAATGACATTTTAAATATCACGTTCATATTTTTTTAAAATAATTTATGTTAAACCTCTAAGGTATAATTGTTATTATTATTTTTTTTAATATATTAGTCAGTGAGAGGCAATGGATTCATAATCCTATTGTACTACCAAATAAATGAAATATTTTTGTTGAACCTTTTTTATTTTGTTGACTGATGTTATGAGAGGTGCTCTAAAGAAGACCAGAAACTCCAAAAACATGAAATCTACTGGAAAATTTCTGCTCCAACTAAATTACTCAATTTTTAATTGGACACCATCTAGATTCGTGTATGCAACGCCAATCAGATCCCATTTCTCTCAAGGAAATAATAAAACTTATATGAAGGTAGATTTTGTGAGGGTTCGGTCGTGGTATCTTAATGAAACTTTGTGAGGGTTCGGTCGTGGTATCTTAATAAAACTAATTTTTTTATAAGAAAAAGTGTTTTATTATTTGCCGACGTTTCATCTTGAAATTGGATCCTTCATGAGGATGACGAGAAGGAGAACTATGCCTCACTGATGATTAACATTTCTGTCACACGCAGAAGATACGACGATCGAACCCTGACTTATTCTATCTTCGCATCACCAACGGTCAACGATGCTCCAAATGTTAAATTGTAAGATAATTGAAACAAACAAAAACAAATATTTGTAGCTGAAATGTTTTTGAGAATTTAAATTCCTTGTACATTGCCTTAACATTGGTAAACTTTTTCATCAGAAAATAATATTTGTTTATCAACTAAAAAGAGTTTATTTCTTCCAGAAATTTAAAAAAATAATCTCTGGGACATGAGTATTATATTTGCGATACAAGAAACTGTCTTATTACACTAAAATAATGGTGCAAGCCTTAAACTTTTATAAGACAATAAAAATAAATCTACAATTATAATTAAATTAAGGCAAAACATTTGTATGTACTGGACTATTTGTATGTTTTTATTAAATTTGGTGATTCTGTTAACAAACTGTGATGTAATAAAAAAAGACTACTTTATACAATGCTTATACAGATATTGTTATTTTTGTATTTTAGTAATTCCTTTTTAGTGCCATCCCTCTCTCCCTCCACAGGGATGAAAAACGCTTATGACGACGACCTTATGACGCAACTGGGGTATGGCAATGAGAAATGTCCACGTTTCAGACCCTAAAGGTCACAAAAATACCAGTGGTTCAAATTTGTGTCTGTGTGTATGTATATTGAGTTGTGGATTTTCTGGAAAATGTTCTTAGCCACTGAATGTTCACGGTTTTGTAAAATTAACTTTCATTACTAGATACTAAAAGTAAGCAGCATTGGAGTATTTTTATCAACTATGGATAGGATGCCCTTTTCAGTTCTCCCCCTTACAACAAAATAATAAGCAAAATTGTAATGGACAAAGGATACAAGTTGTGATTTATAAGTTCTGAAACTTGTATAGAGCTGAAAATTTAAATATAATAATTCTTAAATAACTATTATGCTTTTATAATATGCCAGTAATTCATTGAAGAATAGCATATAGGACAAAATATTTTATTTACTTATTGAAGTATGAATCATGGGTGTATATATGGTCGGGGAATTTTGTTCTGTTGAGAACATTTTGTGTATAAAATGCCTATAAAAACGAGAAATGTCGTCAGGTTTTGCACTAGTTTACTAGGTGTCTAGAGAACCTTAAATCTCACCATTTTACACTAAAACATTTAAAATTTTCCCTACCCTGCAATGCCCCCCCCAGGTGCTAGCAGCCCACCCAGGAATTATTTTCTTCAGAACAGCAAATTTTAAAATATATGATATTGAATGGAAATGAAGAATTCGGGTCTGTGTGTTCCTTTAATAGATGCTCAAAAGAAGAAGCAGAATTTGAAAGGATGACATTGTCATCACTCATCAAATGAAGGTTTTGTGAAACTGATACCATTGCATTTGACTACAATTTTGTTGCCTTCATAGTTATACCAGGTCATTCAAAAAGTCCTGTCGTTTTTTGGGGGGAAATTATAAATAAATAAATATTTTCAAATAATCACCTTTATTCATCAAAATATCCACCGTTACAGTCGGTAACCTTCTCCCAACGAGATGGTAAAGCCCAAATTCCTTCCTTAAAAAACTGTTGATTTTTACTGCAAAAATAAGTGGTCAGTTCGTGAATTAGGTTGTCACGGTCTTGAAAACATTTCTGTCTCAGATTGTTGTCGAGATCTCTGAATAGGTGATAATCAGTGGGTGACAGGTCAGGGGAATATGGTGGGTGAGGCAAAACTTCCCAGCCTATTTCTGTCAATTTTTGACAGAAATTTGAAAAATTGACAGAAATTTGAAAAATTGACAGAAATAGGCTGGGAAGTTTTGCCTCACCCACCATATTCCCCTGACCTGTCACCCACTGATTATCACCTATTCAGAGATCTCGACAACAATCTGAGACAGAAATGTTTTCAAGACCGTGACAACCTAATTCACGAACTGACCACTTATTTTTGCAGTAAAAATCAACAGTTTTTTAAGGAAGGAATTTGGGCTTTACCATCTCGTTGGGAGAAGGTTACCGACTGTAACGGTGGATATTTTGATGAATAAAGGTGATTATTTGAAAATATTTATTTATTTATAATTTCCCCCAAAAAAACGACAGGACTTTTTGAATGACCTGGTATATATATAATTTGTTACTTTGCCTTTATAGGCTTCTAGATACATTTTATTATATGAAATTTGATCTTAGGAATCAAATGAAACCATTTCAAATTACCTTAAATATCTCAAAGCCAGATTGGAAATCTCAATAAGTTTAAGGCATCAATTTAAAAGCATCATATAATTCATTAAAAAATGATTCTTATGCAATTTTTGTTGGAGTGACCTCATCAGTATTTAAACTTCAAGTGCTGGATTATGTCTCTGTCTGCCCCCCCCCCTAGTGCGGTGTCAACCACAACTTTTTCAGGTTTTTCTATGTTTTCCTGTAATATCACTCTAAGGTCTATCGTCCGGCCAAATTGCAAGTTTCTGATTGTCGGGAAGTACCATGTAATTTTCATGATGAAAATTGGTGAAAATGCTGATTTTTTAAATTCTCTAGTTTCAATCTACCATTATACAAGTTCAAAGAAGAAGAAAAGTATTTTTATTTTTGACATATAGCAGTTTTTTTTTTTTTTTTTCACAAATGAAAAGAAAATAATATAGGAAGATAGTAACAGCTTTATTTACTCCTCAAATATATTTTTATTTCAAGCTACACAAGGTGCTGCATGCTGCACACTAAGTTATTTAACAATGTTTAAATAAAAACATGTTTTAAAAAATTATAAATAACTTAGCGTGCAGCAGACCACACCATATGTAGCTTGAAAATAAAAATATATTTGAGCACTAAATAAAACTGTTAACAACATCCTACAGCCTCTTAGTCTTCAACTGAGGATATACACAATAATAATTTATGAATTTAAAAATTCTAAAGAATGTCTTGATACAGCCTGAGCTAAATTTTTGATATATGTATTACTAAAGCTAGCGGAATTAAATATATCTCCCTTGCCTGACTCCCCCCCCCCCCCCCACTCTTCAAATATTTGGCGTTTTCCTAGATGAAATTGACATAAAGAATGTCGAATTAACTAAAGATCTTTATGAAGTACTTGCATAATGGATAGATTCCGAAGCAAAAATAAAAAATGTTGTTCAAAGCCTGCAGCTAGTTAGTAGTGAAGTATTTCCATAACACTGTTATGTTTTTTCGATGCTACCAATATGTCTGTAATAAATTTAGATAACCTTTATTCCCATACAACATATATTGTAACTTTTGTGAATGTTCATAATAACCTGAAGGAGGCCCGGTGGCCGTGAGTGATAAGGCGTGCGCACTTAACACTCCGTGCCAAATGTCTGGGTTCGATTCCCACTATGGGGAGGTGGCTTCTCTTTAGAGAAAAGAAAAGGCATCAGCCCTATCCTGGATAGAAATGGGTGTCAACCTGTAGATAACCCGTTCCAAAATCCGTAGTTAATAATAAAGAACGTTAAAATTTAAATAAATAAAATAATAACCTGAATATAACACACCTTGACAACTCTACACACAAACTACATACGACAGCTTTTAAAGAATGTTAATTTTGTCAAAAATTTGTTTTATTTACATTAAGGGTGAAACATCTAAGCAATTAAACTTCATAGACATCTTTAAATAATAAATCTTTCTTAGGTTTAGATTTTGTAAAATCAACAATGTTATAGTACAGCCTTTTATATCTAAGTGTTTACAAAATTAGATTTTTTTTTCAATCTATAAATAAAAAATGAAAGTAGGATAAAATAAAACGTACATCTTCCAGAAAATATTATTTTATAATTGATTATTACTGAATGAATAAAAGTTTTAGTAAATTACTCGAATATACATCTAAAAATGCTTAAATATTTAAGAGGCGTATGTTGGTAGTAAATGGGCGGTAAATAAAAGCCTGTAGAGAAACAGTTGCCTGTAGTACAGTTTGTCAGCGAGACTCGACCGAAGCAGATCTAAGAGCTCTAGTCTCTACTTAACACCGATTTGGCTTACCTCCGTAGCCCGTCAGCGTGGACAATTCTTTTGGGAAGTTTTTAGACGCGATAAGTCTTGTTAGCGCGAGAAATATGACTGCTGGAGAGGAAGTTAAGCGTAAGTATTTTTTTATTCAAATATATATTTTCCAGTTTTCTTAACTTCAGAAAAAAAAATTAAAATTTCTCAATTTTTTTATTAATCTGAAAAATTAATTTACACTAATTTTTATAATGTATTAAAACCTTTGATATTGTCAATGAAATATATTGTAATTTTCATTCTGAATACAGTAAGAATTACTTCTTTATCTAAAATTATAAATGTTTTTAAGATGTAACTGTTCTTTTAGGTGTAAAAAGTTTTTTGTATTCTTAATTTCGTTATTAATAATTTATAAAGCATAAGATATAAATCTTTTTCAAATTTCTCATTTTCATTTAAATTTTAACGTCCATTTATTATTAACTGAGAATTTTAGGACGGGTTATCTATAGGTTACCACCCTTTTCTAGCCAGGATAGGGGTGATGCCTTTTCTTTTTTTCGAAAGAAAAGCCACCACCCCTAGTGGGAATCGAACCCACGACCTTTGGCACGGAGTGTTAAGTGCTCACGCCTTAACCCTCACGGCCATCGGGTCTCCTTCTCATTTTCATTTTGTTTTTTAATTTCAATACCAGAAATCAGATGTTAAATTTTTATATTCAATTTATTTTTTATACAATAATTACAAATTGTTCTATATCTTTAAAAGTAAATTCTTAATCTTTAAAATTATTTTTCTTCTGCTGTCTTGTGTTTTCTGGAATGATATGTTATATAGTATATTAATTTGAGTATGAATCCTGAAGCTAGGATGTTTCATGTCAGGATATGAACAGCCTTATCTACAACTCAGCTGATAACGAAGGTGCATGGTATTAGCAGTCCTGTATATTGTCTGTCTTGGGTGCAAAGGTTGTACCTAAGAGTCCATTACTTTTATTTATTTATTTTTTTTAAAGGCGATTCAACCCTTGTTGAATTGTTGCCTATTGAAATTTGTTGAAGGCTTAATCAAATATCAAAACCGGAAGTTACTTCATTAGAGGAAAAAGTAAAAATCAATTAATAAAAAAAAATATATTCAAAACTTAATAAAATCAAAGTAAATAAAAAAATAAAGCTTATTATATTTTATCAAACAGCTCCTTATGAATTGAGCCAGAAACTTAAAGCTCTCCGGCTCAATTCATGGCAATCTCCAAGAATATCACATAGAGCATGGGCGTATATAAGGCTCCAACCCCCCTCCCCCTCCCCGTAATTTGGTTTTGTTGAGAACATTTCTTGTAAAAAAGCCTATAACATGACGAAAAATGTCTTCTACATTTATCCTGGTTTACTAGGTGTCTAGAGGACCATAAAACTCACCATTTTACACCAAAATATTTAAAATTTTCTCTAATCCCAGATGCCTAGGTGCTCTCAGCCCCCTCCCCGAAATTATTTTCTACATACGTTCGTGCATAGAGAACCATGAATGTTGATTTGGGTAATTCGAGCGGCTTCGTATGACGCGTTCTTGTTCTGTGTGTTTTGCTGAAAAGTAAAAAAAAAAAAAGTTCTGCTTATTTGCTGAAAGGTAAAAAATGGGTCCGCGAGAAGATGCGAAATTTATCTTTAATAATTACAAATTTATGGTTCAAGCATACTTATTTATAGATCAATAAAATTACTACGTAGAAGATCGTTACAATGGCAGAAATATCATAAGGAAATTAATTATTGGGACTAAGAATTTTAAACTTGTGTTAAGAATCTGTTTGTAGCATGCACTCGTAAACCTTGGCATACATAAAGGGGGGGGGCTGCATTCATAAAAACTACAAAAATAAATTAAATTAGATCACTTAGTTCAGAAAAAAAAAAATGTTTCGTGTGTGTAATAGCGCTTTTGTTGGCTAACGATTCTATGTTCTAGGTTGTTATCTTTGAACAGCAATTCGATTGTAGGGATGGCTGCGAGTGAAATGATAAGTGCTTTAGTTGGCTAACGATTCTATGTTCTAGGTTGTTATCTTTGAACAGCAATTCGATTGTAGGGATGGCTGCGAGTGAAATGATAAGTGCTTACAGTCCAACCAACGAATGCTTAAAAACAGCTATAGGTGGAAATTTTTGACTTAGTAACTTTGTTTGGGCTGAATAGGAGGTGAACATATCAAAATTCCTCGCCCCTAGCCTTTGTGCCGGGGGGGAGGGGGGTTTAGAAGGTCCCATTTTTCGGGGTTTCACTTATATCTCGGAAACCCTGCGTCCTAGCGACATGACTATTCTATAACAAATGAAAGCTGATTAAATTTCCTACAAGTTCTACAAGTTTTTCGAGATATCTTTGGTGTTCGAAATATCCGCTCTTGAATGTCTGTCATTTTCGGGAAAAACACACTTTTTGCTCTTTTTGACTGGATAACTCTTTAACAATTAACCCAAAAAATAAATGCCGTTTATAGGGTTGTAGAGCATTACATTCTCTTCAAGAATATATATAACTTTACTATTTTATGTATTTTCCTTCAAGCGTGAAAACAGTTTTAATTTTTATCGTGATATCTGGCGACAACTGACCAATGAACCTTTCATTTTCTCACCATTTCCAGTCAATGTATAGTCCAAAATATACTCCATTATGTAAATATAGTGAGTACATACGTCTAGTACTCACTATATATATAATATAGCACAAAATATATAATTTTGGGCCCATTGACCAGTTATTCAAACTCAATTAGATAAGATCTTGTCCATGGTTTTGCTAAGACCAAGTGAGTGCGTATATAACGTTTGAAAGAAAATACATAAAATAGTAAAGTAAGATATATTATTGAAGCGAATGGAATGCTCTACAACCCTATAGCCGACATTTATTTTTTAGGTTCATCTTTGAAGAGATATCCGGTCGAGAATATAAAAATGTGTGTTTTTTCACAAAATGACAGACTTTCAAGAGCGGATATTTCGAAAACTAAAGATATCTCGAAAAACTTTATTGCATAGAACTTGTAGGAAATTTAATCAGGTTTCATTTGTTATAGAATAGTCCTGTCGCTAGGACGCAGGGTTTCCGAGATATAAGTGAAAACCCGAAAAATGGGACCTTCTAAACCCCCCCCCCCCGGCTTAAAGGCTACGGGCGAGGACTTTTGATATGTTCACCTCCTATCCAGCCCAAACAAAGTTACGAAGTCAAAAATTGTGTTCCCAAAATTTCCATCTATAACTGTTGGTTGACTGGACTGTTAGAGTGTATAGTAATATATAAAGCTATTCAGTGAATTACAGATTGTGGCATAAAGATTTCGAGTAAAACGAATCCTGTAAAAAAATGTCTTGTAGATTTACCCTGGTTTACTAGATGTCACAGGACCCCAAAACTCGCCATTTTACACTAAAATACATCAAATTTCCATACCTCTCCCAAACTCCCCGTTGGTATCAGTCCCTCCCGAATTATTTCCTATACAATTTAATTTCGATAATTGCGCCCATTTTGCGATTGATCCGTTTACAGGTTCTAAAACCCCGATTTATGTCTTATAATTTGTAATTATTATTGAAGATAATGGTCTATTATCGGAAAAAGTTTGGGAAATAGAGTTATTTGATAATAATGAAATTTGAGGTTCGTCATACAAGAGCTACTTAACTAAGAACATCCTGAAAGTTGGTTACTTCAAGCCATATTATGTTGTAAGTTACTCATTTATTTAAATTTTTAACATAGGCTCGGTGGCAGTTAGAACTCCGTGTCTAAGGTCGTGGGTTCGATTCTCACTAGTGAAAATGGCTTTTCTCTGATGAAAAAAGAAAAGGCATCAAACATATCCTGACTGAAAAAGGTTGATAACCTATAAATTACCTGTCATTCTGTGGTATTTTAATAAAAGTAAATTTTAAATGTCCACTTATTTTTTACGCATATGTTTGGGACGGGTTTTCTGCAGGTTACTTACTGTTATTTTCTAGTCAGGATAGGGCTGATGCCTTCTCTTTTTTTCAAAAGGAAAACGACGATACCTATTGGGAATCGAACCCATGACCGTAAGACGTTAAGCGCCTTAAAAACACACACACATGTGTATATATATAGAGAGAGAGAGGGAGGGAGAGAGAGAGAGAGAGAGAGAGAGAGAGAGAGAGAGAGAGAGAGAGAGAGAGAGAGAGAGAGAGAGAGAGAGATGGAGGGGAGGGAGGAAGAGACGCGCACACATTTATCTGCTCGCGCTTTGGAACCCTCAACATTTGATACAAAAATATTTTCTCTGAAAATACGCTACCTACAATACTATAATAGCAAAAACGCCTACGGGGGCGTTGTTTTTTCGGAAAGGTTCGCGTGAAAAAATCGTAGTGCTTACAGCTTTGCACCGTGGGAATTCTGATAAAACCATTTCTAAGGCCAAATCTATATCTGTTGTCGAGGAAAATAGAAAAAAAAAGTCTGACTCGTAGGAACTGCGTCATCTTAGCGCGGTTCCGTTCTTATCCCTAGTTGTATTTGAAAAGTTTAGAATAGAAATGGGATAGATTAGGCATCACAAATAACAGGAAACTGACAGTAGTCAACTTACACAGAAGCGGATAATTCTTAATCCTCATTCTTGAGGAAGGCTGAATAAGCCAATACAATTATGTACTGAAGACATACTCACTCTTCGACTACTGCACAGAAGGCTCTATTCCAAACAACCGAAAATTCCTTGTCATTTTAAGTATCTTGTTTTACTAACAAATACATTTTACTGTTAAAATCAATTGTATATACGTAATTCATGGCGAATAAAATTCCATTCTCTCGTGGATTAAATATTTTGCTATAATACAAGAAATAATGATAAGTTACTTATGTACCAGCGTCAATGAAGGTTAAAGAGGTGGATCTCAGAGAACTGGATCAAGACGTCAATTGAGTTTTTGCCAATATGGCGAATTGGGTTGACTAGAATTTTGATATAACCTTTAGCGAGCGAAAACGCGTAGCACTAATATTAATAGCATAATTGCTATGCGCTTCCGATCGCTACGCTCGCTCAAGGTTATATCAAAGCTCTAGTCAATCCAACTCGTTGATAATATAGATCAAGGATGGTTTATAATGGACCGATATGCAATTTAACATTGCTTCGAAACAGTCTCTTTTATCCTTGCTTTTCCGTACACAAACAACAAACTCGCGTACAAACAAAACAAACAAAAAATTGCGTGGGTTACCAATGTACAAATGAATTGCGTTATAAATAGAAAGGGAACAAGGTGGTTACTATAAACACAATGGCCAATGGAATTGCTGATAGGAATTGACCAATAGAAATACGCTATCCATGATCCAGATCTCTGAAAGAGACACCTCTTTAATCTGCATTGACGTTAGTACGAAAGTGTTGCAGTATGAGGAAGGTTATACAGATATGATAATTAAAAACAAACGGATGTATATGCCATCATGATTAGCCACAGCCACAAATTTGAACCACCGTTTTTTCGTTCTCTAGGGGTTCCTAAACGTAAAATTTTCTTATCGGAACTTCCGGATTACGCCATGAGGTCAGCCATATAAGCGGGGTTCCTCCCTGGGGAAGGGAGAGAGGAGCTGCATTAAAAGACGTTAGGAAAAGACCCAACCATGTTTTAAGATTGAGAATGTGGTTTTGTACTTCTCCACGTTACTAGAACACTATAGCTACCATATAAGCGGGGTTCCTCCCTGTGGAAGGGAGAGAGGAACTGCATTAAAAGACGTTAGCAAAAGACCCAACCATGTTTTAAGATTGAGAATGTGGTTTTGTACTTCTCCACGTTACTAGAACACTATAGCTACCATATTAGCGGGGTTCCTCCCTGTGGAAGGGAGAGAGAAACTGCATGTGGTTTTGTACTTCTCCACGTTACTAGAACACTATAGCTACCATCTACGCGGGGTTCCTCCCTGTGGAAGGGAGAGAGGAACTGCATGTGGTTTTGTACTTCTCCACGTTACTAGAACACTATAGCTACCATCTGGTGTAGTTATTGATTATGATATAACGTGTTTTATACCAACTCTCCTATCAGCAACAAACATCCCTCTTATCATGGCAAGTTTACTAATAGGCAGGAAGGCTGAAAGTTCACAATCTAGGGGCCCTTTAAATTTGCCTTTTTTTAAATTAAAAATAGCCTGCCCATATTAAGACCTCAATAGTTGTGTATTTGTATTACCATAGGCCTGGGAACTATGTATTTGTGGACAATTAATAATAGATTAATTACAAATTTCTTATAATACCTGCAATTACTTAGTTGACAACACTAAATTTCATATGTTTTCGTGATTATTTATTTCAATGAAAAGTTAGTGGAAAAAACAACACTTAATTCTATTAACTGTTTGTTGCTGCAGCTTGTGAGGTAGAAACTCAGTTGGAGAAGAAAGATGAGGTGACAGTGAAGGTGACGTCACCAACCCCTGTCTCCAACGGACCTGAGCTCACCAAGCTAGCATTCCGCCTCCAGACTTGGGAAAAGCTCGAATCTATGGATCAGGTATGTACTTAACTTTAAATACCATGTACATATATTCCAATATAATTTTGTAATAAGGGTTGGGAGATATAATTAAAATAGTAATCAATATGAATTTTAATTAATAGTATTATAATAATCTCAGTGCCTTCATAATATATGTGGCCTCGAATACTTGTGAAGAATTGATTCTCACATCGCATTGATCGAAGCACTCCCCAAATGTTAAAAATGTTCCAAAATATGAAATCGAAAATGAAGAAGAAAACCGATGTAAAAGTGACAGTACCCAGGATTACTGGTAAGTAGACCCACATTCTTCGCAAGGTGATAGTTTAGGCGAAAACAAACAATTTTTAGCCCATATTACCTTATTCAAAAGTTACCCGTTTCCAAGATGTTTAATATTTTAGGCTTTTCTTAAGAACAGTCATTGATGCTTAAGTTTTAGGAATTTTTTTTTTATTCTAACATTTGAGCTGAAAATTGTTATTGTTTTTGTATTAGGGACATTCAAAATCAACTATTAATTAAATAAAAATATCAAATTTTTACGGGACAACGGATGGTACGACCCAAGAACTAAAATTTATATTACTGTTTTTTACAAAAACAATAAAAACTTTCAGCTCAAATGTTAGGAATAAAAAAAAAAAAAAACCTGAAACCTAAGCAACAGTGACTGTTCTTAAGAAAAGCCTAAAATATTAAACATCTTGGAAACGGGTAACTTTTGGATAAGGCAATGTGGGCTTAAAATAGTTTGTTATTACCTAAACTATCACCTCGCAAAGGATGTGGGTCTATTTACCTGTAACCCTATGTATTACCGTAAAGAATAGCTGAGAAAAGCGGAGTCTGCTCCTACTCAGGCTTGAAGAAAATGAAGTATCACCTTGTCGAGTGATATTCCATTAGCAGACTCAGGACCACATAAAGATCTTTCTGTCTAGCCAGATATTTTTAGCCATCTTATTTGAACTCTATTAGCTAGAGTATATTTTTTAATCAAAATTTATTTTTTTCTTTCAGGTGGTCTTTCCAAGGCCGTGCAAATATAGGATTCCGAGATTTAAAGGTGAGAATGAAGCAGTAGAGAAGCTTGCTCAGCTTGAAGTATTCCAAGCTGCAAAAGTGGTCAAGGTGAACCTAGACAAGGCTCACGAGAGGGTTCGCCTCGAAGTCATTCAGGTTAGCAAACTCAGAAATATTTTATTAAAGTAATGCCTATTAATCCAGATGGCTCATTTTTGCTTTTGCTTTGATTGTGAAAGTGTGTTTTATTACGACATTATTCTCAAAACTCATCTTAAAAACAACAAAAATCCTGTTTGGGAGCAAGAGGATTGAGCATGATAAATTTTAATGAGAATGAATGTTTTTCAGAGCGGTAAGTCACTAATAACAGGAACGCCTGGTCTGAAGGAAGCAGTATTTCTACTGATGGGACCACCGATGGAAGCTAACAAGTTTGCTATTAGGATGGCTGCATCGAGGATTGGTATTCGTCATCTAGGTACAGCTCTCGACTTCTCGTCAGGCATTAAAGCTGATCTAGTTGTCTTAGGCTCAGTTGCTGTTGACAAGAAAGGTAAAGGATTACTCACTTTTATATCAGGCTCATCCCATTAGTAATGTCTGTGTTATGTCGGTGGTTTTATGAATAGTTCTTTTTTTTAAAGTCTGTCACTTATTGAGCAATATCTTTCTGCTATAAGAGAAGAGAGTCACGGTATTAATCTTTTGATGACTGGACGAGTGTTGACAATGCCTGAACTCTAAATTTAAAGCCCTCCCTCTAATTCTTCATAATAGCAACCCTTCATTAACACATTTTAAAAACTGTACTCCATCAGCTAAATGAATACTACTCGAGAACTTACACTATTTTATTCGTCAACTTTACACTATTTATTTTAAAGAATTAAATTCCACAGAGATGCTACCAATTGTGTCGACAAAATGAAATGGTGTTTTGTTTATTTTTTTTGTTCATCAGAAAAATAACACAAACTCTCCTAGCAATTATAAAATAAGTTGTATAAAGAGATTATTTTCTACTTACGACAAATTTCATACAAACAAATAAAGGAAAATTATTATCTGACTTTTTGTAAATGATTCAATTCTGTTTGTAAGAAGTTTAGTTAGCTGAGGTCTAGCTCTTTTTTCAAGCTAACCATTCAATTAATTCAGCAGCACTATTTCTTAATTTCAGCAACTATGGTTCTTCTATTTTGAGGTCTAGTTCTCTCAGAACTTTAAGATCTTAAGAATTAATCATAAGACTAGTACAATTACCACTTCATCCAAAAGCAACAATGATTCTCATTCTTCTTTTCCATTGATTTTAATATCTCCAGTAACTTTTCATACTTCTGTAGCTCAATCCCAAGAAGTTCCTCCATTTCTGTGTTATATATTTAGATCATGAAATTAAAGTGCATACGAATCAATCATCTGGAGGATATTATTCTCCTGTTTCCTGAAGTTTATTCGTTATTTACTTTCAGGACACCGCATAGGAAAAGGAGAGGGCTTTACTGACTTGGAATACGCACTCCTCTCAAAACTTGGAGTCATAAAACCAGAAGCTGTCATTGCCACGGTTGTCCATGATCTACAAGTGAGTACAAAATACTTATCTATGATAAAACTAAATTATTTTAAAATATTCAATATGTTATTAGTTTACGCTTTGTTTTGAAGCTTTACTTAAAAACTTAAATGAAGTTAAAATGGTGACAGCTCCTTCATAAGTGACATTTAGTTCTCAAGGATTCACCATTGTTCTTAGACGGAGCCTTCCTCCCCGTCTAATCATCTGCTCTTTCTGACCTTCTCAAGAGCCTTTAGTATGGAACAGTGTTGGGCATAATTATAATTACCATTACGCAGGCTTTTGAGATGTGATTACGATTACAATCACAGACCCTGCTCACATGATTACGATTACAAGAGTGTTTACATGACACCTATAATCACATCTTTGGTTATAATTACACTCATAATCACATTTTTCTGTAATTTCGACTGTAATCACACATCTTTCTGTGATTATACTTGTAATTACAACTATTTTTTTAGTGATTACAATTGTAATCACAATTTTTTTTCTGTGCTTACAACTGTAATCACAAATTTAGTATGTGATATAGTGTAGGTTATGTACCATAACCTTTCTGTGATTACCAACGTAATCACATCTTTTTCTGTAATTACAACTAAAAAGTCCTAAACACAACACACATCTGAGTAGGAGAATCGAAAAACTATTTGCATCAAGATTATGAGAGTCATAGATATGAAGAGTTGAGATGTTGACATCCGTTGGTATTATAATAGTTACCGATAAGAATCTGGTAATAGTGTTTTAATTTATAAAAATAAAATATGTTTGGATTACAGTGGTAATTGCAAAAAGGTTGTGATTACATTCATAATCAAAGAAAAAGGTTGTGGTTACAGTTGCAATCAGAAAAAAATAGTTGTTAATATAGGCATAATCACAGGAACAGTTGTTATTACAGAAAAATGTTGTGATTACAAGTATAATCCTAATCACTCTTGTAATCTTAATCATATCTCCAGGGATGAATTCTTAGTTAATAATAATGGACATTAACATTTAAATAAATAAATATCTGCAGGGTCTGTGATTATAATCATAATCATATTTCGAAAGCCTGTGATTATGATTATGCCCAAAACTGGTATGGAAGTAATTGTCCGTCAAACTTTTTATGTTAAATACAAGTTTCTATAGCTCCATTCAATAAACATTCAACTATCACCAGCTATTTAAATCTCAGTGTTTTTCATCCTCTCACTTTCATTATTGCTTTAGGTCTATGAAGAACTCCCTGAGAGCCTTTTCAAGCCTTGGGATGTCCCCGTGGATATAATCATAACACCGACTGAAATTATTCACATTGAGAAGAAGCTTCCACGTCCAGTACTCGCATGGAACCTACTGTCTAATCGCCGAGTAAATGACATCCCAATAATAAAACAGCTGCTGGAAAAGGAACAGCTGTACGTATTTTCAGGAATTTCATCAAATGGTTTCATTGGATAAGTATAACTAGATAAGTATAAAAATGAGAAATGAGTTGCATTAGTGTCATTTTATTTGTTGTTATGAATGTCCGTGAATAGCCAGCAACATTGGGCTATTGTTAGACTCATTAGAGAGAAATAGTTTCATAATAGTGACCTTTTTTTGGTCATATTTACAGAAATACTGCTCCTTGTATAGATTGCAGCGTCTAGATCTACCTGCGGACTCACAATCTCTTTATTCTTCAACTTCTCGAGTGTTTCATCGGTTGTTAAATTTGTTTAACGTTATAACAATTCTAGCGATATAATTTTCCAGAAAAAAATACCAGGGGGCTCTTACCCCTGAGCAAATAAATTCCTCCTTGAAACCATGTTTACATTAGTATTAATAGTAGTAGAGTTGACTAGCAAACTACTTAGCCCAACTGCTCCGCTCTTCCTGTATTGTTAGAGTAACCGTTTACACCTCTCTAGTAATATGGAAGAATAGTAGAGTTTAGTTTAGGTTAAATAGCAGTGCTGAATGTTGTGTGACAATAAATAAGCAGGTTAGACAAAAGTATCAAACTGTTCTAAAAAAATGCCTAGTGCAAGCTCCAGCAATCTTATTAAATGAAATTGAAGAAGTAGAAAATTAGGGCTACTGATATTCCATATGCGTAGTCCTTGTATAATAACACTAATTTCATAGTTTCGTCTTCTGTCCACTTAATTTTCATTGACAAACAAAATCTTAAAATTTTTGAATTATTAAAAACAACAAAGTGCAAGTACTCTACTTTACTAAAGCCACCCTGTTTTCATTGGTAGGGGAAACTAAGAAACCGGTAGAATAGAGGAAAATTGCGTGAGTCGGGGTGGGATAGTAGAGTGTACTATCCACTCTACTCTACTCTGGACTATCTTTAGTACTCTACCGTTACTCGGAAGAACTGTTTACATTATACTAGTAGCAGGATAGTATCTACTCTACCAGCGTACTCTATAACTATTAATAACAATCCGAACAAGGCTTTACCCAGACATTAAGCCACAATACCCTTATTTATTTAATGCTCTCTCAACAATTGTCAGTATCTATTAAAATTGTCACTATTAAATCATTCAGTGGATCCCAGGGCTTGTGAGTATTGTTGGCAATGAGCGGAGGACCTACAATTACAATGACGTAAAATTAACAAAGAAAAATATTATGCTAAACCTAGTTTGTGATGTACTTTAAAAATTTGCAAGCAATGGGTGTAATATTATGAAATAGAATAAAAATTGACAAAAGACCATCATTGTTTATTAACAACTTTCTCTGTTACAATATCCTCCATAGTTTTCATTTTCTTTTCTATTTACTGGACTTGTCGAATCTTTTATAGATGTGGGTCTAAAATTGAATTAAAGGAAGTTGACTCCGAAACAGAAGGTGTTTCTAACTACTGGCCTCCAATAAGAACAAAGCGAAGACGATTCGTAAGGAGAAGGAGACTGACATCAGCTCCGCCCGATGGAGCACCACGAGGAGGTATGAATCGTGGATCTTCAGCTCCGCCTCCTAGATCTGCTGCTAGGACTTTCAGGCGCAGGGATCGTAGGCAGACACTTCCTGCTTCAGGGATTTCAGCGGAGAAGGTAATTCAAAACTAAAAACTTGTATTGCAATGTTTAGGACTTCATTTTCCTTCTTCTGCAATAATACTGTATTTCCACAAAATATTGTGCCTAGTTGATTAATGATCGGCAAAATTCATGGAAAATATTTTTTGCGCTTATGGCTTTTCGTTTTTAGGCTTCCAGGTTAGCTTTTTATATGTTCTCTAACGGAGGGAAGCAAATGAAACCATTTTCAAGGTGATATCTAACCGTTTTTGAGAAAAGTGGATAATAATAATTTTTTTAACTAATTTTCAGTGTAGGTTTTTAGAATCCCAACTCAGATATTTGGAGTTAAGGAAGTATTTGACCAAAAATATTTTTACTAAGATATGAGTAGATTTAGGATTTTCTTAAGTATTTCTAAAACAGTAGGGGAACGATGGTAAATCAACAGTCACCCTATGCTTGTTTTCAACCTATGACGTAAACAACTGGTAGAGCTACTCCAATAATTTTTATATACTATTAGAAATGTAATTGTAGTTCTGGAGGCCGTGAGCATATCGGCGTGACAGCTTAACACTCTGTGCCAAATGGTCATGGGTTCGATTCCCACTTGGAGTAGTGGCTTCTCTTTGGAAAAAAAAAAGGCATCAGCCCTATTCTGGTCAGAAAAGTGTGGTAACCTGTAATGCTTCTAAAAACTCTGTTATGTATAAGTGGATGTTCGAATTTAAATAAATGAAAAACATGATACGTGACTTATCGCTGTTCTGACCCCCCAACAAGCCATTCTTCCCAATTGGGATCACTAAAGAAAAAGTATAATTCAGTATTTAAAAAAAAAAGTCATTGAAATATTTTAATATAAAAATTAGAAAGTTAATGATGAGAAGAAAACATTAAAATTTCAACATTAAAATCTGTAAATGGTTAAAACATGAAGTTGTTGGTTTTGTTTATTTGAATAGTTAGTTTTGTCTGTTTCCCTTAGTTTTTATTCAGAATTATTTTTGCAAGCTCCTTGCCAAAGTTATGATACTCTACAAAAATACCATCTATTATCCAAAATCACTCACTTTGTCATGAGCAAGTTTTCAAAACTGTTAATAATTCATTAATAGAAAGAATATTTTGTTTGTTCAGTTTTCTCAGATGGACGAGAACAACAAAGGTGGAATGGGTATGAGAAGACCGTTTGGTCCTCAGACTCGTAGAATCCGAAGGCCAAGATATACCGTTGACTTCAGCATCCGTGTCGATGGACTGACATCAAGTGTTCGTATAAGAGAACTGAAAGCTGCTCTATTCGAACGCAATGTACGTCCTATTGACATCTCCTGGAGGGCTGGCAAAGGCGTGGCACTTCTACACTTTGCAAAAGTAAGTAATTTTTTTTTTTTATTACGGAGTATTTAATGGGAGTTCTTTTTATTGGGGATTATTTAATCAATACGAATGATAGTAGATAATTTTTTAAATCATTAATTTTTTTTAAGCAAACATGGAATAGTTGGGATTCGTCTAAAAAGAAACCTAACTATCTAATTTTCATAATTAATTTTTTTTATTACATAATTAGAGATTTAAACCTTTTCTGTCTAATCTAGGAGTATTGGTAGTTCTACTTGCGGGGATAATATACTTAGCTAGACCGATAACATAAGATAACTTGGTGGCCTTTTAATAATAACTTAGAATATTATTATCAGGGTGGGTTTCCTCTGTTTCCGGATTTGTATTCAACCCAAAATAAATAATTATGTAGGTATGTGTACATCATATGCTGGATATTTAAGAAGTTTCGGATTAGTTGTAGAGTGTGCTCTTTCTAGTCTGCTTTTGGTGACCAGGTAATACACTCACATGACTCCACTATACATGTATCCAGTCTAATGCATGCCTTGTTGTGTATTTCTAGGCTACTTACTGACAGGCGCGGGAGAAGGATAACTCTCCTCCAAGCTGAAGCCAGTGCTTGATACACATCTTGTATACATCTTGAATATCCATTATCTTACGGGCTAGTATGGGATAGGAGCATTAGAATTGGTCTCCTCAGTTTCCTGAATTAACTTATTTTATGGGATTTTACCAAGCAAAAGAAATATAGTTTTATCTTTTTTTTTACTTATTTATTTTTCATCATTTAAAAAGTTTGTACTATTCAGTCAGTGTCGAGCAGTACTACTTGTTTCTCATCCTTAGGTAAACTACCAAATAAGGTTTAAATTATAAACAAAGTACGAAAGTGAAATACTATTAAATTCCTATTTTTTTTTTATTTTTTTTTTTTTAATAATAAAATAATGTAATAGTTAGTTATTGTCTGATGTTGGGTTTGTGGAGATGCTAGGACAAATCCAGCCTGAGGAGGTTGATTTTTTTCAGTGATAGGTTGCTAAAGAAATTATTTACTCACCTTATATATTTAAATAGGGTGACAATGATTAGATAGGTGAGTACTAAAGGTCGTCAAACGAAATAAAGATGAGGAACAGAGGAGAGAGAGAGAGAGTGATGGCATCACTATGCTCCTCGGAGTCGATGCTATCATGTAGTTTTGCATCTACTACTTTCCGAGGATCAGTACTGGGAGAGGATAGGCAGTTAATCTAAAGTCCGCAAGTACACAAGGCATTTTATATATGATATTCATGATTTTTTTTTTTTTTTAATAACATTCAGCAGCCTTAAGAATTATGATTTATTTATTTATTTATTTTTTAATGCAATGTACTTTTAAGTAAGGTTATTAAGTTTATGCACGTTGTGTGACAGTAATTTTTGTTTTTCTTTTTTTGAATTCTAATAAAACAATATTGGAATGTTTTATAAAATTGAGATTTTTACTGTAAAATTTCTTAAAATGATAATAAAAACCTTGATTACAAGCTTTTCTAAAAGTTACTTACAATATCTAATAAACTATTGCAATATTTCAAATATTTGATGATACCAACATTTATTACAATGTGCTATCCAGGAAATATTATTTTATTACCAGGACTTTTCCTGTTCTGAATCATTAATCCCTCTGTTTTCACATTTAGAAATACTCTATATACGATTTGTTCTATTATTGGACCAAAATTTTAAAAAAAGTTGCTTGTTTTTATGTTTCAGAGGAGACCAAACCAGAGCAATGGGGTGAACAATGTTGGAATGGATGAGATGGTATCCTTACTTCAAGGATTGACCGTGAAGTCTGGAGACAGTCAACCAGCTACGGAATTGAAAGTAGAAGGTGTTAAACCAATCCCTCGTGAATCTACTGCTTCTGTAAGCGAAACACCAGCTCCCGTTCTGAACGGTCCTAGTCCTCCTCCGATCTCCTCGCCTACACCCCCTCCGCCTCCTCAAGAGAACGGACCAATCCCGAAGCAAATACCTTCTGCTCCAACTCCTGCATTAGATACTCCCGTTGCTCCTCCAGCTCCTGTTGCAGCCTAGTATTATTTACTTCATCGCCAGTACAATTAAGAAAGTTATATGATTTCCCTACCAAAAAAAAAGAAAAAAAAATATGCATGTTAGTGTTCATTTCTTTATTGCATTCCCTTGGTTTTGCACACACATTGGAAAGTAATTGTTTTTTGTTTTTTCTCCATTTTGTTCATATTATGTCCATGTTTGGAAATGCTTAAGATGATATGAGAGGAAAAAAGTTTTGTCTAGTTTTGTTGTGTGATTAAGGGTCTTTTGAAAATGATGTCAATCAATAAAAGAAGCTGAGATTAATTTTTGTTATTTTTTGTATTTAAGTTATGAATAATGCATGTAGAGTTATTAGAGGTAAATATGAGCCGAATTATTCACGGCCTTCTTCAATTTTATATAAGAAATGTTAAACATTTAAAATTGAGATTGTATAATGAAGTTCAGGCTCCTCATGTATAATGAAGTTCAGGCTCCTCATGTATAATGAAGTTCAGGCAATAATTATGAAGTATTTGTTTTGTTTTTTATTCATATGCTTTGTAAAAAAAAATAAGAAAGCAAGAAAGAACTTGACTGACTAGGAAATAATTTTTAAGGAAAGGTATTCATTATTATTTGTTTAGCAAGAAATAAAATGTTATATTTTGTTTATTCCTTTCTGCTATAACCCTTTCTTTATTTTCTGTACATTTATTCAGAAATGCTAAATACTTTCCAGCCCTTACTCAAACGAGAGTTGTGCAATTACTCAAGTAAATGAAAAAGAGTAAAGGGTGAATTATTCCTGACTATGAATGATGATTAAACTTCTCATGGTCATGAGCGATCAATCTTTAATTCTTTAGCTATGAGTAATTCACTCATTTATTCATGAACCATGATTAACACGTTCAATGCTGCCACCATCTTGGCACCGCTGTAATTGATTTTAATTTACTTCCCATCTGACTAATTATTATTATTTTTTTTTTTTTACAATTAATCATTTGTTTTAATGTTTATAACATTGAAGGAATCATAAATAAAAAATGTAGCTTCATAATTCACATAAAAACTGAGCTACGGAATTGACACTGTACCACATCTGCTCTGAAATCCAAACTGATTTGTCTTCTCAATTCTTTTCAGAACACTTTAAGGCTGAGAGAGAACTCCAAGCAGGTAGTTACTAGTCAGTAGGACAATGAGAAACTGAACGGGCCCAAACTCCCAACTCCTGCAGGCTACTGTAGAAGAAAATCCTGTTGTAACAGTCGAAGAGCTAGGAGAAAAACTTGGATCGACACATTCTACAGTCCACAGATATAAACTAACATTACTTATTGGATGACTTGATACAATAATATTAAGAAAGCAAAAGCTCTAAATGAGATCATATCACGACTACTTGGACTTGCACACAAATAGACATTATTTCTAATTTGATTTAGTACAGCTTCAGTTACTAGAATGGATTAACTAGTAGAGAGTATAAACACTTTGAGAATTATAGTGTGTCTTAGTTCATGTTTTAAATGTTAACAGAAAGCAAAGGAGGGTCTCAGGTCTCTCCTTGGAGACAGGGGTTGGAGTCCCCCTGGTGGCAGGAATTTTTCTCATCGCAGAGCCTGTTGAGAAGGTTCCTTGCTGCACCATGGATGTCGTCGGCGCATGGTGCAGCAACGTCACTCTTGACAAATGAATGTTGAGTAATGATTAAGAGTAATCACACATTTTTGAATTATGAGTAACGATCACATTTTAATTTTTTTTTTTTTTTTTACGGAGTATCTACAACTTTTCCATTAGCGCCAATTTTAACTTATTATTATTACTTGAGTAATTTCCCAACACTGACACAAACAAGCTTAATTCCAGTAAATCAGCCAGTATTATCTATTAGAAGCTGCCAAACACACAATCTTCTTACTCATGCTTCAATTTAGGAGAATAAATAAAATAGACTATTTTTTATAATTTATTATGTAAATATTCAATTAAAATAAATTGGGCTTAATATTTTAACTGACACCAAAATATAATAACAGATTACTAAAATAATAAAGCTTTTTCTTTCAGTCTAATTAAAATTTCTAAACCACAATATAGCTCATATAAATTTGCTTCTTTATCACAATATTGCCTTTTAAATGTAATAAGTACTTGGATATAGAAAAAATAAAACAATATTAATGTGAGGAATATAAGTATAATACTAGTTGAAGGAAAGCTGGAGCTGAAGGTGAAATAAGGTAAAGTTCTGGAAAAGAAAAGGTAAAAAAGAACTAAATGCTGGAAAGAAGAAAAAAAATAAGGAAAAAGTAGAGTTTTCATTTAACAAATACAATGAACATCATACAAACAAAATTAAATATGTTTAAATTTATTTATCCCTAACAAAATCATAATTTTATCACATTTTGAATGATTTCAAAGGCAAATCCAAAATACATGAAACATTTTTTTTTTTAATACAGAAATATTTCTTTGTGAGCTTTGAGTTCAAGCAGCCTTGGGATAAATAGCAGCAAACGCCCTGAGCCAGGCGAGTGCTTCTTTGACTAGTCCTAGTTTCAGCCTGCTTAAGAAGGATCCAATCAGATGATATTCTGCTTCGCTCCTGCGTTGACCGAAGCTCGAAGTTGTGAGTACTTTAGTAGTTAGACATAGAAGCCACTGCATAACCTACAAACAAAACAATACGAAATCAAGGAACAGTAACAATAGGGTTGGAGATACAAATCTGTGAACAATACTACCAATAGGCAGCAAGGTGCACCACATTCAACCTCAAAGAATTATCCTTAACAATGTCGGTTGTAGGACTTAACAATCTGGTAGCTTTTATTTAACCTTTTCTGGACGGTGGGCTTCTCTAGCAGCCAGCAGAAAGCTGTGACTGGCTGATGGTGGGCTTGTCCAGCAGCTACCTCACTCTATATCTTATAAGGATGGCCGCTTCTTTTCTTTTGTTGTATTTATTTCAATAAGTTTGTATTTTTGTATAAATCGGTATTTGTTGTATTCTAAAAAGTGCAAATCACCATCATTGCAATGCTGGAAAATTAAATTTAAAAAATAAGGAAGGCCTTCTCTAGTTCTTTTAGAATATTAGTCAGATTTCTTAGTATATGTGTTTGAGACTTCTCGGAAGATGATAAATCCCAGCCCAGACCTTCCTCCAGCTCCAGGAAATAATATTGAACAGCATTCTTCAGAAATAGGTGACTAATATTTAGTTTCAGAATGGTTATTATACTGTTAGTTGGAAGGATGGATCATTTAATATAATTTGTGATGGTCCAAGAAATGTTTTTATACTGTGAAATTAGATTTTTGAGAAGGGGTAAATACAAAAGCAATCTCCAATCCCCAGAGATTTTTGAAAGTCTAATAACATTGAAACCATTCCATATATGAGTAATATTTTGATAGAATTATTTCATAAGTTACTATTTACCACCACAAAGATGCAAAACAGTTGAAAATTGGGACACTCCTCCCAGAAAAGTCACACAGACTAACTAAACAGTTGGATATATCGTGCTTCCTACCCTTGCCCAACAATTCCAATGGTTTTGAATAGGAAATGATAAGTCCTAGGAAAGACGATCCATGTTAACTCTATTCTCCCATAGAAAGGTTTTATATAGTAGTTACATGTCTCCATATGGCGAGATTAGCTCAGTGGTAGAGCACTCGACTAATGAACTGGAGGACCTGTATCCAAAACTCAACCACACTAGAGCCTTTAATGGGTTCATGCAGAGGAGAAAACAGGTGACCAGAGCATAGAACTAACCATACTATGGAGATAGGGTGGTCAAGAATCAGATACCTCTAAGAGAATGAAGAGAATATAACAGAGTCGGCAGAAAGTTCTCAATCAGTGTTGTTAGAATCGAGTTCGTCGGATGATGGCACAAGCTCAGATGACCTGACTATAGAAATAGTCCGTCCCCCCACAGGATAGCAAAGATTCTGAATTTGTAGAAGTTTAAATTCAAAGAACAGTAGCCACTCATAGGTACTGTTGTGTGTGTTTTGCTACTGGGAATCTCCGTCTAGTTCCTCAAGGTGCAAGATTACAGTAAGCGACGTATTTATATACCAATCGGCAATCATTGTTTGCCAAATCATCTAATTAATAATCAATTTTACTATGATGAAATGAATCTCCTAATTGTTTACTCCAATTCTGCAAATCTCCAAGCTAGTGAACTTCGTGTCATGATGGGAAGCTCTGCTATCGAATCTAGCTCCACGCCATTCGATCAAATTAGTCTGTACCGATTTTCCGATGAACAAATCCATATCTATACTGGCCTAACATCGGACAATACTTTCAGCTCACAAACATGACATCAATAAGGCGAAGTTTAAATCGTTCTGTGTTACGAGCAGTTATAGTTTTCTTGTGCAAGCTTCGAAAAGGAAACTCGAATAAACTGATATTATCATTTTTTTCAGCTGGAGCGAGAACAATCTGTTTCCGATTCTCAGCATCAGTTATTCAGGCCTTAGAAGTAGATGTCCTTCCTACTCGTATGGGAATTACTGCAACAAACAGAGCCGACCTTATTGAAAATCACACTACAGTTCTTGCAAAAGAACTGCACAATGCCGGTAATAAGCTCAGATGGTACATATGCACATCATCAAAAAAGTTCCAACAAAGAATATCAAAGAAAATCGTTTTCTGTACACATAATAGTGCCTCTATGTAAACCATTTACTGTAAGGACGACTGATGGTTATGTATTTGATATGTCAGGACCATACCTAGCAAATGCGAATGACACAAGTATCATGAAGGAGGCAGTAAGTGATCCAGGAGGCTTATGCAGATTGATGGTACAGGCTGATATTTGTATAGAGGACTGAGGTTTTCGTGACGTAAAAACTGATTTAGAAAAGAAGGGCTTTCAAGTACTAATGCCAGCCTTGAAAGGGAAACGAAAACGAAAACAATTAACTACTGCAGAATCAAACGAATCTAGGTTTGTAACAAAAATCCGTTGGCCTGTTGAATCAGTACATGGTACGTTAAAGCAAAAATTTCACCTACTTGATAAAAACATTTTTGGAATGGTAAGGGAATTTCCACAAACATTTTTGTGATTGTACCAAAACGGATACTTCATAAAAAAAAAAAAAAAACAATTTAACGCTAGGTTGCCAAAAGCCGAATTATTTTGTTTCCTAAAAATCTTAAGAAAGGTGCATATTTTCCTATTTTATTCATTTTGATAATACAACTCAATCCCGAGATATAAATTTTCAAAGAAATTTTGGTTTTAGCTAGATAGTTTGGCTTTAGGCCACTTTTAAGGGACTATTTTGATCCTCAAAATTTCAAGCAAAAACCTCTTTGGGCCGATGACCCATGCTTACCCGGTTATGGCCTTAAACAACATTAATCTATCTCTATATATAACTCTATTAATAGGTTTCTATGCTCAGGAATTATTACAGATATCCTGCACGTCTTTATATACTAACACAGTATTATTACATCAAATAATAATCTACTTCTTATATCTCAATAACAAAGAAATACATTTTGCAGAGTTAATAGGAAAAGTTGGAAATTTATCCTAAGGATAGGGCTGAAGCAAGTAGTTTTAACTAAATGCATGTATCATACCTCAAATAATTTTTCTTAATGCATTTACAAAAAAAAAAGGGATTTTGATCAATATAACAGAAATAAAACACCAATAAAAACAAATTCATGTTTAAGGAATATTTTTTCTTGAAAATACTATTTGAAGGAATGGTAGCCATTACATTACCTCTGAATTTGATGGTGGAGTTTGCGACTTGAGCCAATCGCTGGGCGCCCAGAGGTACAGCTGAAGGATGTTGGCTGCAAATTCAGCACTTGGCCGCTTAAAACAGACAATAAGTATTTTATAGAATTATTGAATGAATCAATAAAGTATGACATATTTAGAACCACTATTATAGATATAACTACATCAAGTGGCTTAAGATAATTTATCAAGTAAGGTGAATGAAGGAACTCGCAGCGCCCGGCACGCTCGATGCTTATCCGTCCAGCTTCCCCCGTACGCTCGGAAATATCTCCTCATCTCGACCTAACTCCTGTTCAATACTTTTGTCTCTCAGCATCATCTTATATATTTGGAATTATTAACTTATAACGTCAAATGTCCTTTACATTGGTAATTTTATACTTCACTAAAATTCATTTTTTAGCATGGAAAAGAAAATCACTCAGATAAGAAATGACGATATAATTACTTGATCTATATCATTTACAGTATACTGGCGGAATACCAGTGCTTTGTCACAGCGGATAAGTAGTTATTTTATTGCTTTAAGTAATGTATATTCAAAATTAACGCTACTCTTTAATTTTGTGTAGTTTATTATTGCACGGTTCCCGTCATACTATTTACTATTCGTCAATAGATAAGTAATTAAAGTATGTTTCTTGACACGGGGGCACTCCGGATCAGTATCAACAAAAAGATGACCTAGAGATACCCCGTTATCCATAGGTTACCAGCAATAGAACAATAACCCGTACCCATAGAAATTTGTTGTTAAAAATAAATGCACGCTAAAATTTAAAAATTTATGTTTCCAAGATGTCATTTGGAAACACACATTATATTTGCGAGCATTATCAAGAAGTGTTCTGACTGGGGATGCTGATGGGTGAGGAGGCTGTGCAAGGGTTCGGGATATTATTACTTCGGATGGACCATCACCAGGTAAAGCTTACACTCTATGAGGGAAAAAAATCACAGTCCATTTCTAGAAATTCAAGGTCTCGGTAGTTGAAATTAACCTCAATTAAAAATAATACTATGAAATAGATACAGAACGGTAACAGCTGAACTTTATCATCCTAGCAACGCATGCTGCCTTGGCTTGTCTGCTCTAACCAACTAAAACTTAAATCCCCTCTAAAAATACTTAAAAATTTGAATATCAAAAAATCCTTTCTCAGCGAGTGCCTACGTTATATAGGGAGTGTCCATGCAAAATTTCAAAATTTTCTGTACAGTGGTTTGGGCTGGGCGATGATAGGTCAGTGAGTGGTATTTGACAAATATATAGTATTATTATTATTATTTTATTTTTACGATACTTCACATCATTAGTGAGTTGCATCGAATGGTCCTTTTGCACCTAAGTGCTGCTCATAGTGATATTTCCAACACCAAGTTAGTAAATCACCTATCTAAGTAAAATATATTAACATAAAAAATAGGTAAAAAAATAAATAAAATTAAAGAAAACAAAGAATCTATAAAAAAACCCAAGAAATAAATTAAACATTAAATAAACTAATCTAAAATTCTGTACGTTGTGAATGTTTTCATATTTTGTCGTATATGTTAATATTTTTCAAGTGTGTTATAATGTTGTCAATATGGTGACTGCTGTCAGTAAGTAGGTCAGTAATGTCCCGAGGTATGTCTAAGTTCGCTATAAGCTGGCAGTCTGTTAGTATATGTTTGACTGTTAGTTCTGTATTGCAGATCTGACATGTGGGTCTATCAGTATTAGTCATCAGGTATTCGTGAGTAATGCGTGTGTGGCCTATTCGCAGTCTTGCAAGAACTATTTCCTCTCGCCGGGAATTTCTGTATGCGCTTGGCCAGTCAGTAAATGTATGTTTGATTTGTCTTAGTTTGTTGTCCGTCAGATTAATCCATTCTAGTTGCAATTTTTCTTGTATGGTATTTCGATGCGTTCTAGTAACATCTTTGATGCACAGTTCGTAGTGTGGGTAGGTGTCTTTCTCAGTAGCAAGTTTGGCTTGTAAGTCAGCAGTCGTACTCAGTCCAAGGTTTTCATGTCCTGGCAGCCACCATAAAGATATATGTTTTCCAAGTGAGTGTAAGTAATGAATGTGTTCTTTGATTTCAGAGCAAGTAGGGTGTAACGGGTACATGTTTTGTAGTGACTGGAGTGAACTCAGAGAGTCTGTGAATAAGATTACGTGTGAATGTAGTGTCGATGGAATATTCTTTATAGCAAGGAGTATGGCATGCAATTCAGCTTCATATATACTACAGGTTGGAGGCAGTTTTTGAGAAAATGAGTTGCCTTCAATAACCACTGCAGCTCCTACGCCATTTTCTGTTTTTGATCCATCTGTGTATATGTTGAGAGAGCCTGCGTGTTTTGTTAGAATTTGTTTGAAGTAATTACTGTAGAAGAGAGTCGCTGATGGATCTGTTTTTTTGTGAGTTGTGAATGTTAAGTTAATGTCAAAGTTTTGTATAGTCCAAGGTGGTATTGATATCAGTCTGTCAGGTTTACTGTCCAAGTGTAAACATCCGAACAACTCTTTTATTTCATTAATTCTCATGGAAAAGGGCCGAGCATGTTTTCTTCTGTGTTCGTACAATTCTGTATTAGTTGCTTCTCCAAGATTACGAACACATGACAAGCCTTGGACTTTATGAAAGTACTCCATTGATAATATTGCTCTCCTGATAGTCAGTGGAGCTTCATTTGCTTCAGCATGCAAGCTATTTACAGAACTTGACCTGAACGCACCTAGTGCCAACCGAAGTCCTGTATTATGTATGGGATTGAGTATGTTCAGTGTACTGGGCTTGGCAGACGAGTATGCTACACATCCATAGTCCAGTAGTGACCTGGTGAAACTCCGATAGACAGTTAGCATTACTTTCCTGTCAGCGCCCCATTTTGTATTACTTAGAATTCTCAAAAGATGCAATGCTTTTTTACATCTTTTAACAAGTTCCTTGAGATGGGGCACCCATGTGAGTCGTCTGTCGAAGTGGAGTCCTAGGAATTTTATGATGTTGGATTGTGAAACTGGTGTATTGTTAAGAAGTAGTTGATAGTTCGTGTTTTGTCTTTTCTTGGTAAAGAGGATTGATTTAGTCTTATGTGAGGAAAATGTAAGTCCTGTAGTTTCTGTCCAATGTTCCAGTGAGTGTATTGTTTCCTGTATTTTGGTTTGAGCTTCATGTATGCTCACTGATGAATAGAATATTAGTAGGTCATCGACGTATAGGCAGTACTGAACGTTTGGTGGGATGAAATCTCGAACAGTGTCCATTGCAATCAAAAACAGCGTTGTACTTAGCACGCCCCCTTGAGGGACTCCAGTTTCTTGTTTAAAGACATCTGAAAAGCAGTTACCATTCCTAACTCTGAATGTTCTGTTAGAAAGAAAACCTATTATAAAATTAATAGCTTTTTGTCCAACACCCCATTCAGTAAGCCTAGAAACAATCGTCCCCTGCCAGACCGTGTCAAATGCTTTATTTATATCAAACGACACAGCTAGTGTGGATTTTTTGACGAGGAAGGCATCTATAATAGACGATTCAAATCGGACTATGTGGTCTAACGTTGAGTGTCTCTGCCTGAAGCCACATTGAAATGGTGAAAGTCGGTTTTCATATTCCAGTAGCCACACTAGCCTTTTGTTCAGCATTTTTTCAGCTAATTTGCAGACACAGCTGGTGAGAGAGACTGGTCGATAACTTGCTACATCAGATTTATCTTTATTTGGTTTCAGTATAGGAATCACTATGCTATTAGTCCAAGATTCAGGAAAGTTTCCGGTGTCATATACCGAGTTACTTATCCGTAGAAGTTGAGAAAGGCAAACGCTGGGGAGATGTTTGATCATGGAATATGTAATGCAATCAGGTCCTGGTGAGCTGTCTTTAGTAGATGATAGTGCGTAATGTAGTTCGTCGAATGTAAATGGTTCGTCTAGCTTATTATGTACTTGTGGTATAGTCCGTAAAGGTAAATTGATATATGGGTAGGGTACTGGATTAATATTGTCAGGAGATTTCGATATGTCACTGTAATGTTTGGCCAGTACATTTGCTATGTCTTTGTAGTCAGTTAGTATATATAGTAGATATATATATATATATATATATATATATATATATATATATATATATATATATATATACGTATATATATGTGTGTGTGTTTGTATATATATATATATATATATATGTGTGTGTGTGTATATATATATACATATATATATATATATTGTAATGATCTAAAAGGGGGTGCTCTAGAAAGAGTTAGTTTCTGGCATAGCAAAGAGTAGCATTCCTATTCAAAATAAAGGCTAAGTTATATTTCATAAGTCCATCACAAATATTCTCCTTTGTCAATCAATTAAATAATTAAAAGAGTAATAAAAGAGATAGCCATTGTCAGTGCTTAGTTTGGCAGTATTCATTTTTTTTTAAAAAAAAAAAAGGCAGTGTTAAATAAAAGAAGAGTCCAAATGTATCGGCTAGGAGCGATAAGGCGTCGAGGTATACAAGTTCCCAGGAAGATAAGAATAAATGTGCTTTCAAAAACGCACTTTGAACATCCAGGGAGCAATCGCTGAAGTCAGACACCCTTGGCCTGGTGGGAGTAACGCCTCTATAAAAAGGGCCTTCCCCCACCACTAGCCCCATTCAACCACTAGAGGCAGAGGACGAGGCTCGATGCAGAACCAGCTGGCCAGCCGACATCAAGCTCCCTTCACCTGGACATGATGGCCAGACACCACTCCAAGAATTAGAAGCCGACCATCATTCTCCTCAACATAACTACAAGCAGTCTGCCTCTCCACTTCCAGAACATCATCCATAAAATAAGCTGAGTATAACTCACTACACTGCCAATCTTTAAATAAAATTTAAAAGCTATCTAAAATCTAATAATGGCCAATTTTATCTTTTTATATATATAATAATATTTTAAATATGTTCTAACATTTCTTAATAACCCAACATTGATACAAATATGTGAGTCAAGCAAAATTTCTTTCTTATATTTAAGTTTATATCACAGCCATGCTAAATCTTAAATTATATATTCTTTATTCAATATAAGTCAATTTTTTCAAACTCTATTTTATTTATAATGAACCTTTCTCCTGGTATATAATATGGTCTCAACACATAAAAGGACAGATGGTAAGAAATGATTCTAATAATATATTTCTCATGCTTTTTATTTCAGGAAATTTATTAAATTAATTAATTATTCAACTGGTTTTATTCATAAATCCGTATGTGGTGCGTTTGGTAATTTTAAATGAACCCTGAGATTTAAGGAAATTATACTAAAAACATTTCTAAATCAACTTTTTCTATATTAACTTTTAAATATATTCAATTTTCTAATTTTTGCCCAATCCACTAAACACCACATCTTGGTGACCCAACGTGGGGCAATCCACTAAGACGCCACATTTTGGCGCCTCACGTGGGGCTGAATCTAAAAAAAAAAAAAAATGCCATATAGGCGCTATAGAAGCATGGCAGTCCACAAAAAGTGCCATTTTGTCGCCGAAATCCTGAATAGGTTGAGTCGCGTAATCTTTCCTTTAGCTTCGTATTGCAGCGCTGCAGCCCTGCAGCCTAGAGAAGAGTTGCAGTAGGCGCGCGCGTGTTTTAAAACCAGAATTAAAATTTTTATTTTTTATTTTTATGTTTTCAGATTTTTAAAATTGAGACCATATATTTAAAAAAGTGTTTTAAGGTTCAAAACTTGAATTTTTATTAACAATAAATTTTTTGAATGATATTAAATTTTTAGCAAATATTTTATTTTTGGCTGTGATATTTATTAAATTATTTTTTTATTTAAGTTTTTATATATTTGTTTTGTCAGCTTGACAAATTTTTCAACGACCACATAATTGGATCAATGTTGGGAAATGTGATGGCAATTTTAAAAGATGCCCTAATGATAGATATAATTCTATATATTTAATTCTGTATCTTTTTATATTTTATTTTTGATTTATTAATTTTTGTATCATATTTATAATTTTGTATATATTAAAATTTCTTATTCAATAATATGGAACATAACGAAGGTAATAGACGTTTCACCCAGAGTAGTAGGGAGGAACTAAATTTGGGTTTCACGAAAATGCAAGAATTGATGAAACAAATGATGGCCCAAATGTTAAGTCAAAAATTAGAATCCGAAAAACATAAAACCGAATTAATAGAAACACCACAATATATATATATATATATATATATATATATATATATATATATATATATATAGAGAGAGAGAGAGAGAGAAAGGTAAGAGCGCTGCTGCCAGTTTCACTAACAATGTTTTGCTCAAAAAGTAGTGGGAGTGGAATAGAGCTACTAGTCCCCCATGAATATAGTAGGTTCTCTTTAGGCAAAAATACAGTACCCTTTCGAAGACGAGCCCAAGGCAGCTGCTCCATGAGGGATTCATATCGGTAACGAGGGGTTTTCTGGTGGGTGAGAGTCTGAAAGATTTGTATGATGGCCTTTTAGGTTTTCCCCTCATTATATATATATATATATATATATATATATATATATATATATATATATATATATATATATATATATATATATATATATATATATATATAAGACCTCACAGTTCAACATATACTGACAGACTGTAATTTGAGACAAGACTTGGAAATTCCACGAGACATGAACGAACTACTCCGTGATAGCAGTCACCATATCAACGCTATACTTACCTTTCTTAAAGACAAAAATATTTTTAACAAAATTTAACAAACCCCAGACCAAACTCCTCAAATAGTCAACATGTGGGTGTAGTATGTATTACAACAACCACTTAATTTTCTTAATTCATTGTCTTTGATTGTCTAGACGACCCAAACTATGCTTTTAACATCGCCGTTGAAAGTTTTTTTTTTTTTTTTTTTTTTTTTTTTTTTTTTTTTTTTTTTTTTTTTTTTTTTTTTTTAATAAACATCACTCATGACGTAATATATTCATTTATTCATCATTATTTTACATAGGATCCTTCCTATTGATTGTACATGGGGCTATTGTTCTTATGTATGTTGTCATATTATGCATAGAACCTATATTGTAAATAGAAACTGTTGCGATTATATATAGTCATATTGTACATAGGAACTATTTTCTTCGTTTCCTTTATAATTATAAGTTTTTCTTAAAAATGTATTGTTTTTTACTAGTTAATTTTACTTTTAGCTGTATGTTATTCACAAACTTAATTGTATAATTAGATTGATACACAACAATAATGTAATTGGATTTGTAATTATGTAATATTGTAAATATTTTGTTGTTGTTATGTATTTCTATTTTATATGTGTACCTGGGCGAAACGCTATCAATGCGGGGTGCTCATAAATAAATTATTATATATATATATATATATTGTAATGATATATTATATTCACGAAAATATTTTTAAATTCAAATAACCATCGATAGTTTGAAAAGCCCGCACAAAACACAAACCATAAAATACAAATAACATCGTATTTTATACACTTTAAATTAATAATATTTTTGGACAATACTGATGTACAATATATATATATATATATATATATATATATATATACACTCCTCGTCAAAAGTATTGCAACACCTTCAAATGTACTGATTACTGAAAAATTATGACCCAGGAAGCTTAGGGCAATACAGAATATTTAGATACAGTTAAAATAAAGAAATTTATTCAGAAAAAATAATAAAAATGTCAACTTATAAAAGATAAAATGAAAAATTACTTAATTAAAGAAAATTTTGAAAATTCAAAATTTCCAAAAACCTTATTTATTGAAATCAGTAGGCTGTATTCTCTCCACGAGACCTTATAATAGCCTCCATGCGACGTGGCATGCTTCTGAAGAGGTCCTGGATGAAGTCCTGAGGGATAGCCTCCCATTCCTCCAGAACTGCTGCCTCCAGCTCCGCAAGTGTGGAAATTCTTGAATTTCTCCCTCGGACTTTTCTTTTCAGGGCATCCCACAGTTGTTCGATGCAATTAAGGTCCGGGCTCCTCGCAGGCCACTCCAATGTCCGGATTTCAACTGCGTTGAGGTAATCTGTCACACACCTTGCTTTGTGTGGTCTGGCATTATCCTGCATTTAAAGGGCTCCAGGCCCTATGAAGGGCATGTATGGCATTACATGTTCTTCCAGGATCTCTTCCACATACCTGGCACCAGTGAGGCCTCTGCCAGGCACCGCCACAAGATCCGTGCGGGCCTCCCAGGAAATGCCTCCCCAGAACATGACAGAGCCTCCGCCAAAAGCGACTCTTGGGGTTATACAGCCTTGATAGTAGCGCTCTCCCGGTCTTCTCCATACTCTCTCCGGCCATCTGGGCTATTCAGGGCCACCCGTGTCTCATCCGTGAAGAGCACTTTCTTCCAATCATCAACTAACCAATCCCGGTGATCAAGCGCAAACCTTAGCCTTGCTCTTCGGTGTTCCCTGGTGAGTAGGGGGCCTGTCATTGGTCTCCTGGAGGCTAGGCCGGCTTCCCTCAGTCTTCTGCTTACAGTTGATGTTGAAATCCGGAGCTGGCGAACATCAGCAATCAGCCTCTGGAGTGTAGAAGCCGAAGAAGCTCTATGTCGCAATGCCTGCAATCTCAAAAAACGGTCATCATTCCGGTCCGTGACTCTCGGCTTCCTTCAACAGGTCTTCTTGAATGACGACCAGTTTCTCGGTACCTTTTCAGGCACCTGGATACCATGGAATAGTGTATCCCAAGTCTTCGCGAAATTTGGCGAAGTGAAAGCCCTTCCTGCGAAAGAGTGACAATTCGCACTGAATTTTCACACTCTAAGGCTCTGCAATTGTTCATGTTCACAAGTTGAAAAAAAAAAGAAGTCTGTCCCTGGTAGTTCTGTATCACTAACTGAGGCCCTGGGACAATGGAGTAATCCTTTACAATCAATAAATCCAGAATACCTCTTATCATCATGCCTAATCCTACTTTTAATACAGCTTATTATCCTCCCTAGATTCCCACCAACCTGTAGTATTATGTTTAGTAAGATCCTGCTTAAACCAAAGTGTTTAACTGGAGTTTCATAGTTGTTGCAATACTTTTGACGAGGAGTGTATATATATATATATATATATATATATATATATATATATATATATATATATATATATATTAAATGTACATTCAGGTGACAATAAATAAATTATTTGGTATTACAAAAATATAATTATTATTTCATATATAAACCGGCAAAAATGCGGAAGTTGGAAAAAAAGGACGCCAACTTTCCCGCTAGCAAGGCATCAGTCTATTGATAGCAGTCTTGGAGTGAAGAGCTAAAGTTTATCCTCTGAAGAGTACAGTGTCAGTTCATAGCTATCCTCCGAGGAGTACGGAGTCAAGTCAGTCTATAGCTATCCTCCGAGGAGTACGGAGTCAAGTCAGTCTATAGCTACCCTCCGAGGAGTACGGAGTCAAGTCTATTCCTAGCAGTCATAGAGTGCAGTGTTCAGTCCATTGCTGTCTATAATAAAGGACGGTTTGAGAAAACGGCGGAGTCCGGAACATCAGATATCCATTCTATGCACGAGACCTAGCAAGAAAGCGAAAGCGTATCACCTTGAAGAAGGAATTACTGAAGCGCAGTATATTAGGGTTTTATTGGAAGTGAGTTGGTTCAGAGGTAAAATTATTTTTTTGTAATTGTTAATTCTTTTATTATTATTTGTATGTATTTTAATATTGTTTTGTATTTCGGAATTGTCTAAAAATAAATATTATATTATTCATTCACTCGGAACTTTTATCCCTGAGATTAAATCAATTTAATATAATAAAACTTATTAAAGTAATTAAAATTGTTTTATTTTAAATAATAAATAATCGCAACATTATTGGCGACCCAACGTGGCGCAATTTATTTTATAAAAATAATCTTTACATTTAATGACGCCCAACGTGGCGAATCATTTTATAAAAAATATAATCTTAACATTTAATGACGCCCAACGTGGCGAATCATTTTATAAAAATTAATCATAACATTTAATGACGCACAACGTGGTGCAATTCTTTTTATAAAAAAATAAAATCTTAACAATATATATATATATATATATATATATATATATATATATATATATATATATATATATATATATATATACATAAGGGCGCTATTTATACCCACTGCACTAAACAAGATCCAAATTGTGACTGAAAGATATAAGCAGCAACAACAGGGTTTGAGATACAAATCTGTGTACGACCTGCAAAAAGGCGGCAAGGTGCACCACCTTCAACCTCCAAGAATTATCCATAACAATGTTATTGTAGGACTTAACAATCTGGTAGCTTTCCTTTAAATAAGAAAGAAAAGGAAAGGCATGAGCCCTATCCTATCCTGGCAAGAAAAGGGTGGTAACCTGTATAAAAGCCTTCCAAAAAGTGTACCTAGCCACTAGCTGGTAAAATAAATTATGATAGTCTACAGCAGCGTTGGACGTAATCATAACCATAATTACGATTATAAGCAGAGGCTTTTCAGATATGATTACGGTTACAATCACAGACCCTGGAGATATGATTATACTAGAAATCACACCTTCGATTATAATTACACTTATAACATTTTTCTGTAATTATGGCTGTAATCATAGCTGTTTCTATGATTAGGTCTGTAATTACAATTATTTTTCTGCGATTGCAACTTTAATCACAATTTTTTTTTTTTTTGTGATTACAACTCTAATCATAATCTTTTTATAATTATGACTGAAAAGTCTCAAACACAACACACATTTTAGCAGAAGAACAATAAAACTATTCACATCAAGATAATGAGAGTCATAGATATGAAGAGTTCATTTTGACATCCATTGGTATTTCTTTTTTTTTTTTCTTTTTTTTTACGGCGCATCAACTATTTGGCTATTAGCGCTGATCCATTGGTATTACTGTAGTTACTGATAAGAATCCGGTAATGGTATTTCCAATTATAAAAATAAAAGATATTGCAGTGGAAAACGCAGAAAACTTTATGATTACGTACATAATCACAGAAAGAAATGTTAAGATTACAAGTTTTAATCAAAGAATAAATTTGTGATTACAGTTGTAATCACAGGAAAAAATAGTGATTGACTCACCACAATTACCAATGAATACAAAAAAATTATTTTACTTCACTTAATTATGGTTGAAGATACAAACAGCAGGTACAGTGAAATGTAATAAGCTAATGGAGAGAGCTAAGATGTTCTAATGTACGGTATGAACAAATGTTTAGCCTTCTCTGCAACTGAATAAGGTTAAATCACATAGCAAGAAAAAAAAACGTTTTAAGCACTTCACCTTAACATTTTAACCGATCGTCTGAAAAATAATTATTAAGTTCCTCAAAAGTTATTAAGTAGGTAGAGAACTAACCTTTGCTGTACTAACTGTAAGAAGTGCAGTACCAAGAGTAGATAGGATCGGTGGACCAGGCAGTTCCGGAAGATCAGTCTCGGAATAAGAAGCACTTTGCAATGGATTGTTGTTATTCTCACTCCGATAGAACGGATTCCATCCAAGAAGTATTTCAGCTATTATAGCTCCAACAGCCCATCCATCCGATTTCCGGTAGTCTATACCAGAAAGAAGGCTTGGTTCTGCACGAGCAACCTGAAAAACAGAAACAACGGAAATAAGGTAGGGGTAGAAAGGGTTCACTAGATGGACCAACTATCTTACATCCTTAATGTTTCAAAATTTAAAAAAGCGGGTAGTTGTTAATTATAGTATCACCTCTCTAAAATAATAATTTATCTAGTATTAAAACACATGTTAATTTTGTTTGTTCGACAAATTACTTTTCAACATACGCATTGACCCATTTGAGATTGATAGACTCTTCTGTGACAAAAGGCCGGCTCCGGGGGACTCATAGCCATTTTTATGATAAGGCCAATTCTTCACTTCGGGACTGAAAATCATCCCTGTGACAGCTTTTTGCAATATCTAGTGGTAAGTTTTGTATGCTCTAGTCACTCTTGTTTCAGCTTGAAGCGTTCAAGTTTTGCCTCGAGATTGCCAGAATGTCCACCGTACACCAAACAACCATAGTCAAACTGGGGGAATAAGAGTGAGGTTACAAGGAGTTGACGGGTCTTTGTTGGCAGGAGACGTTGAGCTGTCTCAGGATAAATATGGATTGACAGGAAATTTGGGAAATATGTTTTTACCAGGAAAGGTTTTAATCAAATATGATTCCAAGGTTTTTAACTGATTTGCAATATTTTATAGGGATGCTGTTGAGGTAAAGGGCTGGAAAAGGGGAGGTGGAACTTATGAGGGATTGGGAGCCTATAACAATGGCTTTGGATTTATCTGGAGTCAGGGAAAGCTTATTAGCTGCGGCCCAAGCATTGATGTTATTAAGATCTACTTGCAGCTTGTCTAAGGCATCTCGTTGCAAAGAGGGCTTAAAGGATAGGTAGAACTGGGTATCGTCAGTATAAAGATGGAACTTGGAATGAACTATGAAAATGAAAACTGGTGCATAAAACGTGCGTTATCAGCTCTCCGAACATAGTGGCAACACTATAATTCAGTAGCACAGAATGAACCTCGCTTTGCATAATTTAGCACACAGGCTAAGCGTAGTAAGAGCTTTTTGGCAATAATATTATTTCTACTTTTTGGAGATGAAAAATTGGATGAAAATTAGGAAAAATGATTAGAACACAGTTCATTTTTTGACAATTAGATATTAAATAGGTTGTATACAACAAAAAATAAGGTATAGCTAGATGAAGAGAAATCTTTTTTGTTTGAATTGTACAGGAGATAAAATATTAAAAAATGGAGGCTGATAATTGAAAAAAAAGAAAGGTTCGTGAAGATTACCTCGGGGGCCATGAGAGCTGCGTTTCCACCTCGATCCATATCGTAGCTTCTGAAAGGAACAATCAACCCTGTTTTTTTGTCAGCGAGAGCACAACCGAAGTCAGTCAGAGCTATTTGCGGAGTTCCATCTTCACCAATTTCTACCAGAATGTTATCACTTTTCAAGTCTCTACAAAAAAGGATTAAGGAAATCATTTTTGAGGAAAATATTACTATTAAATTATTAAGAATTTTATTTTATTAAGTTTTTTGGGGGGCTTGTGTTGTATCACTTTCCTCCGAAGAAAAGTAGCTATTTGAAATTATTTTGAACTTCCAGCTTTACATGAAGTAATTTAATTTTTTTGAACAAGAAGATTTTTTGTAGGTTTGTTTTGGGGGGGGGGAGATAAAACATATACTTTTAATGATCTTTATGTAGGCATTATGAAAGAATGAACAGCATAATATACTGTATTATACTGTCCTGTATTATACTGTCTGTAATACCTTGGTGATTTTCGATATCAAGTAGGTAGGATTGGTTCAGATTTGAAAAACAAAGTTATCAGCCAAAAATTGGATAGAAGCGCTTTTGCATCTATATGCCGTATTGTGTTTTAGTTTTTTGCGTTTTTCTTGGAAACGGAGCAAAAACGAGAAAAATGCTAAAACTTTTTTTTCTTTCTTTTCTATCCTGCATTGATTCCTGAAGTTTTGCCATTTATTTTGGGGACACCCTGCATGTATGTATGTATGTATGTATATATGTATATATATATATATATATATATATATATATATATATATGTATATGTGTGTGTATATATGTGAGTGTGTGTCTATATATATATATATATATATATATATATATATATATATATATATGTATATATGTGAGTGTGTGTGTCTATATATATATATATATATATATATATGTATATATGTGAGTGTGTGTATATATATATATATATATATATATATATACACACACACACAGGGTTTCTATCTAAAACATATTCCAAGGATAGATATAGTTACTAAATGATGTTTTATACCTGTGTGCAATGCCATGCCTATTGATGTGCGCCACTGCCTCGAGAATCTGTGCTACAATAAGAATAGCTTTCCGTCCTTCCACATTCTCCATTAGCAAATAATCTTTGAGAGTAGTGTTATACCTGGAACAGAGATAAGCACGCATAAAGCATTCAGAGCTCAAGTCTATCAAGTACCAAAGTATAAAAAATATTTTGAATCAATAGTAGATACATTCCTTTCAACAGCGAAGGTTCTATTTTCATTCTTGTATCCATTCCACAAGAGCACCTTGTTAACATCTTTCTATAGGAGAATTGTTAACAACAATGACACCATGAATGAGAGAGAGAGATTATTGCGGGACAGCCCTTGTGTGATATTAGCCTGTAAGATATGTTGAAAGTGGATTTATTCGATTATCACGTCGAAAACCAACAAAAGGAAAGCAATTATTTAGAACTTAAAGGGATGTAAAAAGAGAACAATTCACTAGTGCACCAACTCAAAGCCAAATAATTTCGGAGGGAGGGGGGAGCTGGGCGCATTTCAGGAGGGAAGGGGGAGAATTTGGCGATATGGAATGCTAACAATCTAGAACATGGAATAGTTAGCAGAGTAAACCGCTATCACACCCAAAACAATTATTTTTTCTAAACTACGTGATCTTATTTACTTTATGAAGGTAGGGATTGTTGGGGTTCGGTCATTGCTGCTCAAAAAAACTACATTTTACAGTGAAAATAGTTTTGTTGTGGCCGACGATTCGGCTTGAAATTCAAGCCTTCATCAGTGCGATGGGAAGATTGAGAACTATACCTCACAGATGCGGGATCATTAAATCTTATTTCATTTATGTTTGGAGGAGGCCTGGTGGCCGTGAGAGTACTTAACACTCCGTGCCAAAGGTTGTGGGTTCGATTTCTACTAGGGGTGATGGCTTTTCTGTTTAGAAAAAATTAAAGGCATCAGCCCTGTCCTGGCTAGAAAAGGATGGTAACCTATAGATAACCCGTCCTAAAATTCGTAGTTAATAATAAATGGACGTTAAAATTTAATAAATAAATAATTCATGTTTAAGGTTTTTATGTCACATTTTTATCAATGAAATAAAAATTTCGGGGGGGCGCAGCCCCCCTTATATATTCCCATGACTCGAAGACTTTTCCGTTTTCGTTGGTCTAACCTGGCATATAATAGAGTAAAAGCTCGTTAATTCGCACCTCTTTAACCCGCACCAGTTTTGACATTTAAGTTATGTTGTTGAGTGTAGTCAATAAAAACGTGTTGACAGACGATAATTTGCTATTCTGGGTAGGTAAATTACGCCAATTTGCTATTCTGGGTAGGTAAATTACGCCAATTTGCTATTCTGGGTAGGTAAATTACGCCAATTTGCTATTCTGGGTAGGTAAATTACGCCAATTTTCCTATCTTCATGGTCGTAGTAGAGTATCGTTCGTTTCGCCATTTCGTTTGCTCCCTGTCACGATTTAGACCAAACTTAAAAACATTGTTGTGATAATAGAATCAAGTATGGAAGGATTGACAAGAATTGATAAGGGAGAATCGTTAAAGAACATTGCTGCTGAGTTTGGAGTTTGGAACATCGACCTTATCTGAATGGAAAAAGAACAGAAAACGCATTGAAGACTTCTGTTCCAAGATGATGGCATTGAGAAATGATTGTGTTTTTAGCGAGCTTCTTCTAATGTTAAAGCGGATGCGAGATCTATGCTCGTAAGCGATACACTAAACTGAGTCAGCAGGAGCTCTCTGCCTTTTTCACTACAGACTAGTTTGTAGCAATATTAAGTACTGTGCAAAAATATAGGCTATTACAGTGTATGTGTTTGTTGTGTGTGTATGAGACCGTTAAGATGAAAGCAAGACAACCAACGTTATAGCCATGGTGAACATCGGTAGTAATATCGAAGGAGCGAAAAGTCGTGTCGATATATGTAATACCATGTCAACACCAAGCAGAAGCAAGCTTCTTAACTACAGTACAGCCTCGTTTACCAGGATCAACTGGGACCAGGGCCGATCCGAGCTAACCAGAGAATGACAGAAAAAATAACACACATAAATCACCGAAATATTTTTAATGGAGTTTATAAATTATTATCCACACACTCACTTACATACACATACACTGTATGTACTGTAATAGCCTATGTATTTGCACTGTTCTCAATATAGCTACAAACTAGTCTGTAGTAGAAAAGGCAGTGAGCTTCTGCTGTCTCAGTTTAGTGTATCGCTTACGAGCAGCGCGATCTCCCATCCGCTTTAAGATTAGAAGTTCATTTAGCAATGTTTCTGCTTGACTCTCGAAATACACCATCAATTCCTCAATGTCTGCTACTGCAACTGCATAGGTCATAACCACCATAAACTCTCCTTCGAAATCATCTTGAAACAAAAGTCTTCAATGAGGTGTCTGTTCTTTTCCCAATCAGATACGGCCGATGTTCCTACTCCAAACTCTGCAGCAATGTTCTTTAACGATTCTCCCTTAGTAATTCTTGTCAATGCTTCCATTCTTTTTTCGGTAAAAATGCAGTTTCCCGCCCTCCAAACCGATTTCTTTCAAATTTTGCACAATAACGTATTTTGATGCACTAAACACGAATACGATAAAAAAAAACGTCGGATTTAACTAGGAAAGAAGTTATTAAGCACTAAAGTTCACTGTTATGCAGGTTATGAGAGCTATTAATTATAGCGAGTTGGATTGACTGGGGTTTTGTTATCTTCTTGAGCGAGCGGAAACGCATAGCACGTATGCCCTTAAGCGACAGGTGACGATGCCCTTAAAATTGACAATATTTTCGAGTAAATGGTTTCTGAACATTTCAGATGAGAGTTCTCTGTGTCCCAATGTTACATATCTGCGCATGCGCGTGTTTACAAATACGCTGATGACGCCTAGTTTTATAACCTTCCTAACTTTAGTGCTTAATATTATATTCTATTAATTTTAGCGAGTTGGATTGACTGGGGTTTTGTTATCTTCTTGAGCGAGCGTATCGAGCGGAAACGCATAGCATGTATGCCTTAAAGTCGTCACAAATTTAGTTGTTTACATTAGCTCTCATAACCTGCATAACAGTGAACTTAAGTGCTTAATAACTTCTTTCCTAGTTAAATCCGGCGTTTTTTTTTTTTTTTTTTTTTTTTTTTTATCGTATTCGTGTTTAGTGCATCAAAATACGTTATTGTGCAAAATTTGAAAGAAATCGGTTTGGAGGGCGTGAAACTGCATTTTTACCCTTTTTTCTATAATCAAAGCAATGTATTTACGTTTCGTCTACGCCCCGGTCAATGAGCAAACGAAAATGAACTGTACCTCGATCGTACGAGTCTTTTTTTTTTTTTTTTTTTTTCGTACGAGATACTGTACCTCGTACGAAAAACGAGTCTTCATTTACACTGAACAACCTAATTTCGTTTTCAAAACAGGTCCGGGTTAACACGTTCGGGCCGGGCGTCGTGGCATATTCGTCCGAGAGATGTGTTCTGCGGACCCAACGTCGTGGCATGTGCATCCTTCTCTCCCCACTACTCCAGGCCTTGTGCTATACCCTTCGTATTTGATTTGGGACCTCATTACTTTTTTCTCGGTTAGGTTTGTGGGTCTGGTATCGTATGATACTGAATTCCTTCAGCGGGCCCGCGGAAGTGGCGTATTTGGCACCTAACTAAATTAGGATTAATCCACTAAAAGTACATCATTTGAAAAAAAGACTTGGGTCCGTGAGAAATGTTTTCAAAGCCATCGGTCCTAAAAGTATTAAAGAGGTCCGAGTTAACGAGGTTTTACTGTACTTATATTCCCTGAGTATTATTCTGCGAGCTAGAATATCTTCAAATTAGTTCTTTTAGATCCTACAGATATAATAACCTCAACCTCTGATAAATAAACATCTGTTTATCAAATAAAGACGCCTAGAAACTCCAAGAATCAAACCGTCACAACGGGATGTAAACACACACGAATTTGGCACATTTTTTAAATCCATAAACATGTACACATTTTGGTGGGCTGTAGTTGGAGTGATACTCATACTGTTTGCTTCCGGATCTGTGGTGGTATCTCTCAAGAAGCATGACCAAGAATGACGTGAGTACCAAGCAATTTCGACAGAAGGCCAACACTTCATTTAGATCTAAGTGATTCTGTCCAAAATATTTATTTAAATTTTAACGTCCACAAATCCGATTTGTCTACAGGTTAACATCCTTTTCTAGCCAGAATACGGCAAATGTTCTATTTTTTTTTTATTTTTTTTTTTTTTTGAAAGAAAAGCCACCACCTGTCGTGTGAATAGTATCCTTGACCTGGAAGTTACGGAGAGTAAACACCTTAGCACGGCCACCGGGCCTCGTCACTGAGATCGGTGAGAGTACTGTGGGCGAACGTTTTCGACGTTAGTACGTCATTATCAAGCCACTGTTGAGGTAGTAGTACTAAATCTAGTTTGTACTGTTTGAGTATAGTACGGAGAAACATATTACCTGGACGACCCTTACCGACGTAAACAACCTACTTAATCTATATATATATATATATATATATATATATATATATATATATATATATATATATATATATATATATAAATACTCTGACAGTACAAACTGGCCTCAGTATTACCTCCAAAGTGGCTTGACATGCTTACGTCGAAAGCGCTCGCCCACAGTACTCTCACCGAAGCCAGTGACGACGGTCTCCATCTACGGGTATGACAATTTGAAGAATTATTTATTATCGTCGCGTTTTTGTGGCTCGCAGTTCATGGACTGGGAGCTGAGGATTCCGTCGTAGAGCCTGAAACCCCTCCGCACATCCTGGGTGTCTGTCCGAAGGCTGGGTTAATGCGGATTAATAGGCACTATAAAGTACGAACTATCATAGGCGACCTGTTCTGTCCGAAAGCGGGTTTAGAGGTACACTGTGTCGCCAATCAAAGGCCCGAAGAAGTCATAATTAGCCGGAAAACATCTTCAGGCACTATATTGGTCCCGATCCGATCTGATCCGATAGCCACCGATTGTCGAAAGAAAAACAAACACATGCATCTCAATGGAGGTGCCTACATAGGTCCTGACCGGACCCGATCCTAACCGATGGCCATTGATTCTCGGCCGTTCAAACTTGTTTGTTTCTAGACCGATTTCGGACCGACCAAGCAAAATGGCACTAAACCACATATTGTGTTTCTACAACCTTTACATCTCAACCGATTTCAATGCATTTTTTTTTAAATGAAAGCTAATAAAATTTAGAACAACTTTTTTAATTCACATTATTGTTTTTTGTCCCCCTTGTTTATTAAATTACGTGGAAAGATGTTTATAACCATCCAATGTCTATAACCTTCTGATGCTTATAACCTTCTTATAAATAATTTTAAAATACGAATACAAATACTCTTATGAATACTAATGCTTTTCTCACCTCCAACATTCAACCTATTCGAGCTGTGGCTAAATCGGACCGGATTGGGTCCGGACTAATGTAGGCCGTTGGTCAAACGAAATCGGATCTGATCTAATCGGGAGAAATACGGGTCTAATGTAGGTCCAGCCTTAGACCAATCAAGACAGTGGACAAGCCAAAGAAACAAACTAAGGAGGAGTGCATCCGATATTACCAAGAGAAATGTAAGGTGAACAATGAAAAGTAATAGGATTTCCATTTGGAGGTTCTGGCACCATAAATCCTGAAGGGCTCAATTACCAACTTTACTGATAAGAATACATCAGTAAGCACATCAAACTAAACATGAATAAAATAAAATAAATAGACCACTGAAGCATGCTTTCTTTCCCGATCAATAATTACCAAAAAAATAAAAAAAAAACTAATAAGAAATTTTACATAATGGTGAATTAACACGTTAACTGCGGTGCATGCCCCAAGGGGCATGTACCGCATATAACGTATGTGAGGTGTCATTTTCAAAAGGTCATTACCTCAGTGCGGCTGATATTTTTCACGTTTTTATGAATCATTTTAATAGTAATCACAAATGGAACCAATAGCGCGTTTGTTTTGCGAGGTAACAAAGAGAAATCATGCATTTTATCATACATGCCCCCGGGGGCATATGCCGCACTGGAGACATAACTTCTTTCATCCACTGCGGTGCTTGCCCGTAATCCACGCAAGATTTAATAATAATAATAGTGATAACCAAATGATAATGGATAATTATACATTAAAAAGTCCGACTCGCAGGAACTGCGTCATCTTTGTGCAGTTATTTGGTAGGATTTGATCTTTCGTTAAAAATATAAAATAAAATGTCAAAGAGAAGAAAATTTAAGGCAACATACATTTATAAAACCGGATGGGCCTGGAAGGAAAAAAAGTCCGACTCGCAGGAACTGCATCATCTTAGCGCGGTTCCGTTCTTATCCGAAGTACGATTAGTAAAGGAATAGTAGCAGCTATCGGTAGGTTTTGATCTTTCGTTAAAAATATAAAATAAAATCTCAAAGAGAAGGAAGCTTAAAGAGCCACATATGGAAACCTGACAGTTTTCTAAACGGATCGGACTCTCCCGTCATCGCGACGCTCACTCTAGGAAAACTCTATTACCAATGTGATTCTTATTTTCTCAGCTTTAATGAAATACTCATTCCACCGTTAAATAAACTTAAAAAACAAAAGTGAGGTAAACAGTGACAAAAACCCGTTTAAAATAACAAAACTAACACTTTCGTAGTTTTAAGCACTTACTTCTCCGACTGACATTGCCCCATCGAAATTTGCTTCAGAATCTTTTTTTTAGAGAATTTAGTAAGCTTTTGAATGGTTAAATCGTACTTCCCACGATTTCTTAACTGTTTTGAAGATATTAAGGGGGAAAAATGGTGCTAATACCTACCGATAGCTGCTATATTCCTTCACTAATCGCACTTGAGATAAGAACGGAACCGCGCTAAGATGAAGCAGTTCCTGCAGGTCGGACTTTTTTTTTGTCAGACAAATTAATGTATTATGTTTATATTATAATATAAATATTATGTTTATAAGAAGAGCAAATCACTTTAATTGCGGTGTAAAATATTGTTGCTAGCTAAATCTAAGTATTATATAAGCTCATAAGGAAAACGTCCGTCACGCAGGAGCTGCATAACTAAGCACTTTCCTCAGAATTTGGGTAGTGTAGACTGCTTTCCAGAACAATTTGCTTAAAATATCCTACATAAATAAAATAAAAAACATGAATAGTTTTCTTTTAAATTTGTAATGAGTAACTGATCAATTATTAATTTGCTTCCAGAGTTATGTTTACACATGGTACCTATTACACTACGTAATAAATACAAAAAACCTCATATTATCGTATTTTGATCTAACGCAAAAACAGGATACAGTCACTCTAGTGGTAGAAAGCGCTCCTTGCGGCGGCTTTGTGAACCTACTTCTGGCGGGCTTTTCTATTGAAATATATTACAAATTAAACCCCCGCTTTCCGATTGACCGATTCAGCTCATTTTTACAACACTTCTTTCTCATGAGTTACCCAGGACGTATACCGCGTTTCGTTACAATACAGCAGAAATTACGACCGGTATGAGGTTACGACCGGTATATTAGGAATTTGGGTCCGGAGTAAACCCCCCCTTCTAATGAACCGATTTAGTTTATTTTTACAACACATATTTACCTGTAGATTACCACTACGAATACCGATTTTCGTCGAAATATACCAAAAATCACGTCTGGTAGTGGCGAATTGGTATTGTGGGTCCGGAGTAAACCCCCCCCTCCTAATGAACCGATTTAGTTTATTTTTACAACAAATATTTACCTGTGGATTACCACTACGAATACCGAGTTTCGTCAAAATATACCAAAAATCACGGCTGGTAGTGGCGAATTAATATTGTGGGTCCGGAGTAAACCCCCCCTTCTAATGAACCGATTTAGTTCATTTTTATATCTCACTTTTCTCTCTATATTACCACTACGAATACCAAGTTTCGTTGAAATATAACAAATATTACGCCTGACATAGACTAATTAGTGTTTTGGGTTCGGGGTAAACCCCCCCCCCCCCCCCCCCCCCTCCGGTGGACCGACTTTGGTGGTTAACGAACTCGTTCAATCGTTTACTAATTGAATGCTATATACCAAGTTTCGTGACGAAAAAACAAAAACTCTGGCCGCTATCGTGTTAACAGACACACACACATATATATATATATATATATATATATATATATATATATATATATATATATATATATATATATATAAATTTTAACGGGGGTCATTTTCGGTGCCTACTAGGTAGGATCGATAAAGATTTGAAGAAATTTTTCAAAAATTCCGTCATGAGTCCAACCTCAATAGCTACTTTCCTTCGGAGGAAAGTGCTAAAAATGGTGCTAATGACTCAGATTTCGATACACCATAAAAGAAAAAAAAAATTAAGGACAATATACGAAGATTCCGAAGTATTTCATGTCTGTTAATAAAATATTTTATTCTAATCCCAACAACGCAACACTTATACACAAATAAACTTTTTTTAGGTACCTATTTAATACGTATAAAATAAGGTTATAATGAGCGATCCGCTGTGGCATACACCAAGTACTACCACCGTGTGGAGTGCAACTAGTATAGACCGGTACGTCTGTACCACTGTGGTATGTAAAGAGCGGCTGTTCTGATACTGGCAAAAATTAGAAATCCTACATTCCTAAAGTTGTTTGGAGGCTTATCTTTATGACTCTAGACAAGGACATGAAGATGACGAGGGTACAAAGGGAGACGAGGGTACCTGGGGACAGGGAAAACGCCCCCCACCCTAAGCCTCCTAGCTCCTCACCTTCGAATTCATATGATTTCGTTCAATGAATTTAAAAAAAAAATTAATAAATAGATAAAAACTTCTGAAAATAGGGAATACCAAAAACAATTCTAAAGAACGAAATCAACACCAGTACAGTAATCTAGATATTCATAGGGCATCTTCGAATTCCAAGATACCGTTGAAACAAAATATTGTTTCTATATATACGTACGTTGTTTTATTGACTAATACATTTGACTACTATAAGCAATCACAAAAATAACGAGCAGTGAAAAAAAACTGTAGGAAACACACAAAAAGATTCGTTCAAATGAACGAAATTACCTATGTTTTAAGCACTTATTTCTCCAAATATAACCATCCCATCGCAAATGTCTTCAAAACATTTTTTGTAGAAAATTTAGTAACCTTTCGAATGGTAATTTTTTGCTTGCCAAGATTCCAAACCGTTTTCGTGATATTAATGAAAATATACGAAGTTCCCAAAACTTTTCATGTCTAAAAATGAAATATTTTATTTTAATCCTTCCTTTACTCCAAACGTAACCAAATTTTCAACATATTAGTTTTGATAAAATTCAAACATGGAGAAAATGTTTCAACTGAAGCCCATGATTCTAAGTGCCAAAATCAAAGACAAAAAGAACAGTTCGAATAAGCGAAATCAATTACTTTAAAGTTTTAAGCACTTATTTCTCCGATTGACATCGCCTAATCAAAACTTTCATTAGAACCTTTTTTGTAGAGCATTTAGTAAGCATTCTAATGGTAATCTTTTGTTTAACAAGATTCTCAACCTTTTTCGAGATATTAAGGAAAGTATACAAAGTTACCAAAACTTTTCATGTCTGTTCATAAAATATTTTATTCTAACCCTTCCTTAACTCCAAACGTAACATAACTTTCTACATATTAGTTTTAATGAAAGTAGAACACGCAGATAATGTTTCAACTGAATCCCGTGATTCTAAGTACCCAAACCAAAAACGGTATTCAAAAAATATTTTTCCAATTTTCTCGAAAACGGTTAAAGCTATCGCCTTGAAAATGGTTTCATTCGTTTTCCTAGCCCAGGAGTCATATAAAATGAGTACTTAGAAGCTTATGAACTCAAAAACGTAAGCGTTACGATTTTTTTTGCGCGAATTTCGCCCTAAACGCCATCTTCCAGTAGGCGGATTTTGCTGGTTAACGAACTTGACCTTTCAAATTGGACGAAGGATTTTTGTACCAAATTTCATCAAAATCGGACCATTCGTCTTCTATCTAGAGAGCGAACAGACAAATATATATATATATATATATATATATATATATATATATATATATATATATATAAATATATACATATATATATATATATATATATATATATATATATATATATATATACAAATTTGAACCACCGTTATTTTCGGTCTCTAGGGGTTCTGAAACGCGAAATTTTCTAGTCGGCACTTCCGGATTGTTTCATTGTATCAACCCTATAAGCGGGGTTCCTCCCTATGGGGGAGGGAGGAACCGCGCTAAAAGAAGAGTCTGAATTGGGTGTTAACAAAATTTACGAAAAAGCAGGTCCAGCAGGGAGGTTAGGAAAAAAGTCAGGCATGTGTTATAAGTTATTTGCTTAGACTGTTTCAATGGACATCATAATAATTAGTGCCTTTATTAGGATGAACATTGAGAATTCGGGATTTTATTTATTTGAACTAAATTAAAATACTTTTTTTAATATTGTACTTTTTTGTATTGTATTGTTGTATAATGTATATTGTAATAATGTTGTTTAAAGTAGTACTAATTTATTTACTTATATTAGAACAATAGAATATTCCGTATATTTATAAAATACATTTTTTTAATTATTTAGGATTTTTTATTCGATCATATTTCCAGATCATCCTCTTGCTTTGAATGTATATTTACTGATGTTAGATGCAACGATTCTGCAAAAAATCAGTGCATTATCTCTTTCCTTCTGATTGCTACGCGTTGATAAATAAGAGCATACAGATAGGAAGGTTACATGCCCCCGGGGGCATGCACCGCATATGAGGAATAATGTTGTACATGCGCCCGGGGGCATGGACCGCACACAGAGAAAGTATGGCCAAACAGCAGCCGTATTTAACGTGTTAATGGTTGAGGAGAATCCTGCCAGCCAAAGTGGTCAGCTATCACTCAGGTAGATCTACAACTATTGCTTTTGCAGTTAAATGGATTTCTGGTTAAATAATTCAAGTCATGACACTGGGACACTCCAGGTCATTCCAAGATTTTCATCTTCAGTTTTCAAGATTAACGAAGTTTAAAATTTTCAAGATAAAATTATTTCATTATTTTCTTGTTAGTTCCGATTTAATTGTTTAATTTTCAATTATGACTAATTAAATTTTGAACTTTTGGGAGGCCTGATGGCCATGAGTGTCAAGGCATCATCATTCAGTTTCTAGGGTCACAGGTTCAATTTCTTGGTATAGTCGCATTACCATCTTCTTTCCATCCCCATTAGCTAATTAGTAAAAATGGGATTATAAATGAATGTAATGTAGTTAATTAGTTCCAAGTTCTTTATCACTTTACTTTCTTTATCTCTCTTCTGGCCATAAATATGTGTTGTTTATAAATTGGTGAGTTATAACTCTATTTGCATTTATGCTATCACATAATTATATATCAGGATTCACCTTGGAAGACAAAAAGCGAATCCTAAAATCCGAATGTTGGGAAATCCAAGTCAAAGTTCTACAAGTGTTTGAGGATAGGAAAGGTGAATGTTTACTCTATGGAATGCTGATTCATAGACCTGATTGAAAAAGTATGCAATTTAAATTCAATGTTTTAATATTAATTTATATGAGTGAACAAAATGCTTGGAGGGATTCACCCTTCCTCCTCTAGGAAAATCGGACATTGAGTGTTTCATAGATGATGGTGCTATTCACTTTAACTAGAAACTGTGAGAGAACTAAAGGCCAACCAGAGAAACAAGGCGATGTATCGTCTTGTCTACATCTTTCTAACTCAGAAAAAAAGGCTGAATTAAAGTTTTTTTGGTGTACAAATCACTTTAAGCTCTGTTAGTTTTATCTTTTTTGTCATGTTAGGAACATCCAGACTCTTGGAAATAAGATTTTTAGTTCATCATAATTAAAAACACTTCAACAAAAACAAATTTTATTCAGGACGTCATATATACAACTACAAGTGCACTGAAAGAGAGAGACGAACATCTGGCCAAACACAAAATCGATACTATCAACATTTCTACAAAGAGATATCTTTTTATATATTTACATCTCATATTTCCAACACATATCTATATTTTCAACATCATCTTCTTTTTTGTGTACTCCTATCGTCATCATAAAAAAATTTGTCAGTAAAACTAAAAATATTAAATTAATCTTGTAATATATTTGTCTCCCAGCTCTTTTTATCTCTCTATTTATCATTTCTTCAAGGTAATTGTTATTCCAAATATAGTTGAGTTAATTTTTTATTTTGGGGGCGAGGTTAGCTCAGTGTTAGAGCACTGGACTAATAAGTTGGAGGACCTGAGTTCAAGTCCCAAGCAAGCACTAAAGATTTTTTCTTCTAGTGTCTTAGTTCATGGGATGAATTCGGCCTCCCTGACCGTCCCTAGGCCAACCCAGCCTTTAATTAATTTAATAATGGGTACCTTGGTTGGTGCTAATGACTCTAGCAGTCGAAGCAGCCAAGGGGAAAATCAGGCGGCCGGAGCATAGTACTGACCACACTATCTCCCTAGTGTGCCGTATGGTCATGAATCAGATACCTCTATAGTATCTGCCCCTCAGGGCCCTCGTGGCCTGTTACGGGACTGATTTTTTTTTTTTTTTTTTTAATTTTTTATTTTGTTAAAATACTTTGATGATGTTCCCAGGAGCACCGTCACTGTCCAAAAGAGGTTCTTATTAAAGTTTAACAGGTGATTAGGATAAAAATGAATCATTCGACGAGAGAATGTTCTCTTTGTCTGCCATTTAAACTTTTCCCTACCAAGAGAGGCAGATGCTGAAGGGTTACCTTGTTCTTTTGCTACTCATGCTCATAGTGCCTTCACTTTGTGCAATCTCCTCACCGAATTAAAACTCGTCTTTTATAATTCTGATTTTTGCATTGTTTACTATCATTTTTCATTTGTATTTATCTTTAATTAATTTTGAATATTAAATTATTTTTAAGTTAAATACATTTATTTAAAAGAAAATTATACTGCATGTGTATAAAAAAATATTTTTTTCCTGTTTACCATTTGTTCTATTTGTTATTATTTTTTTTATTTTTTTTAAACGGCGCATCGACAAATCCAGGCCATTTGTTATTAATAATAAACAAGTGAAATAAATACTCAATAACTCTATAAACATGGAGTTAGGGATAAGTACAAACACTCACGGTAATTTGAGAAGGGTTGAGAAGATGAATAAACTGAGAGGGTAATGAGATGTTATACGCCTGGATAGGGACAAAAACATGTTTACGATATCCTCCAGTGACAGGCAGGAATACTGGAAGTATGCTATGGTAACGCTAGATAGCTCTAAAGTCGAGAAATGAGAAGAGAAAGACAGCGAGAAATATGAGGAGCTCTTGACTGCTGGAGGAGTCAACAGTACACAGGCCCCAACCATTCTCGACTGCTGGAGCAGTCAATGGTAGAGAAAGGGTTAAAACCAAATTTATTATCTTTTGTTCTAATTATTTCCATATCTAAAAACAAAATTTTGTTTTAACTTTCAATTTCCATTTTTTTTTTTTTCTTTTTTTTTTTTTATTTCAGTTAAATATGAGAATTGTAAGGGCAAGCCTGTGATGAAATTAATGAAAATTGTCTACATGGTTTTAGTAATTATTACTTTCTATCTACTTCACACGAAAATACAAAAATATGAACGTCCATCTCATAAGTGGCAAATACCTTACTAGTTGCCTCTGGATAAGGTGAGTTATTTTATATCTATAGATATTTATAACTGCTTAAATAGTTTAATCATAGGACTAATTCCAGCTTAATGGTAAGAAGCCTGAGTTTAAGGAACTGAGGAACTTTCTATGATGAACCGAGAGACTATAACTCGTGGTAAAAGTTACTGTCATCTTTCATATTCCATTTGCTTCATACATTTATTTTTGTTTTGTCCACGAGGGCAATCCAAAAAATGAAGTGGAATACTTACTACCTTACCCATGATGAGGATGATGAAACTTCATACCACATTCTATGTAGATATACAATGCTTGCAGGCAGAAGGTGCACTTTGGAACAGCGATTATTGACGATCCGAGGAGAATACCAGAACTGAACCTTACAACTCATAGAAGATTCATTGTTGATATGAGTCTGGTATTATAACGGAATGACACGTCTGGTGGCACAATAGGCCTCGGTGGAGTTTCTCTGGATTGTTCCAGGCACCCGTTTCTTTAATCTAATCTAATCTACAATCTTACCCAACTGAATAATACATTTAGAAGCCTTCAATTATTTGTATGGATGAGTACGACTCAGCAGTAGAGCACTCGACTCATGGTCTGGATAGGCCTGAGTTTTGAACTCAAGAGTAAACTGAAAGAATTTATCTTCTAGTGTCGTCAATCAAGAGTAAGGATTGGGACACAGACCATCTCAAGACAAATGCAAAGACTGAAATCAGTCGGAAGTCTAAGAGCTAGCAAGCAATGTTTTGGAGAAAGTATTTTATTACAGCTAAATTTTTACTATGTTGTCTCTCTCACTCCCCCAGACATTATACAGGCTGTATGGCTGGTATTAGACGTTTCATTCATTAGTGTGCATCTTATTTCTACAGGAAAATAATAATTTTTCAAAACACTTCAAGATGGTAATGTTTTTTTTTTTAGAAATCAATTTAACTTTTCTAAACTTAAATGTATAGTTGACAGACATTATTATTGTTGTTTACAATGTACTAGATGTAAATTTTTGTATAATGTACCACACATTTTTTTTTTTGAGGGCCGAATTTTTTAATACTTAAATAACATCATATATAAATGTTAGTCATATCAAAATATTTTGAAAAAAATGTACATTCTCTGGTACATTGTAAACAACAATAATAATGTCTAGCAATAATAAATTTAAGCTTCAAAAAGTTAAATTGGTTTATAAAAAAAATAATGACAATCTCGAAGTTATTTGAAAAATTACTACAAATACGATGCGCACTAATGAACATAACATCTAACACCAGCCAGACCGCCTGTACAATGCCTGGGGAGTGAAAGGAGCAACATTGTAAAAATGTAGCCATAATAAAATAATTGTTTTGTTTTTTTGTTGTTTTTTTGACGTAGCTAGCTCTCATACAATAGGATCAAGAATCAGAAACATGTAATGTATCTGTCATACTGGACCCTCATGGGTTTCAGGGCTCATTTTTTTTTCTGCGTCAGCAGATAGGTTGGATTTCTTTCTATGCCGCTACTCTGGGCTTTGTCCTATACCCTTTGTATTTGATTTGGGACCTCATTACGTATTCCTGATTATATATGTGGGTCTGTAATTGTATGATACTGAGTCAGCCTGAAAAAATCCTTCAGCGGGCCCGCTATTGTTGGCATATTTGACATTTTACTAAATTGTAATTAATCCACTAAAAGTACATCATTTTACAAGTTTCTTCACTTATTTATTTGTTTAATATGTTTGCCAAAATAACTGTACAAAAGGAAGACTTTGGTCCTGATGGAAATTTTGTTCGAAGCCATCGGTCCTGAGAGTGTTAAGTGGACGTTAATATATAAATAAATTAAACTGAAAAATCATATTTTTTATTAAATGTAAGCAAAATAATTCAAGTTATTTGAGAAGTTTTATTTTTCTAGGAATGAGTGGAGCCCATTTTGATTTGCAACTACTAGTGATTTTTGTTGTTATAATATCCATCATAGCGATGATTGTGTATACTCACTGGTGGATACGGACGAATGGACAAACCCCCGCGACGAGGTAATTTACAGCAAACAATTAAAAATCGAACATAACACAATCGAAATAAACTCGATGACTAGATCCAACAATCAACCAATTAGCAATTTGAAAAGTCTGACTCGCAGACTGTGTCGTCTTAAAGTGTTTCTATTCTTACTCCTACTGTAATTTGGAAACCTTACATTTGATATTCCATGAAAAATGTTAACTCAGTTAAAAATATACATTAATATGCATGTAAAAAAGTGTAAATATTATTTTATATTTCATTTTGTATAATTTTATTAATTTGTTTTCTATGCTAATTCTCCATTGGAATGTTGGTATCCAGACCTCACTCCCTCCAAACCTCTGGCTTTACTTCTATGGAGGAGTAACCATTTCTTGTTGTATAATACGTATTTTCAATAAATAAAGGTTTCATTGGTTTAAAAAAATAAATAAATAGAAGGAAAGATGTAAATATGACCACCCCTCCATAGTGGCTATGGGGGTATTGAAGACTGGTGGCGAGGACAGTATATGGTGTCTTTTCCTAATATAAGATAGCAGTGATCAGATGGAACCATTATTTCAAGTAGTGTGGATGCAGCGTGAGTTATTGTGCGAATTGGTTCTTATTCTTGACTCCAAACTTTTGAGAGCTGTGTGAAATCATTTTCTTTTCATGTTTCTTATTTTAGTTAAAAATAATTTCACAGCAATATCCAGGGAGCTGAGATCTTAAGCTAATTTTTGAAGCACACCTTAAGTCACGCACGCTTTTAGGTTACATTTGATGGTCGTCATCTTCCTTAGATGGGGTGGTGTAAGTATGAGCACCCTTTCTTGCTGTAAATACAGGTCCTAGAGCGAGAGCTGGCAACGCACTTTTCATGAAGTGTTTTATGCACCCTGAAATTTTGCTATAATGTACCTCTTAGGTAGATAATAAGGTAAATATGTATTTCCTGGACATACCTTGGAACACCAGGTACTGCGCATGGGGGAAAGGTGCAAAACAATATTGCCTAAAAGTACAGTTTTATTCAGAAGCCAACTATTATTAATGAAAAAAATGGCAAATTAAGACAATTTTCAAATTAATAATAAATAAGGCAGTCACTTTTAAGGGGGTTAAAATGATAATAATAAAAAAAAACTAAGTACCTAGTTTTTATTTTTAATATTAAATGAAGTGCTTTATTCACGCTGCGATTTAAACAGCGTCTTCAATAAACATATTTGAAAATAATTGCAAAAGGGCAGACACTTTTGTGGGGTTTAATTATCAGGAAACATGAAAATAAATGTTGCTTACGATAGACTGCAATACACTGCGTGTAACCGTAAGAGTGCATGAGTCGACCGCGCAGTGTTGGTTGTTTTCTGTGCTCTCATTGGTTCTTGCTCACATTATCTTGCACAGCTGTTCCGGTTTTAATGGCAGCGCGAATAAAACTCTTATTTAATATTAGAATAAAAACAATTAATTTTTTTTTTTTTTACGTGTTATAACCCTTAAAAGTGTCTGCCATATTTATTATTCATTGTAAAATTGTCTTAATTTTACGTTAAAGATAGTTGGCTTCTGAATAAAACTCTATTTTTGGGAAATATTTTTTTGTACCTTTCCCCTATGCGCAGTACCTGGTGTTCCAAGGTATGTCCAGGAAACATATATTTACCTTCTTATCTACCTAAGAGGTACATTATAGCAAAATTTCAAGGTGCATAAAACATTTCATGAAAAGTTGCTGGCTCACGGACTATCCACATTAAAGGGTTGTTGAAATACCGCAATGTTCTCCAGTAATTTCATTTCCCTGGAAACCAGGCTCAAGCGGTACAATTTCAATCAATGGGCCCATATTTACACCCCATTTTTTCTGGTGATCTTTTAAAAGCTTTTTGTAAATAGTCATTTTCACAATGAAATAATTGATGTTAATAATTGTTTGGCTTTCTCGCATTTAGGTAACATGTTGTAGTTGTTAATGAAAGGCAAAAATCTAGAATCTTTCAAAATGAGAGTATATTTAAATCAAAAACAAAAGAGGGTGTCCATATTTACACCTTTCCGTCTGCTCATAATTAATTTATTGCTATATTCATGTAAATACTGTCTGTATATTCATGTACCACTACTGGTATCTGTAAGATGCTTTATTTTGAAGAGAAATATCATTATGTTTTGTAGTGGAGGAATGGGTACTCCACAGCCTTGCCGTGCTTGTGGTTCAAGACATATTCCATATAGCAGCACACCGTTTAGAATATGACAAGAAGCAAGAAGCATCTAGTCTACTCCAGGAAAATATAATTTCAGAAACGTACCAACAATACAAATCCAATTCAAGGATTACGCGATTTTTAAGTATTTACCATGTGCACTTTCACAATAATAATTACCTAATAATTATTTTATTTTAATGTTAAATATAGATTGCTAAACATTTAGTTTTTATTTTCAATGTTCAAATCTGAAATTATTTCTGAGACCCTTTATAGTGGATCGGTGGTGTAATGTGTACCAATCAGTCTACTGTCCATTTTAGGAGTTAGGCAAGTATCTTGTCGATTCGCCATGTTGCAGTTTTGGAAATTTGGCTTAAGATTCATAATCAGCAACACAAGTTTTAGTTCTTAATACAAAGTGTAATAAGTGGTATCTAAATTTAGAATAAATATACTTAAATACTTGTGATTACAGAAGTTTACAATGTTTACTGACCACAGACTCTTTATTTCTAAATGTGATATGCTCTAGGCCATGACTTTGTAAGGCCAAATTAGCTAACAAATCCTACTAATTTACCAATATTTAAAATTCATTTTGTTTATTTAAACCTCGGACAGAACTGGAAGAGGATCTTCAGCATCAAGAGAAAATTCTGGCTGTCACTGTTCGATAAGGTATTTAATAAGACTTCTTGTTTTATTTAACCCTTACGAGACGGATAGTCGCATTAGCTTAGAGGCCCATGTACCAGGACCCGTCCACCCCTACCGTTACTGCTACGCAGAATTAAATAGCAGTCCCTCCTCCATCTATTACCCCTCATTTCTCCTATCATGCTCTTGTTATTTATTTCTTTAAAAAGTTTTATGTCACAATTTTCTCATTTTGGGCTTTGAGCCAGACAGTGGCAGGCTTAAGCAGTTCCTGCGAGTCGGACTTTTTTTTAAATAATAATAAATCAAATATCTCAGTATTGGTATAATGTCTACGGGACTTGATCTCTATGCACATCAACAAAAAGAACTAATTAATGAGCTGGGGGAAAAGAAAGATGATGTTATCAGCTGATGTTACTTCTCCTGACTGGTTCGTGCATCTCCTAACTACTGAAAGGTGTGATATTTAACTGAGATTTCTTCATAGATGCCTGTTGAGTACGGTTAGTTCTATGAGTTAGCTTCTTGTTTTATTCAGATAAGCAAAGAACAATCAAGTCAAGGATTACTACCGGACGTATCGTAATAATGCTTGAATACGAAAGGAAAACTATTGTTAAATTTTTTTTCTTTCTAGGAATGTGGTGGATTGACACACTGCTGGTGATAGTTTTCTTCCTAGCAGCTGGACCTGTTCTATATCTCATGTACAAGACTCCACCTCCAAGCTATGTCTGCCCTGATATAGTAAACACACGCTTCTCTAGCCAAAGCTCACCCTTACAGACGTACGCTCCTTTAATTACCAATATACCATACATTTTATAATAAAATGCTGTACTATTTTTTTGGATTAAATACTCTCTCAAAGAACCAAATTTTACTACAAACTTTCTTCATAATAAAATAACTTGTCAGGCTGGGAATTTGAAATCTTGTGAACTGAAATTTGCAAAAACACGTCTCCAGACATAAAGTGGTAAATTGGAATTGATTCCAATGTGTGGAACACATGAGAATGTATAAACAAGAAAAGTAAAGTTTTTCAACACTAATATCATTAATTGAAAAAAATGCACTCACCTAAAAGGATGACAGAAATTCTAAGCATGTAACCTGATTCTATGTAGAATCTACTACATGACTATAAAACAAATGATTATAGTATATTTGGCCATCCCATAAGTAATGTCGGTGTTTAATGAAGTGCTGTAAGGTGTACGATAAAATCAATGAAACACTGTATTAAGATGTATTTACCATCTTGTTGTATAACAGTTTGCCATTTTGAAACCAAATTTGGAATGGCTTTTCTGAAAAAATCCTTGGTTTTGAATTAAAGAAAGCTAACACCTTATTTTTCACTTCATCGACTGAATTCATATTCCTGCCGCTTAATTAGTTTTGGAGACTGAGGAGAATGTGATAATCTGAAGGCCATTTTCGCCATATATTTCTACAAGTTTTTGATAAGTTAAAGAAGCATTTTCTCCTTTATCGAATTTCCTAAGCGTAACATGGCGTAAGTGGTGTATTGGGAGATCCATTTCAAAAGAAATTTCAACGCATAATAAATAAGTTTCACCAACCGAAACATGATAAATACAAGTGTATTTAATGCTATAATAAACAAAAATAAGTTGAAAAGGAGGGATTAGTAATATAAACTTAAACAGAGAGAATATTAAAAACCGTCATTACTTACGGGATATCACATGATAATATAGGTAGATGTAAAAAGTCACTCATCATTTGAAAAAAGCTTTTAAAATTTAAATTCCTTGTTCTTTCCTCCGCACATCTTTCCATTCATCTCATATAACGTGAGTAATGACTTTCCAAATTCCTTGTTCTTTCCTCCGCACATCTTTCCATTCATCTCATATAACTTCAGTAATGGCTTTCCAAATTAACTTGTAAAAATAAAAACCATTGTCGGAAGGAAGATGGGTATCAAGGTCATGCAGAAAACTTGAGGAGAGTAAGCGAACAGGTATCATTTAGAAAAAAAAATACATACATTCACCCCCCCCCCCAAAGAGAAAAAATACAAATAAATTATATTAATTATTTTAATTTAAACATGATTTTGTTTGTTTCAGACATGAAAACCCAGGTGAATCGGCTAACCCTCTAGAATTCGCTAACAGACATTGCTCTCCTTGTGATCAACGAGTTCAAAGATTAATGAACTAACATATAAACAGGTTATTACAATAAATTATTATTGTACTTTTATTCAAGTCAAATAATGAATATTTGTTGTTCTGATTTTTTTATTATTATGGTACAAACTCTGCCAACTGTTCATTATTGCAAACGAATCGTACACTCCCCCTAGATTCCTTAGTGTTCAAGCCTAGACTACAAGATAACACCATGCTTCAACTCCCAACACTTCCAACACAGGGAGCCTCTCAGCCGAAGTATTAAATTTAATTTGCAAATATTTAAATAAGTATAACTATTTCAAGGATATTGATAAGCAATGATTCAACATTTACAGAATGACTTACTTTTTCATTAGAAGGAAGAGAGTCTTGTTGCGCCCGTAACCTGCTGGGTTGATACGTCGAGGAAGAGCAGCAGGATATTCAGTAATGCTCTCTGGCAACTCGGCTACAGAATCAACAAAAGCGCAATGCATAGCAACGATGTTTGTGTGAGGTGGTAGAATACTCAGTCCTTCATACATGCTGAAACCAATGTTTGTCTAAAATCGATTGTGACTTAAATAACCATAAGAATGAAATCATTTTTTCAAATTAAATTAGAACAAATCTCAAAACTCAAAATTTGAGACTAGCAGATGACACTTGAGGTCAATATTTTATAAATTAATTAATTTTTACAAGACTTTGTAAGCTTTAAATAAAACACATGAAATTCTTGTTGGCTAAAATAGCAATTGCATTGACTATTTTAGGCTGGAGATTGAGTAGTTAACCCTTACGAGACAGCAACCCGCACAACCTTTGATGCTCATGGAGCAAAGCCCATTTCACTCTCCTGGTTCCACAAGACGGCTTTGTAATAGCTGAGCCTCTTCCGCCGATCTTTTCTCATTTCTTCTAATACGCTTTATATTTAATTCTTTAAAATGTTTTCCTTGCCATTTTCTTATTCTGGGCTTTATACCAATCAACAGCAGGGTTACAAACTTTTTGTTTTTATTTATTTTAAAGTTTTAATTTTTTTTTATTTTAAAAATAACATCAAGCCAAAATATCTCGATGTTGGTATAATAACTACGGAACATGATGTATATGTACACAACAACTGCTAAAACACAAATAATGCCCTTCAGAAGGACCCGAACTATGCAAAGACCCCGGGTAGCAGAGGGAAACCTCTATTCAATAGATTCAAACTGTATTTTCATGAACTCTAGCGGATACAAGAGTGACTAGAGCTTACAAAACTTACCGCTAGATATCGCAAAAAGCTGTCACAGCAGTGGCTTTCAGTCCCGGAATGAAGAAATGGCCTTGTCACGTAAGTGGCTATCAGGAGCATGCCATACCGTTCACAAAAGTGGAGTTTGATGTTTGTACTACATCGAAATGAATATATTTTTAGAGGGAAATGATGACACTTTAACATAAATATTGTTACAAGATTGTCCAATAAGATTAAACACCATCTTATTTAAATCTCAAAACTAATTTTCCACCCAACATTGTAAATGATATGCCTTGTCAAATCTCTTATTTGCATAATCATTTTAGAATAAAATTCAGGAAGAGAATTTATTTTATTTATTTATAAAAATATAATATTAAATTATAAAAATGATAAATACCTTCTCATCCAAGGAACAAAATCCCCAGAAATGAAGTGCATTCGTGCAGGTATCGTTTCGCGGAACATCGAGCGAAGGATTGATGTAGCATTTGACTCGGCATCAAAGTTGAACATCATCTTCATGGCAAAAGGGAATGCAGAAAGAGGTGATTTGGTGTCAAATTCGGGCCTGCCCTCTTTAGCATTTTCTGAAAATTAAAAAAAATATATATAATGCAAAATATATTCCCCAACGAATTCAAGCATGAAACTATTAGTTACAATACATAAGTAACTCTTTGGAATTAAGATTGAAGAGTTACATTTTTATTTCAAGCAAAATATTTACTACTCCCAATAAACACTAATTCATTCTGTATTCAAAATTTGTCTTTTTGCTGCACAAGTTTTGTGGAATATTAATAAGGGTTTGAGAGAAGTAAGTTCTAACAAAAGAGCTATATATAACCAAGCTCATTGAGAACTATCAACAAAACAATGATACGCTTCTCAAGGAAACTGTTGAAGAGAATCTCCTATCAAAACGTTGCAGAGGACTAGAAGCACATCTTCTTACTTAGTTATGATTATTTCTTACTTTAAATAGAGAAGGCCAAATGGCTATGAGTGTTAAGGCATGATCATTTCCATGAGTCGTGGGTTAGATTAGATTAACGAGTGCCCGGATAAACCCGAGAAACCACACCGAGGCCAACAGGGCCTATTGTGCCAAAGAATCATGGGTTCAATCCCCACTAAAATTACCTATCACAGAAGCAGGAACGGACTAGAGTTTCAATTTCCTCTAGGGATGGTATATTTTCTTTTGAAAAAAGAAAAGGCATCAGCCCTATCCTGGCTAGAAAAAGCTGGTAACCTGTAGATAACCTATCCCAAATGTATATTTCAATAGATGTTAACATTTTAGCTGATAAGACTCAGAGGAGTAGGGATTTTTTTTGTAAAGCCACACTATCCTAATGAAAATCGAACCCAAGACTTTAGTTATGGAGTGCTCACGCCTTATCACTCGCCATCAATGGGCTCCTCTCCCTCAGGTTATTTATAAGGTTTAAGTTTTAACGTCTATTTCTAAATAATACAGATTTTTGGAACATCATGATAGGTAACTAACGACCACACTAACTTCCAGGTAAATATCTACTTTTTAGCACTTTCCTCCAAAGGAAAGTAGCTATTGAGGTTACAATCAAGACGGAATTTTCGAAAAATTTCTCCGAATCTTTATCGATCCTACCTTGTAGACACCGAAAATGACCCCAGTTAAAATTTATATATGTATATATGTATGTATATGTGTGTGTGTGTGTGTGTGTGTGTGTGTGTGTGTGTATATATAGTTATATGTGTCCGTTAACACGATACAGGCCAGAGTTTTTGTTTTTTCGCCACGAAACTTGGTATATAGTGTTCCCCCATCAAACGATTGGGGCCAAAGTAGTTATTTGCCAATACCAGTCGTAATTTTAGTTATATTTCAACGAAACTCGGTATTCGTTGTGGTCAACTAAAGAGAAACGTGTGTCGTAAAAATAAACTAAATTGGTTCATTATAAGGGGGGGGGGTTTACTCCGGAGCCAAAGTAGTTATTTGCCAATACCAGTCGTAATTTTTATTATATTTCAACGAAACTCGATATTCGTTGTGGTCAGCCAAAGAGAAAAATATTTTGTAAAAATAAACTAAATTGGTCTATTAGGAGGGGGGGGTTTACTCCGGACCCAAATTACTAATTTGTAATTTCTGTTGTATTGATACGAAACTCTTTATACATCCAGTCTATCTAATAAGAAAGAAGTGTTGTAAAAATGAACTAAATCAGTCTATTGGAAAAGGGGGGGGGGTTACTTTGTACTATGTTAGAATTGAATTCTCCCGCCAAACGTAGGTTCACGATACTCCCAGTAGGAGTGCCTCTGTTTTGATATGACTATGTGGGCCGTAGAGTTCTGATGTCTGCCGCTAGGGGGGTAATGTATCCTATTGTGTACTGTATCCCGATTCTTTTATTATTCATCAAGATCAATAGATGAAAATGCGAAGCTTTGTGTATTTATTACTTAGGTTTTTTTTTGTTTTTTGTTTGTGTTTTTAGACACGTGTAATGTGTGTTTTTAGACATATGTCAACCACATGGGTCATGGATGTCTCAGTTAGAATACTCGTTTGATCTAATATATTTCAATTGGCATATAATTTCAATATGACTATTGATGTATATATATTGATATGGTATGACTATTGAGGAAAGAAAGTGATATTGACCAAAAGTGCTACTTGAAGATAGATTGAGAAGATCGATATAGATTGAAGATAGATAGGAGGAGATTGAAACATATATATATATATATATATATATATATATATATATATATATATACATACATACTCACAAATATTTATAAATTAAATATGTCCGATTAACTTAGTTCTTTCTAGGAAAGCAAATAATTTAGTTAAGTGATTTGAGTTATTTCCCAGAAGTTCCCTTAGGTCAGTGGGCAAATCTAACTGTTCTCTTTCTTTTATGTAGCCCCTGCATTTGGTGAGGATATGTTTTACGGTTAGATGTACTCCGCAGTACTGACATATCGTTGGTGGTTCCTTTGCCATAAGATAGCCATGCGTGAGTCTTGAGTGTCCTATTCGTAGCCTGGTCAATATCACTTCCTCTCGTCTTCTGTCGCGTACGCTGCTACTCCATGCATCTACGTCTTCTTTTATTTCACGGAGCTTTTCCCCTAACTCCATCCTATTCCATTCTTGGAACCATTTATTTTTTAGTGGTAGTTTCACGGCTGCTAATACATCGTTTACAGGAACTTGACAGCAAACTTGTCCTTCTTTTGTTGCTTCTTTTGCTGCTTTGTCAACTTTTAAGATTTCAATTATTCCACAATGCCCAGGAATCCATATAAACAGAGTTTTTATGTTATTTATTCTGAACTCATTTATTTTGTTTTGTATATCTATGACCAGTGAGTTGTCTGGGTAGAGATTGCAGATTGCTAGAATTGATGATAAAGAATCTGTACAAATTACGGTTTGTTGAGTGGTTGGGATAATAAAATTTAGAGCCTTTTTTATAGCTAGTAATTCAGCTGTAAAGCTTGAACAAATAGAAGGGAGTGAAAATTTGTATATTCTTTGTTCTGACAGTATAGCTGATCCTACTCCTTCCACTGTTTTTGATCCATTCGTGAAGACAAAGTTACTAGGCACTGTTTGACTTTTAATTTTATAGAATTCATTTTCATAGATTAAAGGCGGGGTTTCTTTTTTTAAATATTTTGTAAGGCTGATATTAACGTGTGGAGGATGTAATAGCCATGGTGGATGATTTGATAAGGTTATGGGCTGCAGTTTAATATTATTTAAATGATTCCTGTTTAAGAAAACGTTGGCTCTGGCAGGGAACGGTACTTTTGAAGTATTGTTATCATAATGATCAGAATAATGCTGAATCAAGTTTACGCTGGAGAAGTAATCATTCAAAGGGTGTGTTAGCCGGCCTTTGATTCTGAAATAAAATTAGTTACTTAGTTTAGTACCACGCATACACAAAACTCTGGAAGGAAATTAATTACAAAATTAATAATTGGAACAGGTGCTCATAACAAATGCAAAAGAGAAGAACTATTAATGTTTTTATTCCAATTATCTATATATGTTATTTTAAGCAAATTATTCAGGAATGCACTCGACACTACCCAATTCTGAGGAAAGTGCTTAGTTATGCAGTTCCTGTGTGATGGACTTTTTCTTTTTTTTTTTTTCAATGCACCAACATCTGGGCCATTAGCGCTGACATCTAGGGTGCAGCTTGGAATTTTCTCAACAGGCCCTGAAATGAGAAAAATCCTTGCTGAAGGTGGGATTCGAATCACCATCTCCCATAAGAGAATCCAAGGCGTTAGCCACTAGACCACAGGGAGACCCTTAGAGTGTTGTTTTTTTTTCAGAATATAACTTCCTTATTGATTTAGAGAATGCTATATAGCTTGCTTCATGAAAACAAAAATTATGGTTGCGTGGGCATATTCATATTATGGCCTGGGGAAAGGCTTCAGATAAACTCCCATACCTAATTGAAGGATTTTGCTGATTAACAAAGTAGTCCTTTCCTCTGGTATGGAAACATATACCAAATTTAGATGAACAAAAACAAAACTTTTTGATGCTAAGAGCACATTAATATATTGGTTACATTTGGGACTTTCAGGTAAACCCCAATCTTGACAAACTCATTTTACATATTGTTGCAGAACATCTCTCACATTAGTTCTGATGTGATACCAATATTTATTTGGGAGAAAATTGCTAATGCTTCATTATACTGAGGAGCTAGTTTTTATACCCTCCCCCCCCCCCTTTAATATAGATTATGAAATTAATTACAACACATTTGTATTTTCAGGAACAATTTTTTATGAGGGTCAACCTGTCCTATAATTACTTATGTATTAACAGCAACCTATGCAAAACCTTAACTTAGACATGTCTCTTGAATTGAGGTAATCAAATTGTTCAAGCAATTATTTCAATCAGATTGAAAGCAAATTCGAACGAGATTCTATTTAATTTCTTTGCCCATGTTTCCACCTCATTGAAATGGAATTGTTTATTCAGACTTTCATAAACAAGCAATCTATCTGTTTATATTATAATGTTATCCCATTCGTGACTGTTAGCCATTTTTGTGACAAGGCCATTTCTTCGTTTGAGACTGAAAGCCACTGCTGTGGAAGCTTTTTACAATATTTAGCGGTAAGTCTGATACACTAAAAATACAGTATTGAATCGGGGTTTCCCTCTCCTATCTGGGGTCTTTGCATAGTTTGTGTCCTTCTGAAGGACCTTATTTGCGTTTTATCAGTTGATGTGTACATAAAGATCATGTTCTGTGGATATTACACCAATATTTTTGTTTTTTTGTTTAATGGCGTATCAACATTAGGGCTATTAACGCCGGGCTGTCTACAGGTTGCCGCCCTTTTCTATAATGCCAACAGCAGGAGGTCGGTCACCCATTCAGGTACTGGCCACCCCTGACGTTGCTTAACTTTGGTGATCTACGGGAACCGGTGCATTCAACATGGCTATGGCCGTTGGCATTTGACGATATTATTTTTAAAAAAAGAATTTCGAACGTTTTTTTTTAAATTAAAAAAAAATTAATAATTAACAACAAAACCTTTTTAAGCCTTCCGTTGACTGGTACAAAGCCCAGATTAAGATGTTGTTAAGGAAAGCGTTTTAAAAAAAGAAATAACGAAAGCGCATTAGGAGAAATGACAAGAGATGAGCGGTGGAGGCTCAGCTTTAATGCTGCCCTGTAGAAGCAGGACAGTGAAACGAGCTCAGCTCCACGGGCATGTAAGCTCATGCGGTTGATGTCTCGTAAGGGTTAATAGACACAGACTTTAATAGGAGCCTGGTATCTTCTGCAACATGTGTCAATAATCCTGAGAACAAAGAGCTCAATATCAATAAACCACAAGATGAATAAGAGCATTAAGGATAATATAAATACCTCTATGTGGAGCTTTCCTAGCTGCGTAGACTGCAGCATTAGCTCCTTTCCCTATGAGCGGGCCAATCACAAACGAACTCAGCTCAGCTGTTTCTCCTGTTTGAAATAGATCTGACTCTGCTGCAGACACAGAACTTTGCATCCGTTCCACAGCTTCCTGTATACAGGCAAATATTTTAAGAATGAATTAGACAGGATATCGACATTACATCGGACCTGTAGTGAAATTGTGAATTTTCCACATTTCCATATTTCAAGAAGAGTTCCTTTGTTGTCCATTTATATTTGCCATGTGATTGAAAGTAGAAGCTGCAGAACCAGCAGTGGATATTGTTTGTACAAAAGATATAAAATAGCAGGCCTACAATTAATTTTTTTTTTTTTTTTAGATTATTTTCCTCCAATTAATCCCCTATTACAGACAAAGGGTTGTTTCGAAATCTAATGGATCCGACTTGGCTACAGAATAGAAGACAGGAAATAAATTAATCAAACAAAAAATAGAAGTATAATTATTTGCTTTTCAATGCAAATGAGTAGTGAGATAAAATATCAATGAAATTTATTTATTCTAATAAAATATTTTTTTTTACATTTGCCGTTTTGCATAATTGGTAATTCGTATAAAGATAGGACCATAATCGTTCGTCTTCCCCCACTCGTTTCTCTTGCCTTCCTTCATTTTCTTTTTAGTTAAATACTTAATTTAACTAAAAAGAAACTTTCATAAGAAAATATTGTACTTCTGAGAGGTTTCATATTTTCTTACAAAACTATAAAGCTTCTATTTGTTTACTCTTTGTGAAGTTTTTATTGAACATATCTTTACCACATATTTTACTTCCCAAATATTTTATTTATAGAGAATTCTATTTTATGCGATTCAGAAACCAATTATATTTGACTAATCCGTAGAAACTGTAGCACATAATAACCTTAATTTGGAGCCAATAAAATAAAGTGAGACGCTACAGTAGAAAAATTGAAACAAGTGCTTGCAAACCAACCTATTATAATTTCCCAATATAGCAAATTCATAACTTGCATTAGAAAGTATTGATCGTCGGAGTTTCGGTCTATTTTTTTTATTCAATAAAACCACATTTTATAGTTAAAATGTGGTTTTATTGAATAAAAAAAAATAGACCAAAACCCCGAAAATCAACACTTTCTACTTCTCGACGGTCGACCATATCTTCTCAATCAATAACTTGCATTGTATAGGGTAGTAAACCTCACAATAAAAACAGTGGGAAGAAATGACAGTGGCCTCTGTTCATGAATGTGATTGAGAGTCCTGAAATGATGGCTTGGAAAATTTACGATGTAGCAAGACACCACTTGTTAAAATTCAAGTGAGTAGATGAGTTAGCCATTTGATATCAAGAAACTGCAAATAACTCTATGGTAGATGAAGAAAGCAAGTACAAAATCTGGGATCTCATTATCACAGATGGGTCAATATGTAATTTATGTAAAAAACAGATTATTTATCTGATGATGTAAAGTGAACGATGTAATGTTGAATTACACTGAGGTATTTCTAAACCGTACTACAAATAAAAACAAATTTCAGATTACATTTATTAATTAATTAATAGTTATTTTAATGCACTTGAATGTATCTACTTCTCTTTCTTTGAACAAAACATACGTATATTTTTGCAGGCAAATGTTGCAAGTTGCAACACTTTAGACCACCATTAGGGCTGAACAATAATTTTTTCTTCAAAACAGGCTACTCTAAAAATGTTCTTTAAAGGAGAATAATCACCTAAATTAGGCATAAGCAGAAATGTGTGTGAAAGTAAAATTATCTCAAATACTTTATTAATCGGTAACGAAAATTGACCCTCTTCCGGGGAACTGTGTCTCATGCTATCAAAACATATGACAATTCACAACTTTCTGGCTTGATCCCAAGTTTTACAAGGACGTGTTGCAAATTAAATACTATAGCAATTAGATAAACTATTTGTAGCAAATAAAAATATGCTTTCAAACATAGTACATACCCTGATCTCCCAACACAATCCCTCCAGCTCATCTTCTTTGCTGATAATACTCCCAGATGCCAGACTAATACCAACAAAAGCAAAGAAAGGAGTGGAGTTGCCATAAAATAGCTGTTTGGTTGTTCTCTTTCTTAGATCTGAAGAGACAGGATTCGTCACTCTCCTGAGGATATTGTTGGCAAGGATTTGCCGGGCAGTTTCATAATGCTTCTGTACTCCTGACGAAGGAGAACACCTAGCTTCTGTACTTAAGGCTTGCGAAATGATGTTACGGCTGGGCGGGAACTCTTTCCTCCAGGTTCGAACTGCGGCCCGTCCATGTGTCCAGAGTCTGAACACAATGGACCTGAAGGACATAACCACTCGAAGCTACAATACAAATCCTCAAGCTGAAATGTGAAAACTTCACTTCAATATCACTGAAGGTTAAAACGTCAAAACTATACCAGCTGATCCCCCCACTACATTTCTTAAACAAATGGCGCATCCTTTAAACTTCCATTATCGAAGCAATATTATTACTTCAGTAAGACAGACAACTTAAGACGCATTCTCTTAGAGAAAAATTTTAAAGCCATACAAGACCGTCAACGCGACTATAATTCCCAAAATATAACTTATTCTGTTTATAGTGGTGATTCTAGAAGGCAGAGGTCAAACTTTTACTCCAAGGAGGTATGAGATTTCACAATGATAGCTCTATGTCATCACACTTTTTTTGTTAATGTAATATTTTACGAAGACAAGGTATAGTTGGGATTCGGCTAGAGAGAACTATCTCCATCTTTTGTAATATTTTAGTTAAGGAATATTTTTTTAATTCCGAATGAGAAGATGTAAAAACATAATTTCAGAGTATGCCGAAGAAAACATAATTAAAGCTTGGATTTATTTCCTGTTATATTTCTTTGTTTAGTGTTTTATATTATTATTATTAGGCGTTTGCCACATGCTGTTAGCTACGATTCCACAGATTATTCATCTTGTTAATTAATCCGTAAGGAAATTGAGTTGGTATTGCAGTTGCACTCAAAAGTTTCAAAACTTCATTGATCGTCGAAATATATATAGTTTTGTTAATTACACGATCGGAGGCCCGGTGGCCGTGAGTGTTAAGGCGTGAGCACTTAAAACTCCGTGCCAAGGGTCGTGGATTCGATTCCCTTTATAGGGTGGTGGCTTTTCTTTAGAGAAAAGAAAAGGGTGGTAACCTAAAATTTATAGTTAATAATAATCACACGACCGAAACCCGACAACGTATAACTCTGCAATCTCAACGAGCAACGATATCCTATAAAAAAAAAAAAAAAAAAAAAAAAAAAAAAACTATGCACAAATTAAAAAATATATCCACTTAAATTTACGCTCAGGATATCTACTTTCAACAAAATAGTAAACTGTAATATTAATAAATAATAATATACTGGATACATTGTCAGTAAGTTAGTAAATGTTACAAAAAGCTCCCCTGTTAGCATTTCACTATTATTTTATTAAGCTCTTTGGAATTCTAGCCTAAGATGTCAACTAATCAAGTTGATTAAAAGACATTGAGATCAGCTGTTCGTGTAATGGCTGACGTCCTTGTTAGATCTAGTTTAAGTCGTTGTTTACTTCTATTTGTTTTCATTTGAAAGGTTTTTAAAGTTTTTTGCGGGAATTAACCCTAGTACAGCCATTGGACATCGACTTGGTGCAGTTGAATTCCCATTGTCGTAATCATGATTGCTTCCACGTAACATCTACCTTCTGTTTATGTAAACTTGTAATTGTTATTGAAAGTGGTTTATTTCATTTTGCGTCAAACGCACTTCGCTTTATAATTATAAAAACAATTTGGTTGTGAATTTTCGGATGCCTTTGACATCATGTCAAGAAAACCAAATTCAGCAACTTCTAGATTGAAGCAGGACTACATTCGACTGAAAAGAGACCCAGTCCCATATGTTCTTGCAGAACCGTTACCTTCGAATATTTTGGAATGGTAAACTTTACATTTCCTTTCATTTCTTTTATGTAATATACCAACATGTTATCAAGTATATCATTTTTAATTTTATAATCATATCAAATTTATAAACATTATATACAGTGAAGGGTCATTCCATATAAAATCAACACACTTTTCGGACTTGATGTCTCAGATTTTCATGATTTTTGGTATGCAGTAATATATCATAGACTTATGAAAAAATACCCAATTTCAGTTATGTAGCACAATTATTTTTAAAGATTTGAAATTTTATGAAAAAGTGTCATATTTTGGCACCTTTGGATGCCTATAGGCTGACAACCAGTGATGATATTAACCTGGGAGTGGTCTCATTTTAAAGCTGTTGAATGGGGCTTTAATATGATATGCCACAAAATAGGGGTTACAATTTTTAAAAATTTTAAAATTTAAATTTCTCAAAAAGTGGCAATTTTAAAAATTCCAAAAAAATATCAAATGTAGTTTGTAATGTCTTAATACATATAGCAAAATTTTATCATGGGATCTCAATGGGATCAGGAGATACAGGGCTTCAGAAATACACGTTTTGAAAAAATACCAGAATTAGTATCGTTTTTGAATAGTTCACTGAATGAAACAAGCAGTGGCTATTACTTTTACATTTTTTTCAATCGATAAAGATCATAAAGAGACTTACCATCCAATATTATGCGTAATGTTAAGGGCTAACAAATTAGTTCATCGAGACTTGAATCGTTGGAAGATACCTACACATTGGTTCACTTCACTGCCTCGTAAACTTTATGTTCAGCCAGTCTGTGTGACAGGGCTTACTTTGCCTATCGCTTCTGCAAAATGGATCCTCAGTGTATCCAGGTGGTGTGGGATATATAAATGAGGGCGATGGATCTGAAGGATGGATGAATAAAACTTGCACTTTACTGCAATCTTCATCTTTATCCAGAACATAACTCAACCACCAAGTGTCATCATAGATTGATGTTACATACCTACTAATATCTGCTGTATGTCGTTTAAAGCAGGAAATATTCTCGAAACAACCACAGAAGAAAGTAATTACTCATTTACTTTGGTTCCTCATTCTAGAGGTATGAAGGCATATAATTCCTGGTTGCCTTATAAAGTTATAACTGTATTGTACTGGTTGGCCAGTTCTTCAGTTGTAATGTATTCTTCAAGGTTCAAAAATACAAAGTAGATGTGATCTGATGTGACCATTCAAACAGTTGCCTAGCATCCATAATTTGTTTCTTATATGGTCTTTGTAGGCTTGCTCTGGCTGCTAGTCTTTTCATCGTGCCCCAGCCCATTACATTGTCCTTTTCCATGTGCTGTTGCTGAAAAATTCCATTCAGCCTTAGCTCCAAATGCATGCTTTTGATTACACAAGTTAATGTAGTTTTGTTTATTTTTGTATTGGGTTGTAGAGCCATAGGATAAGTAGAAGAATTTTTTAGATCTCTTTGAACCCTGCATTTCAGATATAACTTGGAATAGGTTGAAGGTTCTAGTGTTGAGACAGTCTGAAATTATTAAAAAAAGGGTGAATGCTTGCCTAACTATTTGACCAATGGTATGATAGTGTCTTATCTTGCAAAATGATCAAATAATTCTCAGGAAAGGCACAAATGACAGCCACTTCACATTCCAGAAGATATTCCTTGGTATGTCTCAGAAATGCACTTTGTTGTTTTGCTATGAAGTGATGGCGAAGAAGAGAGGAATCCCTGTTTTATCGGAGTAGAAGGGGTTTCCCTCTGCTTGTAGGCCAATCAGCTTTAGTTTTATTTTACTGAGAGGTTTCCAAACATGGTACTATAAAGTAATCATTACATTTTATTAATTTAATAGAGGCGTGCACACTTCATAGCAAAATTAGTAATTAAAAAATAAAATTTAACTAATACGGTAGGTTATTTACAGAGCATGTGTATTTCTGAAGCCCTGTATCTCCTGATCCCATTGAGATCCCATGATAAAATTTTGTTATTTGTATTAAGACATTACAAACTACATTTGATATTTTTTTCGAATTTTTAAAATTGCCACTTTTTGAGACATTTAAATTTTAAAATTTCATTTTAAAACTTTTAACTTTTTTAAAATTGTAACCCCTGTTTTTGGCATATCATATTAAAGCCCCATTCAACAGCTTTAAAATGACACCACTCCCAGGTTAATATCATCACTGGCGAGCCTATAGGCATCCAAAGGTGCCAAAATATGACACTTTTTCATAAAGTTTCAAATAATTAAAAATTAATAACTTCAAAAATAATTGTGCTACATAACTGAAATTTGGTATTTTTTCATAAGTCTATGATATATTACTGCATGCCAAAAATCATGAAAATCTGAGACATCAAGTCCGAAAAGTGTGTTGATTTGACATGGAATGACCCTGAAGTTGATTAGAATTTATTATGGTTCAAATTATATTGCCATTACTTATAGATTTTTTCCTTTACTGCATTTTGAAGTCCATGTCAGATGTAAGTAGACTGGTAATTTTGAATTTATGGGTATATTTGAATTTAATTTGATTTTATATTTTAGCTCACAAAAAATAAAATGTATTACTTTCTCAAGAGATTTCTTAAAACTAATTTGTATTATAAGTAAATTGCTTAAAGATAGAAATTAACTCAATTATTAGTGACATCCTCCTCAAGGATTATTTAATATCCTTAGAAAATAATGTCAATTCTCACAAATATTTTCTCTATTCAGCTTCAAAGTTTACCATTATTACTAACTCTGAAGTTTTAGAGATTTTTCTTCTGACACTCATTTTGTGACTACTGTGTATATTATATTTGTTTAAGGAAATATTTATTATTTTTTAAAAACTAATTATGTAAACTCTTTGTGTTTTATAAAGAAAAATTTAATGATACTGCCTGATAAAATTTCGAATGGAATATTGTGGATATTATATCCTCTGATAACATCTTGTAGTTTCACATTTATTAATACTATCAGTCGCGCTATATCTATTGCTCTTTAAAAATCTCGAAGCTTTTATGTATTCTTGTAATTACTAAATAGGACAATTCACTTTGAATGATTTAGGAAGTAGAAATCACATAGCAAATGGAAATATTAGCTGTTAATCTCTAAATTAGCTGGATATTATATTTTGTGAATCTGTCTGTGTATTTAATCTAATATCTAATCTGTGAAATTAGATAATTCTACATCTCATCTAATAATTCCCAATTTGTCATTTTGTTTTAAAAATTATTTCAATAGCACTGAGATTGTGGTTGTGGATCTTGCAATGACATTAGATAATCAGTTTTTTTTTATTTTGAACTTACAAAAACACATGTTTAAAGGTCGATTCACGCTAAACCGTGTCGGGTCCGGGCCGGGGCCTGGCCGGGACATTGTGAAGCAATCACACACGCAAAAAACACGGACTCGGCCCGGTATAGGCCCGGACCCGACCCGGTCTAGCGTGAATCAGCCTTAATGCTGTGTTTTATTTTTCCCCTTCTGATTGTTTTGATTTGTTCTTATATCACCGATGGCGGAGGTCAGTTTGTTGTTTGCACCTGTAGCTCACATATTCTTTATGTAGCTGACCGTCTAGGAGGTTGCTCCTGGTATACTTCAGGATTTCTATGGTTATTCCGCTCGACCAGAGCGCCTTCCTTTGCTACCCTTCTGGATCGATCTAACATCATTTGTTCCTAGTATTTTCCCCATTGTGTTATATAACATTAAGAGTTAAACAATTAAAGATAGAATATTCAGTAATACTTTTTGTTTAAGGTACACCGTCTTCTACTTGGGAGTGAATTATAAATCATACTTTAAATAACTATAAGGTAATGTATACTTTGTGCTGAGTTTTTGAATTTGTTTCAGGCACTACGTCGTACGAGGACCAGAGAAAACACCTTACGAAGGAGGGATGTATCACGGAAAACTGATTTTCCCTCGAGAGTTCCCATTCAAGCCTCCGAGTATTTACATGATAACACCTAATGGAAGGTAAACCCTTGCATTATATAGCATCTCTCAATATTTCTCATACATTCTTCAGCTTATTTCTGGAATGAGAACCTTCAGTGAGTTGTAGAGATAAATAAATGAAATAAGTAATTCCCTTGATATTACTACTTCATTATGTACTTGCATTAGTGACTAGTTTTAGGATTATTTTAATAGATTTTTTTTTTAGGATTCCTTGCTCCAATATCATCTTTGTTTAAGTTTAATATGTTTAAATTTTCCAGTTGTGGTTTATGTATGATTTGGTGGTGGGTATGGTATGATTATCTATCATGGGCTACATTTCCTCATTTACTGATAAGAAATGATTAAAGTCCGACTCGCAGGAACTGCATCATCTTAGCGCGGTTCCATTCATATCCCTAGTGTCATTTTGTATACTTAGAATAGAAACAGTTATTACTTTGTTTAGATCATTCTTAATGTTAACAAATGTTCCAATGAAAAGCAAGATTGTCGGAAGATTGTCCAAGCGGAAATTACTCTTTCCGCCGTCCCAAGTTTCGCTCTACGAAGACTCTACTACGAATATGTTTCTAATTGACTTAACTTGCTTCACTAACATATCCATTTTAGTGTTAAATGCAATTAAAAACACTAAACTACTCATTTTACTGTTAAATGCAATTAAGTAAAATAAAATTGTACAAGAAAATGAGAAAGTAGTGTTATTTTTAATGCACTACGCCACATACAACCACAAAATATAATTATATTTCTACTATAGTATTTGGCTGCATGACTTCCTGCAGGTAAAATATCTGTCAGCTCTCCTGATCTTGCAGTCCAATTTATTTGATTTATGAAGTGCAATAAAAGCCTACCTGAAGCCTGCCTAGTACCTCGACCCGGGCAGATGTCTGACTCTACACGGAGAATGTTTTCATTTTCAGCAGATTGTCCGACTCCCAGGAACTGCGTCATCTTAAGAAGTATTTGTTCATCCATAGTGTCATTTGGATAGCTTAAAATAGAACTAAACATTTTTTTTTATTTATGAAAATTGTTAACACCCACAGGTTAGAAGTGGAAATTCCTCAATCTAAAGCAAGACTCTCAAAGTCAATTCAAAATACAAACACGCTTCTCAATTACTTCTCATGTTTTATTGAAAAAAATGCAATAAAAATAACAGCAAGATATTAAAAACTAAGGCAAACCGAGAAAAAAAAAAAAAAAAAAAAAAAAAAAAAAAAAAAACAATTAAAAACGAAGGTAAACAGAGATAAAAAAAAAGAGGAGTAGAAACAATTATTAGTTTGTTTTGATCTTTCGTGAAAAATTATAAATATCTTTTCCATTTTCTTATCTTGTTTTACTCCTACTAGAAGCAATAATAAAATAACAAGAAATAAAACAGACAAAACAGTTCAAATAAACGAAAGTTTTATGCACTTATTTCTCCGATTGACATCGCTTAATCAAAACTTTCTTCAGAATCCCCAGGTAAATGAAAAAAAAAAAAACCGTCTAGTTCCTTCACAACAGTTTATTTTCCACGCTGAGCGCTTTCGGTAGCTCTTGCTACCATCCTCAGAACAGTGACAAAATGAATAGAATAAAACAGTTTCATAACAGCAATCTTCTAAAAATTAAAATGCTCACTAAACCTACACGTAAAATAATAAATAAATAATCACAATAATCTTGATTCGGAGACCCAATGGCCGTGAGGGTTAAGGCGTGAGCACTTAGCACTCTGAGCCAAAGGTCGTGGGTTCGATTCCCACTAGGGGTGGTGGCTTTTCTTTAGAAAAAAGAAAAGGCATCAGCCCTATCCTGGCTAGAAAAGGGTGGTAACCTATAGATAACGCGTCCTAATATTCCTAGTTAATAATAAATGGACGTTAAAATTTAAATAAATAAATAATCTTGATTCGTCAACACAAACATTAAAAAACAATACAATACAAACAAAAACACAAGTCATACGTGATAAAATGAAATGGCTAAAGTTGAGGAGAGAGACTCACCTATAATGAGTTCAGCTTCACTGCTGAGGGCTGACTGAAGGGAAGCCGGGAGAGAGCCTGCACAGAGACATGACTTAACATATCAGTTTGATAAGTATCTGTCCTTTTATTTAAATTACACGAGCTCAGGATCTTGTCGATACGTATCTCTATACTTTCTAGGACGTTCATCTGTGCAGACTTCTTCCGGCAATGTAAAATATACAGAGAATGGTCAGCCTCGCTGTGTCCCACAGCGAGACAATGTTGACAAAATTCTGAATCCGACCTGGTTTTGAGTTCTCTAGCTCTTTCCTGCCAGAGTTTCCAACCAGTTTGCCCTACGTACGATCCAGAACAGAGGCCACATACGATTTTATAGACGCCACTCTTATTTCCCGTGTCTCTCTTATCCTTGACGTCACATAGAGCATTAGTCAAAGAGGGAGAATTTTTAAAGGCCACTTTAACATTCGTTTTACTTAAAATGGAGGCTATTTTTTCCGAGCCTAAATATGGTAAGTTTGTTTATCGGTTGACAATTATGCAAAGTATGATGTTTCTTGACATTGGGGCGCTCCGGACCTTCCCAATATGGTAAGGTGAACCATCTAACCTCAGATACGTCGGGTTTTAGAAAATTGGGAAAAGCTGCCTTAAGGGCATTTTTCTTTTCTTCTCCTGTAAATACCATCAATCATGAGGGCATCATATCCGTTCTTCTCCGCAACATGCTTTATATGGAGCAGCTCACGGTGGGGAAGCTTTATATGATTACTCTCTGACATAGGTACTGACAGGAGTCGATCAATATAATAAATAAAAGGCAGCATTTTAACTCTCAGGTGTTGAAAAGAACTCTTACCTATAGCTGTATTGGTGGTAGTAGATTTACGAAACATAGAAAATTCCAAACCCCCCTCATCTTTTTTATGGATCGTCAGATCTAAATAATTTAATGAACCCTCCTCTTCTATTTCTTTAGTAAACTTTATGTTCTTGTGCATCCTGTTGAGGAGTTTGTGAAAAGACTCCAAGCGTCTCATTGGACCCTGAAAAATGCACAGGCAATCGTCCACATACCTAATCCAACAACGGATATGTTTTCTAAGTGGATTTAAACTATTCATGACATACTTATTTTCTAAACAGTCCATAAAAATATCCGCTGCCAGTGGGCTTATAGGAGATCCCATTACTAGACCGTGGGTGGATCTGTAGCAATCACCATTAAACAGAAAGTAATTCTGTTCTAATACAACATTAAATATATCACAAATCTTGTTGGCTACCACGGGATTGCATTGCCTCTGATTCGTGACGTGTTGAACAAGCGAGATAATTTCAGAGGAAGGGACACTCGTGAATAAATTTACGATGTCAAAGGACACTAAAATATAGTCAGAGGGCACGTCCATTTGATTAAGAAGTTCAACCACCTCCTTACTGCTTTTAACGGTATATGAAGGTTTGTACGAAGTAAGGGCCTTAAATTCATCGACCGCTCTCCTAGCCAACTTCCCAGTGGGAGCCGAGATATAAAACACTATAGGGCGAAATGGCATGTCATCTTTATGTACTTTAGGTAAACAATACGACCTAGGTGGTATTGTTTGCCTAAAGTACATAAAGATGACGTATCTGAGGTTAGATGGTTCACCTTACCAAAAACCTTGGCCTTATTTAGGCCAAGTCTCGGAAAAAATAGCCTCCATTTTAAGTAAAGCAAATGTTAAAGTGGCCTTTAAAAATTCTCCCTCTTTGGCTAATGTGTATCTAATCGTATGTGGCCTCTGTTCTGGATCATACGTAGGGCAAACTGGTAGGAAACTCAAAATAAGAGCTAGAGAACACAAAACCAGGTCGGATTCAGAATTTCGTCAACATTGTCTTGCTGCGGGACACAGCGAGGCTGACCATTCTCTGTATATTTTACATTGCCGGAAGAAGTCTGCACAGATGAACGTCCTAGAAAGTATAGAGATACGTATCGACAAGATCCTGAGCTCGTGTAATTTAAATAAAAGGACAGATACTTATCAAACTGATATGTTAAGTCATGTCTCTGTGCAGGCTCTCTCCCTGCTTCCCTTCAGTCAGCCCTCAGCAGTGAAGCTGAACTCATTATAGGTGAGTCTCTCTCCTCAACTTTAGCCATTTCATTTTATCACGTATGACTTGTGTTTTTGTTTGTATTGTATTGTTTTTTAATGTTTGTGTTGACGAATCAAGATTATTGTGATTATTATTTATTATTTTAAGGTAGGTTTAGTGTGCATTTTAATATTTAGAAGATTGCTGTTATGCAACTGTTTTATTCTATTCATTTTGTCACAGTTCTGAGGATGGTAGCAAGAGCTACCGAAAGCGCTCAGGGTGGAAAATAAACTGTTGTGAAGGAACTAGACTGTTTTTTTTTTTTTTTTTTTTTTTTTTTTTTTTCATTTACCTGAAGATCTTCCTTCTCTGCCAGCAACCTCAAAGTACATTTCTTCAGAATCTTTTTTGTAGAGCATTTAGTAAGCTTTCTAAAGGTAACCTTCCGCTTACCTAGATTCTCAACCGTTTTCGAGATATTAATGAAAGTCAGGGGTCTCCTGTGGTCTAATGGCTAGCGCCTTGGATTCTTAAGCGGGAGATGGTGGGTTCGATTCCCAACCTCCGGCAGGAATTTTATCATCCCACGGCTCGCTGGTAAAATTCCTCGCTGCACCCTGGATGTCGGCGCTAATGACCTAGATGTAGATGCGCTGCAAAAAAAAAAAAATAATGAAAGTATACGAAGTTCCCAAAACTTTTCATGTCTGTTAATAAAATATTTTATTCTAACCCTTCCTTATCTCCAAACATAACCAAAATTTCAACATATTAGTTTTGATGAAATTCGAACATGCAGAAAATGTTTCAACTGAATCCCATGATTTTAAGTACCCAAACCAAAGATGTTATTCAACAACTATTTTTCCAATTTTCTCGAAAACGGTTAAAGCTATCGCCTTAAAAATGGTTTCATTCGTTTTCCTAGGTCCAGAAGCCTATAAAACGAGTACTTGCAAGCATATGAAGTAATCATAGTAATTATAAAGTATCTATTTGAAAGCTTAATAAATTTCCCACAAATATGGCTTTTACACAATTTTAGATAGAGCAATCTCATACAGAAAAAAAGGTTCCTTAATGGACTAATTTCTGCTTAGGATACTGCCAGTTTCCTGTTGTGGCACCTAAGATCTTGCTTCTCTTTGAGATTTCATTTAAATATTTACATGTGTTTACATTTTTCACGAAAGATTAAGATAAAACATTAACTGTTCCTATTATAAGCTTTCCAAATGACTCTAGAGATTAGAACAGAAACCCACTAAGGTGGCACAGTTCCAGTGAGTCAGACTTTTTTTAATTCTTACATGTGTCTTCATATCAAACTTAAGTTTAAAAAAAAACAAAAACAAGATGTCTAAATTCAGTTTGGATCCAATAAGATCACTAGTTTTAGTGGATATTGTTGGCAATTTTTAGAGCCCTTTATTTTATTAGACAAATTTTTTTGAGTTTTGTTCATTATATCATTTGGAGAGTATATTTGAGAAAGGAAATGTAGTCGATGAACTCTAGTTATCTTGAATTTGACCCTATTGGTGGAAGGATTACTTGTTTTTTTTATTGTTTTAATTTAATTATGCGGAAAAAAATTGAAGATTTACTATACTCATTCACTATTATTTTATATCCTGCTTTGAGGCTTGATGGAAGAAATGTTATTTCGTTATAAAATTGAGTTTATGCTTGATTTGTTTCAGATTTAAGGTAAATACGAGATTGTGCTTGTCTATCAGTGACTTCCATCCAGACACATGGAATCCAGCATGGTCTGTTTCGACAATACTTACTGGCCTTCTTAGCTTCATGGTAATTACTTCAACATTTTATTATTATTATATCACTACGAGTAGATCATCTTTGCTAATTGTCCTAACCTTGCTTGTGAAATCTGCTGAATCCTTGACGTGTTGTTCGGTATTGCTGATGCATCTTGCCATTTGTTTCTTGGCCAAGTATTGGGCAATGTTGTAAGTTGCAGGTCCGATGGTATTAACAATCAGCTCAAGAGGGGTTCCATCCTTGTGGATTTTAGGTAGAACTTACATTCATGAGGGGACTGGATCCAACTTCAACATTCTTTCCACTTGATCTTCTAATTTTCCTTCTTTCATTACCTTCAATAGATAGATAGAACCAAGGTCATCTTCTAATTTCCCTTCTTTCATTACCTTCAATAGATAGATAGAACCAAGGTCAGAACCTGTCTTCAAGTCATCCACATTCACTGTTAAAACAGCTAGAACTGCTGGATAAGTGAATAGCACTCGGGGCACGGCTATCTCCAACGAGGAGAAGTCATCCGTACCCAGGGCACGGTCTCCCTTGACTTGTCTAGTAGTCAACCAAACTCTAGGGGTTAATACAGCATATTAGTTCTGGCACTAGGATAACTAATTAGCCAGAAAAATAAATGAACCTCCTCTCTCACTTAACACTTTTCCTGCCGCCCAAATTTCAAAGTGGTACCAATGTGCCATTTTAATCTTTTTCCAGAAAACAACTCAAAATTGAATATAAAACTAGGAAAAATAGCAACAACAAATAAATAATGAGCAAAATTGAAAAAAATACCCCCCCCCCAAAAAAAAAGAAAAATGAAGTCTTATCTGCCTGAACCAATGTGACACTTGAAATACGGAAAGGCTAACTGATTACCAGTTGATGTTTGTAAGCTTTTCCTCGGTTACCGAAGAGGGGGATGTGAGACACTACTAAGAGGATAGTCAAACTCTGGTGTATAGTCCGGCCAAGCACACGGCAAGACCTGGCAGTCAACATGTGAATAATTGGTTCCTCTTTTATTCAATCAGTTTGATTCAGCTCTGTGCTCTTTCTACTTTATACAATATGTTTTTGAACATAACCAAAAAACTGGACTTATTTGTTGCTAAAATGATATGATAGCCGATTTTGTTGGTGACCGTGCTTCATATTTTATTGCTTTATTCTGTATTCTCTTCTACTGAATTTCTCAATATTATTTTATCCAATAGATGGATTATCATAACACCTTTTTTTGACAGTAGCATTGTTGACTAATTTGACTTATAATTGCATTTCACCAGTTTTGATGATAAGAAACCTGTTGACTTGAACAGTTTTTTTTCTTGTTATAATGAGTAAAGCCACAATATTGATCCATACAGACTTCTGGAGATTGTACGTGTATAGCCAATATATGTGTGCATTGTATATAACTAGCCAATAAACACGCCATTCAAGGAGCTATGGTAATAGTCTTTCATCATAATGGTGATGCTAAGTATGGTGGTTCCTATGTGCGAAATGAGACAATTAGCTCCACCATTTGTTATTTCTGCACTTCAGATATAATTTATTCCTTAAGACATTGTTTGTACATGTAATAGGTTAATCTTCTTTTTCAGCTTGAAACAAGTCCTACATTAGGGAGCATTGAAACTACAGAATATGAAAAAAGACAACTTGCCTACCGGAGCCTCACGTTCAATATGGCGGACCCTCTTTTCAAGGACCAGTTTCCAGCACTTGTAGAGGTAATATTTATCTGTATATAATTTTTGGCAGTTTTCAGGTTTAAAATTGAAGTAATTTCAATTATCTTATATTAAAAAATGCAATGTTTTTTCTTAAATAATGTAAGGAGTTTGACAGTGCTTTGAACAACAATACTCTTCATCGGCGGTAATGGCCAAGTTGTAGATGCGCCGTAAAAAAAAAAAAAAAAAAAAAAAAAAAAAAAAAAAAAAATACTCTTCATAGCATGAAAGGTTCTTTGCATTACAACATTTTCATCTTCTCAAAAAAATGTTTTTTCCAGCTGCTTTGCATGATGATTGTTGTTTTTTGGATGGTTGATGTGTGTGTATGTTACATTTTGCCGGAAACCTCTCCAGCTTCTTCAACTTTTCTGCTTGTTGGTCAGCAGGTAAATCACATTTGGTTGCAGAAAATGGTAAATAGCAGACAAGGGTCGTTCGAGATGCTGCAGAAGCCACAAGCGAAATATCACATTTGTCAACCACAACATTCACAAACCCCAATGAACAATATTTTTTTTTAAAAAAAGCTTTTTAGTACAATGTGTGCATTGTTGAAGATTAATTAATATTGATTTTTATATGAGGTCACCAATATCTTTCCATCCTTCTCCGTTACAAGCTAGATTTTTACAATTATATTATTCTTGAGTAACCTTAGAAATATTGTTAGAAAGAAGAAATATTGTTAAGTCACAATTGATTAAATTATTGAATGGTGTAGCAACTTCCATAAGAATCTGGTCAGCTCTCTTCATAAATTCTGTTAAAGAGACTTCAAATTCAAACTGCATTGTTAGCAAAACTTCTTTTTTTTTTTTTAATTATGTCTTTATTGAACTATTTTACCTGAACCCAGACTATCTCTGCCCTACCTATTAGAGTAGGCTAGTGCCCTGAAGATAGTCCTCCCAAGCATTGTGTTACATTCGGAGAACTTTGAAGGATTGTGAAGTTAATAGCAGGAGTTGCTCCCCAAAATTGTTTACATTAACAATTAACATTAACTTATATTTGCGATGTTTCGAACCTGTTTATGTTCATCTTCAGGTATCTACAATGTAAAATACAAACAAAGAGTAAGGAGGAACTTCTCCTATTTCGCTAATACCAATACAAATACAATACATAAGATATATAATAATACAATGTATTTGGTACATTAAATTAAGTTGTCATTATTAAAATTATAGTTGATCTTAACGCTACTTAATTTAATGTACCTAATATATTGTATTATTATATATCTTATGTATTCTATTTGTATTGGTATTAGTGACATAAGTGAAGTTTTCTTCTTATTCTTTGTTTGTATTTTACATTGTAGATACCTGAAGATGAACCTAAACTGGTTCGAAACGTCGCAAATATAAGTTAATGTTTTAAACAATTTTGGACATCAACTCTTACTAGTTACTTCAAGAATCCATTGATCCTTCCCCTCTCTCATCTTCAACTTACATGTTTGAAGTATATAATGAAATTCTGTTTTCAGGAGATAGAAAAAGAACTAGAAGCTCGTGAGAAACGCGCAGCTGCCGACGCTGAAAGATTGACCGGTCCAGGACCGATAACACCAGCTGCATCTTACCAACCATCTTCCCCGCTCCATCCAGCTCTATCTAACATCATCGTACTCATCGGAGTCGCTGCCTTTGTATTTGTTGTCAAGTACGTCGTCGGAGTCTCTTCAGCTCCATCTGAGTAGTCACTACTACTCTTATTCATTTTTCAATAACTCACAATAAAATCTTTTAAAAACAAAATATTATAAAATATTCTTTAAAATGATTTTTTTTGTCAGTTAATAAAACTTTAAATATTTTAGCATATAAAAATATTCCACATTAAATTTGAATCTACTTTAAGTGGATCGGAGCTGTAATGTACGTAAGATGTATATATATAGGTATACACATTAGTTTAAGGCCTTGTATGTACATTAATTTTCTAGACTATTATATGTAGTGAATGTTGTTGCTCGAGATAAAGATTATTTGTTGGCATCCTTCTTGATAGCGGACTGTAATGGATTTTATGTTTGGTGCACAGTTGAAGTTGAATATCTATTATCTGTGATTAACAGTCCTGAAAATTATATTTTGTTGTTGGGAATTTGATAAGCATTGTATTACATTAACATTACAGCGTTATATTATTAGTTATTGTATTTCATTATATAAAACTTAAATCTATTTACTCTTATTAAAAAGAAACTTTAATTTTTCTTCTTTTAATCTCATAGAATATTTTTTTTCATGTAAATAAATTGAATATTTTATTTTGAAAGCTATTAATTTTTTACGACTTCCTCAGGGCCGATACGAGCCGGAGATGATCTCGAGAATGTTCCTTTGCATTTCACATATGTAAAAAAAAAAAAAAAAAAAAAAAAAAAAAAAAAAAAAAAAAAAAAAAAATGCTCTGTTTTTAGATTGTACAATTATTATTTGCACACCTCATTATTAAACCTATAATTATATTTTGTTAACTAGACAAGGATGTGTTTAAAGACATAGGGTTTAAACTAAATATGCCAACACAATAATGAAAGATATTGACTTTTTTTATCCTAAATATGCTTTCATTATTCCTACTAGTATAAATTCATAAACATTTGAAACTATTTATAATCCTAAATATGTTAGTCCTTTTAGTACTTTCCGAAGGAATGTAGCTGTTGAGGTTGCACTCATGACAGAATTTTTGAAACATTTCTTTAAATCTTCATCGATACTACCTACTAGATTCCAAAAATAACCCCCGTTATAAATATGTCTGTCGTCAAGAGTTTTTTCGCCATAAAACTTGGTATGTAGCATGCCCCTGGCAAAAGATAGAATAAGTTCGATCGCTCCCAAAATTGGTTCACTTGTGAACCTTTGAGTACTCCGGACACAAATTACTAATTTGCCCATACCGGCCGTAATTTTTGTTATATTATAACCAAACTCGATATTCGTTGTGGGCATTTAAAGAGAAAAATTTGATGTAAAAATAAACTAAATCAGTTTACTCCGGACTTAATTTACTAATTTGCTAATACCCTCTGTTCTTTCTGGTATATTGTGACAAAAATTGGTGTACGTCATGGATATATAAAGAGCAAAATGTATTTTAAAAGTAACCTAAATAGGTTCATTGGAAGTTGGGATTTATGTTCAAATTGAATTAAGCCGCCAAACCGGCTCTAGCATTGGTTATTACTTCTGCCACTAGAAGCGCTGAACATAGGCGCTGTATCCTATTTCTGCTTTACGATACAAAACTAAAATAGCATAACTATTTATTTTTATTAATTTAGATTATTTTAAGAAAGTTATTCAGGAATGCAGTCTCCATCTTCTGAGGAAAGTGCTTAGTTATACAGCTCCTGCCCATCTATTAGCTCACTCTCTCCAAATGCTTGCAGTTGATCCCCAATTCTTGGTTTGTATAGTGATATTGGCAACTTGAGAGGAGATGATATCGGTATACAGGGGAGTCTCACTTATACGAAGAATTTCTCGTTCCTCGGCGAAACTCCATTTAATCCTACGTAATGAATTATTCACTTATGCGATATTCAGTTATACGCAATATCCACTTATATGAAAGCTAATTTGTTCCCCTAGTTCAAATACTATTCAGTTATACGAAGAGCAACAGCTTTTCCACGAAATGTTTACAGCCTTACCAGTGACTTACCCCCACCAGTCTCTCTCTAACTCATCTCAGTTCTTCCTTGTGATTCTAGTAGTCCAGCTATGTTCTATGCACTCTATCTTGTGTGATTTCCTTCATTTCCGATCTAATAACACGGCACGTGCTAGTGATTCATCCCCCCTCCACTGTCTCATTTTTCACTTCTCTATACAGTAGTCGTACTAGTAGCCGTGTTTTATTGTCCTTTCATCTTTTAAAATGGGTAAAAAAAAAAAAAAACAAGAGCAAGACAAAATAAAAATACTAAAAGAAGTTAATGACAACCCCAAGGAAACAAATATAGACATAGGCTACACGGTTGAAATTACCTTTGTCAATCCTTCCAACTATTATCGGTAAGAGGACAGAAATTGAGGAGAATTTTGTGATATGAAACTTTAAAATATAATAATGTGCAACACTATCTAACAACAAAACATGTGAAAACAATAAAATTGTGACTTTTCTTTTATGAAGAATTTATTTTATTGTGAGGAGATCGTTGACCGTTGATGATGCGAAGGTAGGGATTGTTGGGGTTCGGTCATTACTTCTTAATAAAACTGCATTCTACAAGTGAAAATCTAGTTTTATTAAGAAGTAATGACCGAAACCTGACAATCCCTACCTTCGAATTTATTTTACTTTAAAATAGCCTCGAAACCTAGTACTACTCAGTTATACAAAATATTCATTTATACAAAACATTTTCTATTCCCCCTCACATTCGTATAAGTGAGACTACACTTTATTATAAAAACTTTCCAGGAAGATTTACATTGGCGCAGTTTGAGATAAGAATGGAAATTATCTTCATGACCACGAAGTACAGCTTGATATGGAGGAGTTTTCCAATCAGCATTTCTTGTACCTCCATTGTGAATTAGAAGTATCGCTATTTCTGCATTGCCATTTGCAGAAGCAGCATGAAGTATGTTATGCACCGAGCTGTATTAGCCTCAGTTTTTAAATGTGCCAAAAATTTGATTTTTCAACTAGTCCTGATAAAAAAAACAAAAAAAAAAACATTTTTTTAATGTCTATTAAAAGAAATTATGAAATAAAAAATAAAAAAAATGAACTTTATTTTAAGTTTATTTTCTCAAAACTATGTTTTTCAAATCGGGTGATACCCTAGCACTTTCAATTTTCACCCAATCAACTTCAAATTTTAACTGCTTTTAGCACTTTCCTACAAAGGAAAGTAGCTATTGAGGTTGCACTCATGACGGAATTTTTGAAAAATTTCTTCAAATCTTTATCGATCCTACCTAGTAGACACGGAAATTGACCCCCGTTAAAATTTATATATGGCCTGTAGAGAAGAACAGGCCATATGAGAGAATTGTGGAATCCCTCAAACCGTTAAGCACATTCTAACTGAATGCCAAAAATTTAAAAAGGAAAGAGATGAAATCCAACTACCTGTACATTTGGATGAAATACTAGCCAACGGCGCAACAAATATAAATAAATTAATGAAATTCTTGAAATCCAGCAAATTAATTTCCAAAATATAAATTTTACATTTCTATGACATATCCCATTAGTAGATAAAATTGAAAATAAACTAAAAGAACATTTAATTTTCTTATTATGAAATTAAATAAATATAACAATTGTGAAAAAAAAAAAAAAGAATAATTTACAACTGAGAGAGAAACAAATATTTGCTCCTTCTGAAAGTGTTTCCTGAATACATGTGCCTGTGGCAAGGTCATCGTCCAGAACTACATTCGAGGCATTAATGACCCAAGGGGTTGACAAGCCTTAAAAGAAAGGGAAAAAAAAAGTATATATATCTATATATATATATATATATATATATATATATATATATATATATATATATATATAAATAAAAATCAGTCCTGTAACAGGCCACAAGGGCCCAGAGGGGCAGATACTGTAGAGGTATCTGATTCTTGACCATATGGCTCACTAGGGAGATAGTGTGGTCAATACTATGCTCCGGCCGCCTGATTTTCCCCTTGCCGCTTCAACTAGCTAGAGTCATTAGCACCCAAGGTACCCATTATTAATTAAATTAATTAAAGGCTGGGTGAGCCTTGGGACCCCAAATCGAACCCTCGAACGGCAGTACTAGAAGAAAAAATCTTTAGTGCGCGCTCGGGTTTTGAACCTGGTCCTCCAGTTCATTAGTCCAGTGCTCTACCACTGAGCTAACCTCGCCCCCTATGCATATATATATATATATATATATATATATATATATATATATATATATATGTCTGTTAACACGATAGCGGTTTGTTATATATATATATATATATATATATATATATATATATATATATATATATATATCTGTTAACACGATAGCGGTCAGAGTTTTTGTTTTTTCGTCACAAAACTTGGTGTATAGCATTCAATTAGCAAACGATTGAACGAGTTCGTTAACCACCAAAATCGGTCCACCGGAAGGGGGGGTTTACCCCCCGATTACTAAATCGGTTCATTAGGAGGGGGGTTTACTTCGGACCCACAATAGCAATTCGCCACTACCAGCCGTGATTTTTGTTATATTTCGACGAAACTCGGTATTCGTAGTGGTAATCTACAGGTAAAAATGTGTTGTAAAAATAAACTAAATCGGTTCATTAGGAGGGGGGGGGGTTTACTCCGGACCCAAATTACTGATATACTCATACCGGTCGTAATTTCTGGTGTATTGTAACGAAACGCGATATACGTCATGGGTAACTAATTGGAAAGAAGTGTTGTAAAAATGAGCTAAATCGGTCAATCGGAAAGCGGGGGTTTACTTTGTAATATATTTCAATAGAATTAGGTTCGCAAGGCCGCCGCAAGGAGCGCTCTCTACAACTAGAGGGACTGTATCCTGTTCCTGCGTCAGATCAAAAGGCGAAAATATGAAGTTTTTTGTATTTATTAAATAGTGTAGTAGTTACCATATGTAAACATAACTCTGGAAGCAAATTAATTACAAAATTAATAATTTAACAGTTACTCATTACAAAATTAAAAGAGAACTATTCATGTTTTATTTTATTTATGTATATATTTTAAGCAAATTGTTCTGGAAAGCAGTCTACACCATTTTCGGAACCATTAATATTTCTTAAAAATCATATGTACTTTACTAGATTTTATCTTCTTTCAAAATAATTTTAGTTTTTTGTTCTAGATTAAATTTTAATCTAGAATTTTTAATCATTAAAAATTGTCTCGCAGACTAACGCCCGTAAAAAAAGAGGGTTTCCGTTCGTCAGACATAGCGCGGCTATTTTGTTTTAGAAGAATTACAACTTTTTTATTTTTTGGTTACTTTAACATCCCATATAAAACTTATGGCATAATGAATAAAAAATATTGATTTATTTGTTATCCATAAATTGGAGAAAATGACTGACCACTCAAGGTGTTACACCGTGACGTCACGGTATTTGTAAAAACATCGAACTTCTTTCATTACCCTCATCTTCTTGGTGAGAACGAATCCTTCGCGATCGTTTACGAAGCTGCTCCGGGCAGGTTTTAAAGTCTTTGGGTTATCTTTGTTTGACTTTTCTTGTACAGCTAGTGCATTTAAAAAGGAGTTATGATGTACACTGATGCGCTTTATTTATTGCATTTACCAATATTGTGAATTAGTTTTATAAATTCGTTCGAGACTTTCTCATGTACATTTTTTTAAATCGAAATTTGTAACCCAGAAATTCTTCTAATAATGGAGAGTTGTAATTTTATAGCTTGGCAAACACTTTTAGATAAGATAACAGCTGAAGCACCAAAGCATTTGTTGGAAGAAGTGAAAATAAGTAGTAATCTAAGAAATAAAGTAGATATATGTTACAAAGCATCCAATATATAGTGAGTATTATACTGTTTTAAACATAATTATGCCTACTTATTGTTTATTCTTAAAGTTTTAGAATGACTCTGACTATGGAATTAGTAGCCTCAAAAATATTGAGCAATGGTAGCAGAATTAAAAATTTCTTAATATATTACTAACTAAATATTTATTGTCAATGTATATAATTTAGTGAACTAAAGTTTACATAATCTCAATATTTGTCTGCAAGAAAAACTCTGAATATGAATAAAGACTAATATATGTAAATAAGGGATAATTGACGTGTAAATGCTACAAATGAATCAAACAGAGCGGGGATGGGGAAGCAGATAGAATTGTGTCTCCGTTTGAAAACGGTGACAATTAAGAATGCATGGAAGCTGGAATTACATTGACTCCAGTAAAACTGAAATTTCGTTACATAGTTTCAAAATTCATAACTTTTTTGTGACAATTTTCAATTTTCTGGCTTTTTCATGCAGTAGACACCCTGTACCACCGTTTTGTAGAAGGAGTAGAGCTGTTCTTCTGAAAGCCTCCTTTCAGAGTTTGAAGCTCTATGTACGGGCCGGTGTAAAGTTGATGCTTAAAACATTGCATGAAGCATTTAATTGTGTAGTTTATATGGATAAGATCTTCAGAGCTACCTTATCTTTGTACTCTTTACTTCCTTCATTAATTGGAAACAAGGACATAGACATGTTTATTCTTTGTGAAAGAAAAGAGTTTGTGGATATGCTATAAGTCTTTACTTGAATCTGGATGAACAGGGTTGGATTATATGTTTCACCATCAAAAACCTCTTTAGCAATTCCTTATCCTTCCATCTCTGTCTCCTTCTTCTGGTTGTTCTCCTCAGGTCATCAGGTGAAAAATTGTTCAGAAAAGCTGGACTATTCCGAATTAGAAACTTCAATTCATATCTAGAATAAATAAAAAATGTTTGACTCACCATCTTTGTGTGGTTCCGTTCATATCATATTGCCATTAGTAAAGGAATACAAGCCAATTTTTGTAGGTTTTGATCTTTCGTAAAAAATTATAAAATAAAATCTCAAAGAGAAGGAAGATTTAAGGCGCCAGAACAGGAAACTGTTAGTATCCTAAGTGGAAATGACGGCCCCCGCCTTCTCAAAGTTCGCCCTTGGAAAACACTATTACCAATATGATTCACATTTTCTTTCCTTGTTTTCTTGTTGTATAATAAACTCATTTTATTGTTAAATGCATTTAAAAAAAAACAAAAACAACCAATCAAAAAATGAGTTGTACAGAGACAAAAACCTGTTCAAAATAACTAAACTAACACTTTCGTAGTTTTAAGCACTTATTTCTCTGATTGACATCACCCCATCGAAAAATGCTTCAGAGCCTTTTTTTGTAGAGAATTTAGTAAGCGAAGGTACCAACAATTTTCAGGTCTTTTAAAAACATATTTTTTTAAAATACTTCCTTAACTCCAAATGTAACTAACATTTAAATATCTTAGTTTATATGAATTACAAACAAAAAGAAAATATTTCAATTGAATCCAATGATTCTAAGTACCTAAACAGAAAAGCTATTTTTATCCACTTTTCTCGAATATGGTTACAAATATCACCTTAACAATGGTTTCATTCCAACATATAAGAGTGGAGGGCGGGAGGAAACACCCTAAAAGAAGAGAAATGGTAGACTCCTTTATTTTAAATTTATAAATTTTGCTGACTAGTTTAAATAAAATTCCTGTTAAAGCTTATTTGTCATTAAATGATTTTTGAAATTTTAGTACTGCTTTAGAAAAATGGTTGTCATTGTGTATTAAGAGACCATCTGGTTCAAAAGACACGGAATTGTCCCTAAAACATCGACAGGCAGGTAATGGCTTTTGTGAGAAACACCAATATACACAAGCATTGAATCAGTATAACCAATCAGTAATATACGCTTTGGAAGGCAGCGATGAGCAGAAATCAGCGTATGGAAATAGGTCTCATGTCCTTCTCATGCTCAATCAATTTGAGGTAATATTTGCAAACTTGATTTAAAAATTAATTTTTATTTTTAATATATAATTTTGCTCATATAGCTTAGACACATAACATTTAAAATTTGTTGAACCCATGAGAATTTATGATATTTCATAAGCGTATTCTATGAAGAAGATTGGAGTTTTCATTCAAACCAGGGATGGTTTCTTATTTCAAAGATTTTTAAGTCTAAATCTACATTTTAGTAATATTGATGTTGTGCAGGATTCAATAAAAGATGTTAACAGAGCTTTGAGTAACGATACATCAGTTCTAAGGCGTATAAAATTATGTATTCGGAAAGGGGAATGTTTCCTTGCTCTTAAAAAATATTCGGAAGCCATTAAAATCCTGTCAGAAACAGCATCATTAATACGCAGCCTTGAATCAGATCTTAGAAAAAGTAAGTTTATTATGTATCATTATTATTTAAAACATAAATGGCCAATACTGTGGATTAGAATAGTTTCAAAATGAATTTTATCATGACATGTGATGATATGTTCATTATCTCTATAAATGACTAAGTATTTTAATTCATATTGCTAATAACTAACAGGATATTTGTATTTCAGAAACGTTGAAAACTCTACAACAGGTAGAACAACTTCTTGCAATCGCTAATGAAGAAGTGAAAAGATGGAATTCAGATAAAAATGAAAATTCAGTAAATAAAGGAGACTGTATGAATGAACAATTTCCAGCTTTAAATTTTACAGAAAATCCTGACTTCCGCTATGCTTCAAAATCTATAGCTCTCCGGTAAAATAAAAACTTTATGCTCCCTCAATTTCTTTTGCAAAAAAAAAAAAAAAAAAAATTGTTAAATATGTGACAAATAATTTCAATCGTTATTAATTAATAATAATAATTTCAAATTAACATAAGTATTGCTTATTTAGATTTTTATATGGACACCTCATTATCTTTTTTTTTTTTTTTTTTTTTTTTTTTTTTTTGAGTAAGAGCAACATTTATTTTACTAACCCTTTCCGGTTAATGGTAGAGGCTGGCCGATCCTAGAGATCTCTCTACCTGTCCAGGCAGCTGTTAAAACACTATGTAGCGTCCTCCTCTCTACCTGCGTGAACCCTCTCGTATAATTTCCTACATTAAAATTTCAAATTGTAGGAAAGCTTTATTTTATTATTTATCTAATTTTTCTTTTTAGCTCTGAATATTCAGATTGAATTGTGTAATTATATGTTCCAATAAATTTTTTATGGACTATATTTTTAGCACTTTCCTCCGAAGGAAAGTAGCTATTGAGGTTGGACTCATGACGGAATTTTTGAAAAATTTCTTCAAATCTTTATCGATCCTACCTAGTAGACAGCGAAAATGACCCCCGTTAAAATTTATATATATATATATATATATATATATATATATATATATATATATATATATATATATATATATATATATATATATATATATATATATATATATATATGTGTCTGTTAACACCATAGCGGCCAGAGTTTTTGTTTTTTCGTCCCGAAACTTGGTATATAGCATTCAATTAGCAAACGATTGAACGAGTTCGTTAACCACCAAAATCGGTCCACCGGAAGGGGGGGTTTACCCCGAACCCAAAACACTAATTTGACCATTTCAGCCGTAATATTTGTTATATTTCAACGAAACTTGGTATTCGTAGTGGTAATATAGAGAGAAAAGTGAGATATAAAAATGAACTAAATCGGTTCATAAGGAGGGGGGGGGGGGTTTACTCCGGACCGACAATACCAATTCGCCACTACCAGCTGTGATTTTTGGTATATTTCGACAAAACTCGGTATTCATAGTGGTAATCTACAGGTAAATATGTGTTGTAAAAATAAACTAAATCGGTTCATTAGGAGGGGGGTTTACTCCAGTCCCACAATACCAATTTGCCACTACCAACCGTGATTTTTGGTATATTTCGACAAAACTCGGTATTCGTAGTGGTAATCTGCAGGTAAATATGTCTTGTAAAAATAAACTAAATCGGTTCATTAGGAGAGGGGTTTACTCCGGACCCAAATTACTAATATACTCATACTGGTCGTAATTTCTGCTGTATTGCAACGAAACGCGGTATACGTCGTGGGTAACTCATGAGAAAGAAGTGTTGTAAAAATGAGCTGAATCGGTCAATCGGAAAGGGGGGTTTACTTTGTAATATATTTTAATAGAAAAGCCAGCCAGACATAGGTTCACAAAGGCGCCGCAAGGAGCGCTAGAGGGACTGTATCCGGTTCCTGCGTTAGATCAAAATACGATAATATGAGGTTTTTTGTATTTATTACGTAGTGTAGTAGGTACCATGTGTAAACATAACTCTGGAAGGAAATTAATAATTTATCAGTTACTCATTACAAAATTAAAAGAGAACTATTCATGTTTTTATTTTATTTATGTAGGATACTTTAAACAAATTGTTCTGGAAAGCAGTCTACACTACACAAATTCTGAGGAAAGTGCTTAGTTATGCAGCTCCTGCGTGACGGACTTTTTTATATGAAGAATAAATTTCTTTTATGATATAGGTACTAATCAATGAAGCTAAATAAATAACCTGTTTTTTATTTTAAAAAAAAAACATCCTCCTTTCTTATTTAGGGCTTTGGACATAACACCCGGTGTGCTCGACCCAGGTATCCCTAATCCCTAGCTCCCTCATCACAAAGAGTTAATTCCCCTGACAACTAGTGGTGAAAGAAATAGCTAAAGCTTCCATCAGTCCTTGTTTAATAGCCTTGGAAAAGTCAGCCGTAGGGAGCCAGTAAACAAGAGGAGGGTCGGGCTGCTGTACTAGTCACCTCTTGACTGCTAGTCCCGTTTACCATTCCAGGTGCATCGTGCACCTTGACACCAAGTTATTTAAAATGTTTTGTTCCAGCGACGTTTCGGCTATAAGCCATTCTCAATTTGTATAAATGTGCATTATCTCTTATTTATTACATTACAATCTTCAGATTCTTGTTTTTTCATTGGACCATGTGCTTTGCTTAGGTTAATGTACTTTTAGTCTGAATTAGGAGGAAATCTCTTTTTTGAATACATAGCTAATATTATGTCTTAAGTCTGCTTCTGTTAAATAGGACTGAATGTGCAAGACTGATAAATTAATCTTTTATTTAATTTTGTTATTCTGTTGAAAGTAAAAATGAAATAAAGGGAAGATTTGTCGTTGCCAATGAGGATATTAAAGTTGGAGACGTCCTTTTCTCTGAACGACCGTTTGGATTCGTTGTTCTTCCTGATATGGTCCATAAATATTGCAGTTTCTGTTGCAAGAGAATCTTTGCTCCAGTTCCGTAAGTTTCTAATATCCAATGACATGCTGATTATTACTAAGAAATTGACATGTTTCTGAGATTGTTGTTTATATGTTTAGGTGTTTGAAGTGTTCATTAGCTTGCTTTTGCAACGAAGAATGCAGAGAAAGTGCTTGGAATAGCTTTCATTCTTGGGAGTGTGGCGGGCTTGAAGTTTGCTTCAGCGTTGGTATTGTGCATCTATCTTTAAGGGTCGCTCTTCTAGGACTTCTAGATGAAAAGAGTGCGCATTATTTAGAAGTAAAAAATCTGGTGTCTCATCTAAATGACCTCCAACCTCCAGATTTATTCAGCTATACTGTGGTAAGTTATTATGTACTCACAGCTTTGTCACAAGGAAAAATTTCTTTGTCTTATTTCATCTGATGTTTCAGCTAAAGTTTTTGGACACCAGAGAATTATTTCCTGGATACTTTGTGAAATGACTTATTTTACACTATAACACCTTCACTCCCAGCTTATTTTTTATTTATATATTATAGGTGCTCGGACTACTAAGGTAAGCTGGTACTTAGCTCTGTACCAGCTTGTTAATTGGAATCGAGCTCTGTGTACTACTGAAATTTTATTTACGTAATATCTTTTTTGGCTCTGATATGCAAAGAGAAAAGATGTAAATTTGTATTTAGAATTAGTTATATTATTTCAAATTACCGCTTCCCTTCTTGCAGACCGCCACTCTCCTCACAATGTACTTGGAAAAATACACAAGCCTATTTGAGGGCGAAGGAAGAGAAGAGAGACTGGTAGATTTTGGTGGGACTCTGCTCCTGCACATTGGCCAGTTAGTATGTAATGGACATGCAATTACGGATATCGAATCCGAGGAAATGTATCCTAAACACACCGTTCTTCTTGAAGATCAAGTACGAGTTGGTACAGCTATCTACCCTTCTGCTAGCATGATGAACCATTCTTGTCAACCAAACATTATTAACAGGTAACAACAAAGTAGTAAATCATTTCAGTTTATTTATTTAATCATTTTTTTTTTAATGTTCTTATTGAATTTCCAAAACATATTTTATCAAGTTCTTGTCAACAGAACGTTTGGGCTAACTGGGCGATTTCAAGTGCTTCATATTCTATTATCATTAGTGCCACTTTATAAAAGAATAAGATTTTTATTCAATTCTTGAAACAAATTTGTGTTGTTTTTTTTTTTACATAATACAATTGTTTTGGTAATACTGTTATTGCGTTTGTGGTTGCTTGTTCGCGTAAGCAAGTTCTCAGTTAGTCGTGTGCGTGCGCGTAGCATCAGAAGGTCGCGATAGAGTACGTGTTCATGTATTAGGATTCACCTCACTTATCACAGCGAGTGTGAATAGGGTTACTGTTCCGCTTAACACAGCGGTAAAGGAAAGAGAGAGACAAGAAAGGTGAGAGGAAGACGGCCGCTTAACTTAACTTAGCACAGTGAGGAATGTAGGTGTAGGATAACCGCTTAGCACAGCGGGGGAAAACCTCACTTAGCACAGCGAGGGGAGCTAGGAGAAGGAGGCCGCTTAACACAGCGGTGAGACTGGAGAATGTCAGGGTAAATAAGAAAACAGGTGTAGAGAGAAAGTAGGTTTATTGGAATGAGGTGGAGAGAGAGGAGCGATTTACACAGCTGCTTGGAGACCTCTGCCTCTAGCTGCTGAGTGCGGGCTCTCGCCACTCCCTTCCGAGACTTGGAGAAAGCAGGCCTAGGTGAATTCTCTCTCTATCTCTCCACCCTTGAACCGCAACACTGTCAAACCCAAGACACTAAGTGACAAATATTAATCTAATATCCTCTAATTTAAGACAATGCTTACACCCAAGATATAGACCATCATTACATTAGTAATTAAACATAAAATAAACATTTTTGATATTCTTGGGTGTATGAAATGTTTATTTGTTACAAAAAAAAAAAAAAAAAAATAAACGTAAATATTGTAGCCATAATTACAGAACTGATCAGGTATATTAACCTTTAGGCTGCGTACTACACGTAGGGCTAGATGGTACAGTGGTGGGGGATAGCCTAGCACCTGGAGCACCCTGTGTGCTGAATACTTTCCTCACACAATGTTTCCTCGGAAACATTCCCTCTTGACTCTTCTCTTGTACTTTGCATTCCACTTGTTGCAGGTGTTTCTTGAATAGAAACATTTTGGGATAAATAATCAGAACCCTCATCATCCGGGGCACTGCTCCCTCCGGACTGAAATAATAGTCTGTAGCACCCTGGGCACTGCAACCACCGAATTGATATATCAGTCCGTAGCAGCCTAAGGGTTAGTATAATATTTGAAGGGTCACATCTAAAAACAATCAGAATCCAATATTATTAAATTTAAATGATTGAGATTTTAGTACATTCTGAAGGAATATATTCAATGATTTTTTTGAAAATGTCTACTAATTTTCATTGATCTTATTAATTTAAAAATTAAACTCACCCTCGTTAATTAATGAGTATACACTTGAATAAGTTCAAACTGTGCATGAAGGAAATGAATGCGAGTGATGACCTGTTTTAGGGAAAACTCCAATGGCACCAAAATTGACTCCTTTAAACCCAACTTTGAAATCCCCTCCTGTTTGGCTTTAATTCTGTTTTTTCCCCAATCTAGAACCATCAACATTCAAAATTCCAGGATAATTAAGGTTTTACTGTACGTGCATTTATACTTTATGGACCTTTTTTTTATGAAACCTTTAGCAATGCTAAAACAATGCCAGTAACAAGTTTCAACTGAGCTGTTGCAGTAACAATGAGCGTAATAGCAACTTATTTTTAGTACTTCATTCGCAGGACATAATTACTATTATTTGTACAGTAGGGTTCCGATTAACCGAGTCGATGGGGGCCAAGGTTACCTCGGTTAATCGAAATAATCGGAACCATACCAACAGCAATTGGAAATGTAGGTTGTTTTTGAATAAAAACTACTTATATACTAAAAAAACTAATATTTAATAATAATAATATGTAGTAATAACAATAATAACAGAAAAAATAATGTCACGATTTTTTAAAAAAGAAATCTTTAATTGTGGTTTGCCTAAATGAACTCTTTCTATCGGCAGCAGCTGTGTCCCTCCATTTTCTTAGAATCATGAGTGTATTTGGCGGTATATCGCTTCTGCTTTCTAAATAGAGAAGGGATCTGTCAAGCAGATTGAAACCTTCTTCATGGCTTATTTTTGGGGGAATGGTTTCCACGTCTTCTTCAACATCTTCTTGGGGATTGGACTTCATTACCTCATTAATAATTTCATTTCCGTAAGGACTGTCGCTCTGTTTATTGTGTCGTCGTTTTACCAATCTATAACTTCGGAATCCATTATATCCGGGGAGTTGAGGTCTTTTAACAAATCGCACAACTGCTGATTTGTTGGAAGTTCGTCAATTGTTTGGCTATCATGGATAATTCGAGGCCACAGGTTTTTCCAGGCTTTATTTACTGTACTTTTTGTTACAGAATTCCAAGAATCAGCAGCCATATAAATCACATCCTTAATAGATATTTTCTTTATTTTTTGAATTAACCCTTCCTCTTCTGCTAATAGCCTTTCAGACAAAAGCTTCTTTTTGTAGTATCCTTTGAAGGCCGAAATTACTCCTTCGTCCATAGGCTGGATTATTGATGTGACATTTGCAGCGAAAAACATCGATTTTATTTCGCTCTCGCATAGGACACGCTCGTCAGGATGTGATGGTGCATTATCAATTAGGAGCAGGGCTCGATGAGGTAGTTTTTTTCGTCCAGAGATTGTTTTACATGAGGTACAAAATGGTGCTTACGATTTGAGACTCTCAAATTGAGATTTGTATTTCTTCTGAGAATCGGGATGAAGTTCCCGTCGTGGCCATTGGCTCAACTTCATATATATATACACATAGCCACATCCCCCCCCTCTGGCTTGACACCTCGGTTAATCGGGATCTCGGTTGACCGGACCTTGGTTAATCGGAACCCTACTGTATAAATAATAAAATCCTGGGGAAATTAACAAATAAAATATATTTTGAAGAGGAAGACAGAGTTTCAGCTATTAATTAGCTAATATATTTATTTGCTTTTTGATAAAAGACTTTTGATTCCAAGATGAGGCGCCTCAGCCCTTACACGATTCAGATACTCAATAGTTTTGTAATATTTATTTTCTATAATTTTCAGCTTTTTCAACTCCCATCTCATTGTACGAGCAAGCAAAGATTTGAAAAAAGGAGATGAGGTTTACAACTGCTATGGTTAGTCATATTATTAAATAATTATTATTATTATTTTGAATGTATTAGCTCTAAAAGTATTTCTATTAAAAATATCAAACTGGCAAATATTAGTTTAGTCACAATCCTCATGTCTATGAATACCTATAAAGATGTGATTTGCAGAAATTTATACATTTATTTATACTTGATTAAAATAAGCGCATTTCCTCATATATATAAATTTGTCTGTTCTCTCTCACACAGACTCAAAAATGGTCCAATTTTGATTAAATTTGATACACAAATCTTTTGTCTAATTTGAAAAATCAAGTTTGTTAACCAGCAGAATCTGTCCACCGAAACATGGTTTTTGGAGCAAAACTTTCGGGAAAAAAATTGTAACGCTTATGTTTTGGAGTTCATATGCTTGCATATCTGTGCTTTTTATAAGTAAGTGTTACAATTTAATTCCAATATTGACAATTTAATATTTCATTTATTAATTATGAATGTATTGATTGCTTATATTCAAGGTGCTCCTCTTTTAACAGCTAAAGTAGATTAAGTATGAGCTCTGAGCTTCTTTTAGCATCAACTTATCATTTTTTTGGGTGACTGTCCTCTATTTCTGCACATCTAAAATCCATGAGTAAGCAGTGGATTATGAAGGGGAATCTTTCTAGCCCACAGTTTCTGTTTAAGAATAGAAACACAGTTTAAAAAAAGTTTGTTCATCCTGATTGGCCAGCGTAGAGATCTACTTTTCCTTTCAAAGTCTTCCTACGCAGAGAATGTATTGCGATTCCAACCTTTATCTTTTTATTTCTTTAGGAAGAGCTTACAGAGTCTCTCAGTTCAGACATACCTTTTATTATACATTCTCATAGAGTATTTATAATAAAAGGAGAGAAAAAGAAATACCCTCTCTTTATGGGTAAGTTTTACTGCAATAAAAACAAAAAAAAAAAGGAGTAAAAAGAAAAAATCCATGAATCTAATCCCTAGTTCTAAGAATACCAGTTGGAAAGGAGTTATGAGTCCTTTTTATTTTTAATCCTGAACTTAAACATGTTTTAAAAACATTTCTAAACCTTATGTATAATATAATATGGGTGCTTTTGTCCTAAGAAATGTTTCCTTTTACCTAGGTCCGATGGTCTACAATACCGACTTTAATAAAAGACAAGAGATTCTTTTGAGCCAATACTTTTTTGTTTGTGGCTGCAAATGCTGTATAAATAAAGACGGACCCGTGACTGACACGCTCGTCTGTAAACATTGTTCATCGAAGTTAAAGATCGACAGCAATTCCTGTTATAATTGCTCAAATACAATCGATATGGAGAAACTAGTAAAGGAATTAAATGATTCTGATTCTGCTTTCAAAGAAGGTAATTAAATTTTAAATTGTGTAATATTTAAGGTTAGATTCGTGTCTGAGCTCCTGATAGCCTTTACATATTTAAGGTTAGATTGGTGTCTGAGCTCCTGATAGCCTTTACATATTTACTTGTATATAAATCCTATCCATAAAGGAACTAACAGAAGCATTTCTATCTTCAAAATTCAAAGTCTGTCTGTGCTATTCCTCATATCCTGAAACTTAAAGTCATATTCGTGTTAGTTATGTTAGTTTCTAACCAAGAAGGCTGCCTATAGAACAATAGGCCTCCTGTCAAATAGTAATACAGTATCAGCTTTATTATATCATGTCATCAGCTTTATTTTTTTTTATTTTTGTTTTTTCTTTTTACAGTTCACCGACATCTCATCATCCCATAAGAAATGCCAGTTTTTAATTTTCTGTCTGTTTATGTTTATATTATTAATCCCTCCTTTTCAATTTATTTTTGTTTATTATAGCATTATTTAATGCTATAATAAGCAAAAAAAGTCCGACTCGCAGGAACTGCAGCATCTTAGCGCGGTTCCGTTCATGTCCCTAGTGCCATTTGATAAGCTTAGAAAAGAAATAAACTTATTTTTTTTATATATCTCGTGAAAATTGTCAAAATCCTCTCGAACATCTCGAATAAAAGTGATATTAAGGCGTCAGGGACACCGACAGTAGCTAACTTTTACACAGAAGCGGAAATTACAGAATCTGGCTCTCATTCTAAAGCAAAGCTCTATAAATCAATACAAAATATGCCTAATAAAGCCTTTCTAGAGGATACAGAAGCATGGGCGTATATGAGGGGGGGCTGCAGCCCCTCCCGAAATTTTGAATTGATGATAAAAACTTCTCGTAAAACCCTTAAAAATAAATTAAATAAGATCACTTAGTTCATAAAACATATTTTATTTTACGTGTAATAGCGTTTTAGTTGCCTAAAACTATTCCAAGCTCTAAATATTTAGTATTCCATACCCTGGAAATGGTCTCAGCTCCCCCCCCCCCAAAATTGTTTTTATATACGCCCATGTACAGAAGGATCAAGAAGAAGTACACAAGATTGAGTAGAATGCCCTGCCTAATATAGCCTATATAGAATAATATGCCGAATAAAACCTATTCTGTAAATACACAAGGACAAATAAAAGTCTTGACGAATAACAAGTCAAGAAAAACAAACTTTATTTAACAAAATAAAACAAAGTTTAGTTGCCCAACTACAATAGAATAATATACCTTATTAAGTCTATGGAGTAGACACAAATGGACCAAAAACAAGTCTTGTGGAATATTGTTTTTTTTCTAATTAAATACTTTTTATCAATATTTAGTATATAACCTTTGTTGAAAACTATTGATTGCTAATTGATGAATCGGTTTACAACTAAGTAGTCTTTATGAATATTTAGTATATAACCTTATGTTTGGATCTGAGTTTTTGGGGTGCTCTCCGCCTAGGCTTTGTATTTGTGTCGGCAGATACCTGGGGTATATTTACAGCTCTTGAGGATTAACTCTTAGCAGGTAAACTTCCTGCGGCCCCCTTGTTTCTACGGGCATTGAACCGCCATATTCGCTCATAGTATCTAACCGTTGTGAAGTTTATTTTTTGGATTTAGGATTTAATATACATATGTAGACTAAATCATAGCAAGAAGTAATTCTCCGTCGTCGGTTCTTAACTATGTAGACTCGCTAATGTTATCCAATCTTAGATACATCGTATTTAAAATCCACGGCAAAAACACGACATTTCATCAGAATCCCCTGCTGAATAAAACTTATATAGAATAATATGCAAAATAAAGCCTATCTAGTGGATAAAAATAGAGGAAAAAAGCCGTTCGTGGTGGTAGAAAATCATAAAAGTATTTCGCTCAGAAATCTCCGAAATATTGTCACTAATTTTACGTATCCTGTTTTATAGCCAAATAGATTTATATTCTATAATCAATAAGAAAAACCTACTAACAATAAAAAACTATGGGTAACAGATGAAAATAGGGAATATCAAGAATAATTCTAAAGAACGAAATCAACACCAGTACTGTAATCTAGATATTCATACGGCATCTTCGAATTCTAACAAACAAAATATTGATTCTAATTATACGTATCCTGTTTTATTGACAAATACATTTGACTACTATAAGCAATTAAAAACACTAGGGAATATGCCAAAGAACTCGGAGTAGGAGCCTCGACAGTTTCAAGACATTTGAAGGAAATCGACAAATCTAAAACTGACATTTCATACGGTACAGCCTGATATATTTTTAACAATGAATTGTTTTTCCTATTTTAATTAATCTGTTTTATTGTCAAATACATTATCCAACTTTAAGCAATTAAAAAATAACAAGGACTAAAAACAAACAAAAAGAACCGTTCGAATAAACGAAATCAATTACTTCAAAGTTTAAGCACTTATTTCTCCGATTGACATAGCCTAATCAAAAATTGTTTCAGAATCTTTTTCGTAGAACATTTAGTAAGCTTTCGCATGGTAACCCTCCGTTTACCAATATTCCTAATCGTCTTCGAGATATTAGGGAATGTATACGAAGTTCCCAAAACATTTCATGTCTGTTAATAAAATATTTTATTCTAATCCTTCCTTAGCTCCAAACGTAACCAAAATTTTAACATATTAGTGTTGATGAAATTCAAACATGCAGAAAATGTTTCAACTGAATCCCATAATTTTAAGTATCAAAATCAAAGACAAAAAGAACAGTTCGAATAAGCGAAATCAATCACTTTAAAGTTTTAAGCACTTATTTCTCCGATTGACATCGCCTAATCAAAACTTTCATTAGAACCTTTTTTGTAGAGCATTTAGTAAGCTTTCTAATGGTATTCTTCCGTTTCTCAAATTCTCAACCTTTTTCGAGATATTAAGGAAAGTATACAAAGTTACCAAAACTTTTTTATGCCTGTTAATAAAATATTTTATTCTAACCCTTCCTTAACTCCAAACGCAACCAAAATTTCAACATATTAGTTTTAATGAAAGTAGAACATGCAGTAGTAAATGTTTCAACTGAATCCCATGATTCTAAGTACCCAAACCAAAAACGGCATTCAAAAATTATTTTTTCAGTTTTCTCGAAAACGGTTAAAGCTATCGCCATGAATATGGTTCCATTCGTTTTCCTAGCCCAAGAAGCCTATAAAAAGAGTACTTACAAGCTTAAGAACTTAAAAACGTAAGCGTTACGATTTTTTTTGCGCGAATTTCGCCCCAAACGCCATCTTCCAGTGGGCGGATTTTGCTGGTTAACAAACTTGACCTTTCAAATTGGACGAAAGATTTTTGGACCAAATTTCATCAAAATCGGACCATCAGGGAAGCCAGAAATGAGCGAACAGACAAATATATATATATATATATATATATATATATATATATAAATATATACATATATATATATATATATTCAAATTTGAACCACCGTTATTTTCGGTCTCTAGGGGTTCTGAAACGCGAAATTTTCTTTTTTTTTTTTTTTTTTTTTTTTTTTTTTTTTTTTTTTTTACGGCGCATCTACTTCTAGGTCATTAGCGCCGACATCCAGGGCGCAGCGAGGAATTTTCCCAGCGAGCCTTGAGATGAGAAAATTCCTGCCGGAGGTGGGAATCGAACCCACCATCTCCCGCTTATGAATCCAGCGCGCTAGCCACTAGACTACGGGAGACCCCATCGACGCGAAATTTTCTTGTCGGCACTTCCGGATTGTTTCATTGTATCAACCTTATAAGCGGGGTTCCTCCCTATGGGGGAGGGAGGAACCGCGCTAAAATGTTCAGAAACCATAAACCCATAAAAAAAAAAAAATAATAATAAACACACAAAAAAATGTTACAAAAATAATAAACACTTCTATTTATCATGTTTTGGTTGGTGGGACGTATTTATTCTATGCTGACGTTTCATTTGAAATGGATCTCCCAAGACATCACTTACGTCATGTTATGCTTTGGGAATTCGATACAGGAGAAAATGCTGCTTCAACTTATCGAAAACTTGTAGAAATATAAGGCGAAAATGTCATCGGTGAGCAACAAGTGGAGCAGTTTCGAGCGGGAAACCGCAAGCTTGATGACCAACTCCTGCAGAATACTGTAGAAGAAAATCCTGTTGTAACAGTAGAAGAGCTAGTTTTACCTTAGAGCACATCATTAAAAACTGACATTACTTATCGGATGACCTGATACTTATAAAAAGAAATGCAACACCATTTTATTATATGTTCTTTAAAAACAATTCTAACAATAATAATTATGCATAAAATTGGCATTAATAAGGGTTTCCGAACAATACTTTTAAAGTTGTAAAAGTATTACTATTTACTATCATTATAAAACTCCCACCTTTTTGAAATTTTACACATTTCCATTTTCAAGGCTCTTTTTAATTTTTGACTCTTACGAAGTTCTTAATGTAGTAGCATGTGCTGTTTTAAAGTATGTTCTATTGATATTATACGACTTTTTGATAACACTACTTTTTTCATATTTATTCTTTTTTGTTTTTATTTTATTCAATACATTCCTCTTTCTTCTTTATTCCTCTTTCAATACATTCCTCTCTATTCTTTTACACTTGTTTTATTATATTTTAACTTGTACTGTAATAATTGTGTTGTGGAAGAAAATGAAGAAAGAGTGATTTCAAGAACAATTAGTTGTTTTATTTGTCTTGAATATGTTTTTCTTGTTAATCATTTTAAAGAGATCTATTACATTTTATTTTCATTTGAAGGTACGGCTAAATTAGAAATGGATGACACAAAAGAACATATTAAACTTCTGTTAAAGGCATTGAGCCTAAGAGAAAAACATTGCCATAAATACCACCGGAAACTTCTCGAATGCAGAGATTTCTTGGCAAGGGCTTATGCAGGAATTGGTAAGATTTTTTTTTTTAATCCCTTCAATATATTTCCTCCTTTCCTTGTAATTAGTTATAAAATAATTGCATCTCAGTCAATAATGTATTTTTAGGGACTAATCATTGTCTGTAGGTTACTTACCTCTTCTATAATACATTATTGTGTACCTTTCATCTTTACAAAAAAATAAAAATAAGAAGCCTCCATCACCAGTTTCTAAAATACTTTTCCCAAAACTTGTCTCCACAGATCTTCTTTATTAATCTTAAAACACTGCCGAACAAATCCTTCCTCCCCCCCTCTTCAAATCCTTCCTCCCCCCTCTTCAAATCCTTCCTAATCTATCCAAAACCATTCTTCCCTCAAACAAAACTCTTCTTTTCTCTCCTTATGTAAAACTCTCTTATCTTACCATAATATCTTGTCATTTCATATATTCTGCACACATATATAAATTTTAAAAAATCGTAACAGGCCATGTGGCCCAGAGGAGCAGATAATATAGAGGTATCTGATAATGACCATATGGCACACTAGGGAGATAGTGTGATCAGTCCTCTCTCCGGGCGCCTGATTTTCCCCTTTGCAGGTACCCATTAATCAATTAATTAAAGGCTGTATGAGCCTAGGGATGGTCTGGGAATCCGAATCCAACTCACAAACGAAGACACCAGAAGATAAAACATTTGGTGCGGTCGAGCTTTGAACCCAGGTCCTGCAGCATGTTAGTTGAGTGCTCTACCATTAAGCTATCCTTGCCCACCCACATATATAAATGTATAGATTTAAATTATTTTCAACGTATTTTTGACCTTTTTTTACGTATAATTATTTATTCTTTATATATGGCCTAGGTCAAAAGAATAGTACTCCAATTTTCTTTGTACAATTTTATTTTTTGTTCACCCTACATGTTTCGAGGCCTTTATGCCACCTCCTCAGGGGCCATTACATCCCCATGTGTGGTTAGCTCGCCACCCATACTAAATTTAGTATGGATGGCGGTAGATTTAGTATGGGTGGCGAGCTAACCACACATGGGGATGTAATGGCCCCTGAGGAGGTGGCATAAAGGCCACAAAACATGTAGGGCGTACAAAAAATAAAATAGTACAAAGAAAATTGGAGTACTATTCTTTTGACCTGGGCCATTTATAAAGAATAAATAATTATATAGATTTAATATTACTTAATATTTCAGTGTCCATGCTGAATTTTCATTTTCCTCCCTTGAAATACTTCTAAAGATGGAAGATGCTTTAGTCCTGGATAACAAGACAAAGTGGACTACCCACTAGAAACTAACAAACTGGAGAACTTCACAATAGGTTTCCCTTCTTCACAGTTGTGAGGTTTTGAGATAAGAGTTTTCCTCGTTGAGGCTGAAGCTGTAGTAAATAGGATAAGGATAACCATCCAGGTGAAGGAACAAGCTAACAAAGCTAAGGACCCAGAAATACAGTAGTGAAAATGGTATGATATAATTTATTTTTCCTGCTTTGTTTTGCTGTGCGGGAGCCGATAATGGCCCGCTTATCTTACAAAATCTGGATTCCCTCAAGGCAAATTACAAAATTTAAAGAATAATAAACTGTAAGAACTGATGGTGTACATCAGCCTGACTTAACTACTCCTCCAAAAGCAATTAGAATAAAAAAAAAATTAAGGATTCTGGTTTCCTATAAATGCAGTACGTGAATTTTACACAATCCACTAACATAGCTATTCGATGCCGGCCGAACTCCTCCACACTTTAGAAATTAATTTAATTATTTTCAAGAATAATGTAAATCACTCATTAATAGGATATATTTTCAGGCAAGGAGGAAGAAGCATATTACTTAATTGTAAAAAATATATCCGCAATTGAAGGAATTTATGGCAAATTTAGTATTGAGCTAGGGCAAGAAATCATGAAGCTGCTCACTATAACCATTAGCCTTTGGGATAAAAATGAACAGCATTCTCCAAAACATAGGTAACTATATTTAAATATAAATATTAAGTATGCCTATTAGAATGCCTTTTGTTTTTCAAGAAATTTATAAAGTATAAGTGTAGAGAATTGGTTCCGGCAGCCACGTTGAATACCCCGGTTCCCTTAGATCACCGAAGTTAAGGAACGTTGAGCGTGGTGAGAACCTGATTGGAGGATCGCCCAGGTGCTGTTGGCATTTTAAAAGAGTGGCATCCTCTAGGCATCGATGATTGATGCCTGAGATTTGAAATCGGGACAACGCCAAGGATATTGACCTTCCCCAATACTATTCTATATTCCTTGTAGTTTTTCTATTTCTTGCTTTATATATTTTCATGATTTCTCCTCCCTCACTCATTCCCTCCCTCACTCATTCCCTCCCTCACTCATTCCCTCCCTCACTCATTCCCTCCTCGCTCTCATATTCGACAATTCCTCCACATTCGTTCCCTCTCATCTTATGTATGTTGAGACATTTCGTTATTTTATTAGTTATGTTTTGTAATTTTTTTATTCAAGTTTTTGTATACTTGTGCTTAAAGCACTAAACTATCCTAGAATCAAGCAATTTTTTTATTGATTCGCACACGAGGAGCGCAGTGTGACAATTTGTTCTTATTGTCTTTTCCAGAAATTAACCGTAAACATTTTATCTCTAATGACTGATAAAAATTGTCTTTTATAACCATTCATTACTTTCATATATTCGGTCAAAAATTATGTCATAAATAAATTCCTTCGCACTAGATACAGTAAGAAAGTAAAATCTAGAAAGTACAGTATACTCATGCATGTTCTTTCTGTTGCAGGCAAATTTTAGAGGAATGCTTGACATTAGGCGAGAAAGGACTTGTAATTTTTGCTTTGTCGTATGGTGAATGGCATCCAAGGTTTGCTGAAATGAAAAAGCATTTGGTTTACCTCAAGTTTTTGCTTAATTTATAGATCTTTTCTCTCTTTGTATATATATTACTGTTAACATGTATATATTTGTATATAGTAATACTTTAAACATAATTTGTAAATATTTAAACAAATATATTTTCAATGTTTTTTTTTTTAATGCTTGTGCAATTCCTTTGACCTATGACCTTTCAGAAGACGAAGCTAAAGATTCGAACAGTTCCTATAGGATACCATCCTGTATGCACTCACTACAGTCATTGCATTATCCTTCAAGGATAGAAGTACTCGCATGTCAGAATTAAATTCTCCGCCACGCACGGTCAGACACAAGTCCTTCCATTCAGAACAAGGAAAGAAGTGTAAAAATTTTTACAAAAACCGTTATAATATTATTTAAAAGCAACACAATAAAGAATGACTTCTGATGGGGGACTTCTATGATGTCATTAAACAGTGATGTAAATATCGTTTTCAAAATAAAGGATATGGATATAGGGGAAGAAATTTATCAATTTTTTTTTTTTTTTTTTTTTTTTTTTAAATGGAAACTATGGAGAAAATTCCTGAAGAATGGCGAGAAACTATAGAATGCTCAGTTTTCATAAAAGGCGTCCAGGTGAACTGCAGGAATTACAGAGGAATCTCTGTTCTACGTACCGTTTACGAGATGTTTCCATCACAATCAGCAGCAGCAGGTGGCTAACTAAATGGGCAGAAGAAAGAGTGATTGCCGAGTACCGGTGTGCTTTCCAACCAGGGAGATCCAGCACAAACTACATTTTCTTTGTCAGTGAGATGCCCCCCCCCCTGGTTCCCTATGGATAGGGGAACCGTAGGAGAGAACGTTCTCCGGGTCTGTGACCATTCAAGACCAGATGGACTAAGTCCTAAAATGGTACTACGGGTTGGGTTGGTGGCCGAGGGCCCTTCAGGCTTCGCCGGTTACAGACGTAGGGGCGTGTGTTAGATACTCTGGGTCAGTCTGCCCAGGTTTCTGGTGACTGACTGTCTCGGGGTGGAAGCTAGAGAAATAGGTAATCCCTTTCCGGGGATGTGTCCGCAAGCTTGCGACATACGAGGGAGGACGTATGTGCGTGGGCTTGTGGGGGCATCCGCACCTTTGTGTCGGCGGGAGGATGGATAGGTGGAGATGTTGGAGGCTTTAAAAGGCTGGGTACGTGTCTTATCGTTTCCTACCTCCTTCAACGTACTCAATGTCAGTGAGATGCTGGGGAAGACCTATGAGTATAATGTTACATTGCACCGTCAGTTCAAGGATTTCAAGCAGGCTCTTCAGCGTTCAAAGGGGACACAGACTCTCAATAGTCATTAAACCTGGTCCTGGAAGTGGCTACCCATCGCATCAGAACCAATCACAGAGGCACGGTTTTTACAAGACTAACGCAGCATTTTGCTTATACATTACACATTAGCTAATGCTCCTGAAGATGCCTAATGGCAGCTAACAATCTTGGCCTGGAAATGAATTTTGAAAAGACAGTGTACAGGGAGACAACAAAAATTGGCCAAAATAAGGCACAAGTAGTTGAAATTTGGGGAGCACAGGCTTAAGATATGCAAGGTTTTTAAATACTTGGGGATTATTATGAAATTGTATAGGAGGAGATGCTTTTACAGTTTACAGGTCTGCGAATGAAGGCCAAAATCGATATACACAAGTTATTATCAAGCCAACCGTAATGTATGGATGCGAAACGGCTCTGAGAAAGAAGAGTAAAACTGCATTGCTGTTATCAGAGCAGACAATTCTTAGGAAACATTTTGACCTCATCAAAATTGGTGGTCTTTGGTGTAGAAAAGAAAGAATCAGCAGCTGCAGGATATATTTGTTGAGCTGGACATTGTTGCTTTTATCCAATTGAGAAGGTTGAAATGGTTGGGACTTGTGGAAAGATTGGGCCCAGAGAGGCTCCCAAAAAAACTAAACTGTTGTACGGAATACCTGACGACAAAAGGAGAAGCAGGCCTTGTCTCTGCTGGCTGGATGACATGGAGGGAGAATATCAAAGAAAAAATTAATAAAATGTAGCAGAGTTGAGCAAACGTTAGCGCGCGCTAAAAGCTGATACCTCTCCGCTAATTTAGCGAAACTCTATAAAGCCAGCGCTAATAATTAGCGGTTAGCGGCGGCAGTGCGCTAACCGCTAATCTATTTATGAAATATCGTAATTGCTAATAGCTTAAGCTATAGTTACAACATTTTGTCACCTCAAAGTTCACTTCCGGTCTGCTCTGAGCAACCTCTCTCCTGTTCCACTTCCGCTTCAATCTACAGGATTTCCGATCACATCAATGTCAATTTCGGTTACTTCCGGTCGACTCATGCCTATCACTGGGTAACTCCTGTTCGATCTGGCTCACTTCCGGTCACTCACAGACAATGGCACACTGACTCTCCTTAATCTAGGTTACTTCCGGTCCTATATTCATCCCTGGGTCGTTTCCGGAAGTATCCCAGGGCCTTCCAGGCACTCATGATAGACAGGAGGTGAACCGGCAGAGACCCGGAAGTAATTGTAAGCAACCGGAAGTGGTCCGAAGATGTCCAGATTCATCCGGAAACTGTCCAGGAGTAATTTTGGTGACCCGGAAGCCATTTTGAGAATCCCTGGGGCATTTCCGAGCGAATTTGAGCAGCTTTTGACCACTTCCAGTTTCACTTCCGGGTTCTCAAAATGAGTTCTAGGTAACCTAAATTACTCCGGGACAGTTACCGGATGAATCTAGACAACTTTTGGCCACTTCCGGTTTCACTTCCCGGTTCTCAAAATGGCTTCCGAGTCACCAAAATTACTCCTGGATAGTTTCCGGATGAATCTGGACAACTTTTCGCCACTTCCGGTTTCACTTCCGGGTTCTCAAAATGGCTTCCGGGTCACCAAAATTACTCCTGGACAGTTTCCGGACGAATCTGGACAACTTTTGGCCACTTCCGGGTTCTCAAAATGGCTCCGGGTCACCAAAATTACTCCTGGACAGTTTCCGTATGAATCTGGACATCTTCGGACCACTTCCGGTTGCTTGCAATTACTTCCGGGTCACTGCCGGTTCACCTCCGGTCTATCATGAGTGCCTGGAAGGCCCTGGTTTACTTCCGGAAACGACCCAGGGATGTGTGCCATTGTCTGTGAGTGACCGGAAGTAAGCCAGATCGAACAAGAGTTACCCAGTGATAGGCATGAGTCGACCGGAAGTAACCGAAATTGACATTGATGTGATCGTAAATCCTGAAGATTGAAGCGGAAGTGGAACAGGATAGAGGTTGCTCAGTGCAGACCGGAAGTGAACTTTGAGATGACAAAATGTTGTAACTATAGCTTAAGCTATTAGCAATTACGATATTTCATAAATAGATTAGCGGTTAGCGCACTGCCGCCGCTAACCGCTAATTTTTAGTGCTGGCTTTATACATTAATTAATGAATGGGGTTTAAGGACGAAGAACGTCAAAGGTTACCATCGTCCTGTAAAGTGTTTTTCAATGAAAATTATTTTGTACTATAAAGGTATGCACTACATATATTGTCGAGAATGCTCTTAAGTTGTAATGTTATATAATGTTCAAAAAGGGTTTTTAAAAATGGTTCTGAAACTGCTTTGGCTAATATAATTGTTTTACATGGATACTGCTAAAATAATAATTATGGTGATATGAGCTTGGTCCGTTACGGCATATTATTTAAAACTATACGCAATCAATGCATCTGCGTTCAAGGTATAGAATATATACAGAAATTATTTATTTTATTTTTTATTATTTATTTATTTATTTTTTATTTATTTATTTATTTTATTTTTTTTTTATTTTTTTTTTATTTTATTTTTTTATTTTATTTTATTTTTTTTCTTTTATTTTATTATTTTTTTTTTTGCTATATTTCTGTGTATAATTTTGATTTTTTAAGAAAATTTAATACTTTGTCCACCATGGAGGGGTTATCTGCAAGTGCTTCAGATATATCTTTTGGAATTTCGTTCTTCTCTAGGGCTTCTTCGTATAACCTGCAAGACTCGAAGATATGCCGCACAGAAATCGGTTCATTACATGACACACATATAGGCTTTTCCTTCCCCTCCATAAGGAAACCATGAGTAAGTCTGGTATGACCTAGGCGAAGGCGAGCTAAAACTACCTCGTCTCTTCTACTGCTGCATTGGGATGATCGCCATGGCCCTAGACTTCTTTTGACCATTTTCAATTTATTTTCGGAAGCCTCCGTCCACATGGAGTGCCACCCCATCTTTATTCTCTCTACAGAAGGCGCACATAATTCCTTGGGTGTTAGGGTTGTGGATGTGATTTCCGTTAGATCGTGGGCTGCTTTTGCCGCCATATCGGCTTTATACAGTTTCGCTAAATTAGCGGAGAGGTATCAGCTTTTAGCGCGCGCTAACGTTTGCCCAACTCTGAAATGTAGTCTCGTTTACATCTTTTCTGTAGATAGTATAGTTTATAAAAGCTAAAGTTGTAAGTAGCTGTGAAGTAATTGTGTTTATCTGTAGATATTATTGTTTAGTGTTAAAATAATTGTATCTATCTGTGAAATTCGTAAATAAAGGGATAAATAATAAACATATATACTTATTAACAAAACCTGCTTTTTGCCAGAAATGTTTATCTTCTTTTCTTGCCTTTCAGCTGATTCCTCTCTGGCCTCATCATGTAGGTATTGAGAATTTTTTAAGTATTCTTCATATCTTCATCGATCCTACCTACCAGATATCGGGGCTTATTCCGGATTCAAATTATTAATTTACTTCTATTGGCAGTTATTCGTTCTTCCTTGCACCAAAACTTTTGGCAGATAACATGCCTACCAATGAGGAACAGGTGTTTAAAAAAAAAAAAAATAAAAAAAAAAAAAAAAAAAAAAATAAAAAAAAAATGGTTCATTAGAAGTTAGCACTTATTCTGTATTGTATTCAAATTGAATTGAGACATCCAAACTTAGAATTTTATTTGTTATGGAAACCACCAGGAGCGTTGCTGTATGCTTCTTAATACCTGTATTCGATATTCTGGATTGTTATTGTTGTATCTGAAAATTATTATTCATTATGATCAATAAACAAAACTGTGAAGTTTTCTTGTGTTTATTAAGTTTTTTTTAGTTCCTTATACACCCATAACTCCAACAAGAAAATTAATTAATAAGTAATAACTTTGCGTGCCCATGACCTCGTACAGTCGAATACACCCTTGAACACTATTTTAAAAAATATAAGAAATAATTGAGTTTGTTGTTCATTAAAAATATTTAAGGTCATAACTACTAACATTTATTTTGTATTTAAAGAAATTATTCAGGATATTTGGGTACACTCCCTACCTTCTGAGGCATGCACTTAGTTATGCAACTCCTACGTGACAGACTTTAATTTCCTCCTTCAGGTAGCAAACAAGTCTAGATAGATGTTTTTTTTTTTTTTTTTTTTTGTTTTTTTTCACGGCGCATCTACACCTAGGTCATTAGCGCCGACATCCAGGGTGCAGCGAGGAATTTTACCAGCGAGCCGTGGGATGATAAAATTCCTGCCGGAGGTTGGGAATCGAACCCACCATCTCCCGCTTATGAATCCAAGGCGCTAGCCATTAGACCACGGGAGACCCCTCTAGATAGATGTTATATTTATTGAAATCCATTCTCTCATTTTGGCCTAACTCTAAGAGTTCTAATTTCTCCTTTTATGTAAATATTACTTTTAGATACATAAAAACTGTTAGAAGGGAATTATAGCAAAAATTAAACAACTTAGATTATGGCGCAAGTCAAAATTTGATATTCTATTTTTTTTTTCTATTACCTATAATCAGTTTTGTAACTTGTTCCCTCAATAAAGTGGGAGGAAAGCCGCTAAGGAATAAAGATTAGCTTAGAGCCCTCCATTTTTGGGGTGTCCTATTCAAAGGAAAAAGAGCCTCCGAGGCCCCTGTCCTAATACATTCACGGGCTCCTGTACCACCCTGCTTCCTCCATTAACATTACCAAAAACTATTAATGGAATTATTTAACACTGACATTTCTCTGAAAATAAAATAAAATACATTTGAAATTGAATGGAGCGGAAAATAGTAGGTATATAACTTTATTATTTTAAATTATAGGAGGCTCGGTGGCCGTCAGTGTTAAGGCACTTAACACTCTGAGCCAAGGGTCATGGGTTCGCTTCCTACTAGGGGTTGTGGCTTTTCTTTAGAAAAAAGAAAAGGCATCAACTCTATCCTGGCTAGCAAAGTGTGGTGACCTATAGATAACCCGTCCTAAAATTCTTCGTTAATAATAATAGACATTAAAGTTTAAATAATAATTATAATGCGAGTAATAAAATGACGCTGGGCCCCCTGTGACCAGGGGCGATTGACCAATTGTCATCCTTGCCCTCCCTCCTCCCTTAACAGATGCCCTGACGAACTATGCAGGATGGAAAGCTTGCCAATGCAACAATCTAAAGCGAGGCGGCTATTCTTCGGATCCTCATTAGAGGTCCACTTTCTACGAGATAAGGTTGTATCTGCGAGCGAGACTAGCCGACATCTCCCGAACTGGAGGAAGGTGCGAGGTGGAGGGAGGCGATCGGAATCAGTGCTAGCCGTGTCGAGCAAGCGATGTGGTCGGGATGGATCTGGTGCCGAAAGAGCAGTCGGAACCTGTTGCTGACCTGAAGATTGACAGCTTGAACCTGGTAGATTGTACAGGTACTACCATCGGGACACATGTCAACTGCCAAGGTTTCACTGTCAACCAATTCCTCAAGGTGGGGCAAGAGAATGAACCCACAGACTTCAAGGTTCTAAAGGAACTTCTTATCAAAGGTAAACATCCATTATCATTAAAGACACGATAATCCAACAAGCAAAAAAATTAACAAGTTTTATACAATAATAAGGTTTATTTACATATTGTTTAAGACAACCCCCCCCCCAATGTTAGGAGGATTAATATGCAGCCAATACTATATGAATACATAACAAATAAAATTAAATACCTTCCTTCCTGGACAAAAATAAATATATTAATAAGACATCGATAAGGTTCCACAAAATTAAAAACTAATGTCCATCCCACCAGCATGGGCTTGTATAAGGGGGGGCTGCAGCCTCCCTTAATTTTGATTTGATAGTAAAAATATGCCATAAAACCCTTAAAAATAAATTAAATAAGATCGCTTAGTTCATAAAAAATATTTTATTTTAGTTCTAATAGCGTTTTAGTTGCCTAAAACTATTTAAAATTCTAAATTGTTAGTTTTCCATACTCCGCAAATGTCCCCCCCCTCCCCTCCGAAATTATTTCCTATATACGCCCATGTCCACCCGACAAGGCTCCGACCGACGCACAGTGGGGCCACACATTTCGTGTTTCAAAAAAGGCTACAGCCTCTAAATCTTAACTGATTTCAATGCATTTTTTATTTATTTTATTATTATTTATTTTTTTTTTTTTTTTTTTTTTGAAAGCAAATAAAATTTAAAACAACTTTGTTCTTTATTAGATTTTTGTTTTCTATTTCCCCTGTTTATTACGTGTAAATAATTCATGAACTTTTGTAATTTAACATAAAATAATATTTTATTTTTCATCTAACTTCAATTCACCACTGATTCGTTGAAATTAAACATTCAAATCCTGATTAGACTTGGAAAAAATCAGACTGGCATCTTCAAAACGTAAATTTATCTTAATTCAACAATGAGATTAATTGAAATAATATGATTTTTGAATTATTTGAAAATAGATTTTGATTTTTTCAGGTCTAATCAGGATTTGAATGTTTATTTTCAACGATATCGGCGATAATACTAAGTTAGATGAAAAAACAATTTCATATTATGTTCATTGTAAAAGTTTGTGAATTATTTGCACTTAATTTAATCAGAGTTGGGCAAACGTTAGCGCGCGATAAAAGCTGATACCTCTCCGCTAATTTAGCGAAACTGTAGAAAGCCAGCGCTAATAATTAGCGGTTAGCGGCGGCAGTGCCCTAATCGCTAATCTATTTATGAAATGTGGTAATTGCTGAAAGCTTAAGCTATAGTTACAACACTTCCGCTTCAATCTACAGGATTTCCGATCACATGAATGTCAATTTCGGTTACTTCCGGTCGACTCATGCCTATCACTGGGTAACTCCTGTTCGATCTGGCTCACTTCCGGTCACTCACAGACAATGCAACACTCTGACACTCCTTAATCTAGGTCACTTCCGGTCCTATATTCATCCCTGGGTCGTTTCCGGAAGTACCCCAGGGCCTTCCAGGCACTCATTATAGTCCGGAGGTGAACCGGCAGTGACCCGGAAGTAATTAAAAAAACCCGGAAGTGAAACCGGAAGTGGCCAAAAGTTGTCCAGATTCATCCGGAAACTGTCCAGGAGTAATTTTGGTGACCCGGAAGCCATTTTGGGAACCCGGAAGTGAAACCGGAAGTGGCCAAAAGTTGTCCAGATTCGTCCGGAAACTGTCCAGGAGTAATTCTGGTGACCCGGAAGCCATTTTGAGAACCCGGAAGTGAAACCGGAAGTGGCCAAAAGTTGTCCAGATTCATCTGGAAACTGTCCAGGAGTAAAGCTGGTGACCCGGAAGCCATTTTGAGAACGCGGAAGTGAAACCGGAAGTGGCTAAAACCTGCTCAAATTCGCCCGGAAATGCCCCAGGGATATTCAAAATGGATTCCGGGTCACCAAAATTACTCCTGGGCAGTTTCCGGATGAATCTGGACATCTTTTGGCCACTTCCGGTTTTACTTCCGGGTTCGCAAAATGGCTTCCGGGTCACCAAAATTACTCCTGGACAGTTTCCGGATGAATCTGGACAACTTTTGGCCACTTCCGGTTTTACTTCTGGGTTCGCAAAATAGCTTCCGGGTCACCAAAATGACACCTGGACAGTTTCCGGATGAATCTGGGCAACTTTTGGCCACTTCCGGTTTTACTTCCGGGTTAGCAAAATGGCTTCCGGGTCACCAAAATTACTCCTGGACAGTTTCCGGGTGAATCTGGACAGCTTTTGGCCACTTCCGGTTTTACTTCCGGGTTCGCAAAATGGCTTCCGGGTCACCAAAATTACTCCTGGAAAGTTTCCGGATGAATCTAAACAACTTTTGGCCACTTCCGGTTTCACTTCCGGTTTTTTTCAATTACTTCCGGGTCACTGCCGATTCACCTTCGGACTATAACGAGTGCCTGGAAGGCCCTGGGGTACTTCCGGAAACGACCCAGGGATGAATATAGGACCGGAAGTAACCTAGATTAAGGAGTGTCAGAGTGTGCCATTGTCTGTGAGTGACCGGAAGTGAGCCAGATCGAACAGGAGTTACCCAGTGATAGGCATGAGTCGACCGGAAGTAACCGAAATTGACATTCATGTGATCGGAAATCCTGTAGATTGAAGCGGAAGTGGAACAGGAGAGAGGTTGCTCAGAGCAGACCGGAAGTGAGCTTTGAGATGACAAAATGTTGTAACTATAGTTTAAGCTATTAGCAATTACGATATTTCATAAATAGATTAGCGGTTAGCGCACTGCCGCCGCTAACCGCTAATTATTAGCGCTGGCTTTCTACAGTTTCGCTAAATTAGCGGAGAGGTATCAGCTTTTAGCGCGCGCTAACGTTTGCCCAACTCTGAATTTAATGAACAGAGGAAACAAAAACCAAAAACCAGACAAAGTTGTTATAACTTTTATTAGCTTTCGTTTTTAAAAATATGCATTGGAATCGGTTAAGATTTAGAGGCTGTAGCCATAGGAGGCTTCAGACAAACATTTCTGGGGGGGGGGGGGGGTTAATTTAGTATGGGCTTACCGCCGTGCCTGGGGGTGTAGAATCAAATATTTATATCCAGGCACCTGGAAATCATTAAGGAAGTATTTGATAAATTAAGAACATACATTAATTAGAACTTATTACTATTAATTTGCCTGAACAATTTACTTTTCTAACATAAAAAAATATTGTGAATTTTCATTTGGGGGGGGGGGCTAAGCCCGCCCCTTTAGCCGCCACTGACTGTAGCCTCTTTTGAATCAGGAAATGTTGTTTGGCCCCACTGTACGGCACCCCACAAGTTATCGCCCATTACCATTCCTATTTCAACTCTCTTACCTTGGAATCGTCCCCCCCCCTCTGCTTCTGACATGTTCTTTGGCATCCTGTGCATAGTTTATAAAGTACACTACGAAAAAAAAAATAACACTTCTACTAAAAGCAAATATTTACAAGGAACACAAGAGTATTGTCAAGGGCTCTAGGATATCTGATCACTTATAACGATAATCGCCTTTCACTATAATTGTCCGAAACACTCACTCACTATTAAACAGCAACGGGGCAAGCCCGTCAAAAAAAAAAAAAAAAAAAAAAAAAAAAAAAAAAAAAAAAAAAAAAAAAAAAAAAAAAAAAAAAAAAGCTTCTGACAGAATAACTGTCCTCCAAAAACTACTCTTCTCACTAGCGTATATAAAAAAAATCGTGGGGAGGGGGGTGCTGGAGCACCTAGGCATTTAGGATGTAGGGAAAATTTTAAATATTTTATTGTGAAATGGTGAGTTTAAGGTCCTCTGGATATCCGGTAGACCAGGGTAAGTGTAGAAGACATTTTTCGTTTTTATACGCTTTTTTTTACATGAAATGTCCTAACCAAAACAAAAGGGGGGTTCAACCCCCCTATAAACGCCTTCTTTGAGCTCTTTGAGATTGACGATTTCGCTTCAACACTATTGTACTGTGAAGTTCCTGCATCCTACGTAACAACTTCCGTCGTAGAAAACAGGTGAAGCCTGTTTCAGGTTATCCAGGTGCCAAGAAGTATCAGACTCTTGGCAGGGTATAAACCCGGGAGCAATGCTCAGTGCTATTACCTCCGCCTCTTCTTGCACACGAAACTTGGCCAGCTGTCTTTCACTGACCTCAAAACAGGGGAAGCCTGTTTTCAGGTTATCCAGGTGCCAAGAAGTATCAGACTCTTGGCAGGGTATACACCCGGGGAATGCTCAGTGCTATTACCTCCGCCTCTTCTTGCACACGAAACTTGGCCAGCTGTCTTTCACTGACCTGAAAACAGGGGAAGCCTGTTTCAGGTTATCCAGGTGCCAAGAAGTATCAGACTCTTGGCAGGGTATACACCCGGGGAATGCTCAGTGCTATTACCTCCGCCTCCTCTTGGACACGAAACTTGGCCAGCTGTCTTTCACTGACCTGAAAACAGGGGAAGCCTGTTTTCAGGTTATCCAGGTGCCAAGAAGTATCAGACTCTTGGCAGGGTATACACCCGGGAGCAATGCTCAGTGCTATTACCTCCGCCTCCTCTTGGACACGAAACTTGGCCAGCTGTCTTTCACTGACCTGAAAACAGGGGAAGCCTGTTTTCAGGTTATCCAGGTGCCAAGAAGTATCAGACTCTTGGCAGGGTATACACCCGGGAGCAATGCTCAGTGCTATTACCTCCGCCTCTTCTTGCACACGAAACTTGGCCAGCTGTCTTTCACTGACCTGAAAACAGGGGAAGCCTGTTTCAGGTTATCCAGGTGCCAAGAAGTATCAGACTCTTGGCAGGGTATACACCCGGGAGCAATGCTCAGTGCTATTACCTCCGCCTCTTCTTGCACACGAAACTTGGCCAGCTGTCTTTCACTGACCTGAAAACAGGGGAAGCCTGTTTCAGGTTATCCAGGTGCCAAGAAGTATCAGACTCTTGGCAGGGTATACACCCGGGGAATGCTCAGTGCTATTACCTCCGCCTCCTCTTGGACACGAAACTTGGCCAGCTGTCTTTCACTGACCTGAAAACAGGGGAAGCCTGTTTTCAGGTTATCCAGGTGCCAAGAAGTATCAGACTCTTGGCAGGGTATACACCCGGGAGCAATGCTCAGTGCTATTACCTCCGCCTCTTCTTGCACACGAAACTTGGCCAGCTGTCTTTCACTGACCTGAAAACAGGGGAAGCCTGTTTCAGGTTATCCAGGTGCCAAGAAGTATCAGACTCTTGGCAGGGTATACACCCGGGAGCAATGCTCAGTGCTATTACCTCCGCCTCTTCTTGCACACGAAACTTGGCCAGCTGTCTTTCACTGACCTGAAAACAGGGGAAGCCTGTTTCAGGTTATCCAGGTGCCAAGAAGTATCAGACTCTTGGCAGGGTATACACCCGGGAGCAATGCTCAGTGCTATTACCTCCGCCTCTTCTTGCACACGAAACTTGGCCAGCTGTCTTTCACTGACCTGAAAACAGGGGAAGCCTGTTTTCAGGTTATCCAGGTGCCAAGAAGTATCAGACTCTTGGCAGGGTATACACCCGGGCAATGCTCAGTGCTATTACCTCCGCCTCTTCTTGCACACGAAACTTGGCCAGCTGTCTTTCACTGACCTGAAAACAGGGGAAGCCTGTTTTCAGGTTATCCAGGTGCCAAGAAGTATCAGACTCTTGGCAGGGTATACACCCGGGAGCAATGCTCAGTGCTATTACCTCCGCCTCCTCTTGGACACGAAACTTGGCCAGCTGTCTTTCACTGACCTGAAAACAGGGGAAGCCTGTTTCAGGTTATCCAGGTGCCAAGAAGTATCAGACTCTTGGCAGGGTATACACCCGGGCAATGCTCAGTGCTATTACCTCCGCCTCTTCTTGCACACGAAACTTGGCCAGCTGTCTTTCACTGACCTGAAAACAGGGGAAGCCTGTTTCAGGTTATCCAGGTGCCAAGAAGTATCAGACTCTTGGCAGGGTATACACCCGGGCAATGCTCAGTGCTATTACCTCCGCTTCTTCTTGCACACGAAACTTGGCCAGCTGTCTTTCACTGACCTGAAAACAGTAGAAGCTCTCGAGGAGGCCTCTTGCACACACTCCCCTCACAAGCTACGCATATTCTTTGATACTCTACATTGCTTTGGTAAAAAAAAACAAAAAAAAAAAAAAACAAGATCTAAGACAGCTATCAGGCGTTAACACCGGCACACACACACACAGTCCGTTTCACTCCATCACGTCAGGTTTAAGAGCATTTGAAGGTCAGATTTCGTATGAAGTCGTATACGAAGAAGTCTGTTTTACTCTATCGGCGCAAAATAAAGTTCATTACAAGGAGAAATATGACTATTTTGCAAAAATAGAATTTTGACTGCAAATTAATTTCTTACAAAATAAACGTATTCTGAAACAGACCTCGGATTCGAATTCACCGACCCTCGAAACCATGGAAGCTCAAGTTATTTCTTCATTAACGATTCATACGCAAATTGGACCTTCGAATGCTCTGAAACCTGATGTGATGGAGTAAAACGGACTCCAGATTAGGATTCAGCGTGTCGATATACATAAGAATATATGTATGGTGTCTTTGGAAAATACCACTTCTTTTTTTTGTGCCTGTGTAATCAGCCCTCGAAAGTAATTATCAACTAACGCCTGGTTCTTCTTGAATACTTAATCGTAATAATGTCCGGAAAACCCCTAACAATCCTATGATACTGTTTTACGGTGTAAACAGAAAGTCATGGTATGTGCTGCTTCAGACAACGGTCATTTGTTATTTTCTCGACGCCCCAGGGGGGTATGGCAAAACCTGTAAACAATATGTCTAAAGATAGATTTAAACGAATCAGCCTATAGACAAGGGGATTTGCTCAAACAAACTCCCTATGGGAAACAAGTAAGGTTACCTACACGTAGTGTTTCCTGGATAACTCTGAAGTCCGTGCAATAATGAACTGTACAAAATTATGTAGTAGCGTTAATTTTGATGATACATTATTTAACGGATATATACATATCAACGGAAATTAACGGGAGCAATGTATTGTATCTAGCATAACATTTCATACTGATTAATTAGAAGTAATTTATCAGCCCACAACTACGAAACTATTTAAATGCAAAGTGACAAACCTTGAGGATCCAAACAGACAGCCTTGAACGGAGATAGGGATTCCCGCTGATAAATATTCTCGGCCTGTTCAAAGGTAGCAGGGACTAGCTTCGGACTGACGAAGCAGTCCAGTCAACGAACAGTTATAGATGGAAATTTTTGGAACACAATTTTTGACTTCGTAACTTTGTTTGGGCTGGATAGGAGGTGAACATATCAAAAGTCCTCGCCCGTAGCCTTTGTGCCGGGGGGGGGGGGAGGGGGGTTTAGAAGGTCCCATTTCTCGGATTTTCACTTATATCTCGGAAGCCCTGCGTCCTAGCGACATGACCATCCTATAACAAATGAAAGCTGATTCAATTTCCTACAAGTTCTATTCAATGAAGTTTCTCGAGATATCTTTAGTTTTCGAAATATCCGCTCTTGAATGTCTGCCATTTTAGGAAAGAACACACATTTTTATATTCTCGACCGGATATCTCTTCAAAGATGAACCCACAAAATAAATGCCGTTTATAGGGTTGTAGATCATTTTGAGTTTTGAGCAAAATGAGAATACAAGTCGACAATCGGTGCTGCAAAGGTCACTTTCGGTACTTTTAGCGCGGTTCCTCCCTCCCCCATAGGGAGGAACCCCGCTTATAGGGTTGATACAATGAAACAATCCGGAAGTGCCGACTAGAAAATTTCGCGTTTCAGAACCCCTAGAGACCGAAAATAACGGTGGTTCAAATTTGTATATATATATATATATATATATATATATATATATATATATATATATATATGCATATATTTATATATATATATATATATGTATATATTTATATATATATATATATATATATATATATATATATATATATATTTGTCTCTTCGCTCTCTAGCTAGAAGACGAATGGTCCGATTTTGATGAAATTTGGTACAAAAATCCTTCGTCCAATTTGAAAGGTCAAGTTCGTTAACCAGCAAAATCCGCCTACTGGAAGATGGCGTTTGGGGCGAAATTCGCGCAAAAAAAATCGTAACGCTTACGTTTTTGAGTTCATAAGCTTCTAAGTACTCGTTTTATATGATTCCTGGGCTAGGAAAACGAATGAAACCATTTTCAAGGCGATAGCTTTAACCGTTTTCGAGAAAATTGGAAAAATATTTTTTGAATACCGTTTTTGGTTTGGGTACTTAGAATCATGGGATTCAGTTGAAACATTTTCTGCATGTTCTACTTTCATCAAAACTAATATGTTGAAATTTTGGTTACGTTTGGAGTTAAGGAAGGGTTAGAATAAAATATTTTATTAACAGACTTAAAAAGTTTTGGTAACTTTGTATATTTTCCTTAATATCTCGAAAAAGGTTGAGAATCTTGGTAAACGAAAGAATACCATTAGAAAGCTTACTAAATGCTCTACAAAAAAGGTTCTGATGAAAGTTTTTATTAGGCGATGTCAATCGGAGAAATAAGTGCTTAAAACATTAAAGTAATTGATTTTGCTTATTCGAACTGTTCTTTTTGTCTGTTTTTATTCCTTGTTATTTTTTAATTGCTTATAGTTGGATAATGTATTTTACAATAAAACAGATTAGGCAAAATAAGAAAAACAATTCATTGTTAGAAATATAGCTTGCCAAGAGAAAAAGATTCGTTGACGTCTTTTGAATATTTTCAATTGCCTTTATGCTGTTGGTTTTTTTATTTTATTTTTTAATTGATTTTATCTGTAGAATTATTACTATAGTAAAAGAACACAGGAATGTGTGAAAATATTTGATATTTTCCAATTCATTGAAACGTATGAAATGAAGTATCGGTAGAAGAGGATTCTAGGGTCTTGCGGACCTGACCCCAGGTATAGCCAGCCATAAAACCCTTTGAACAAAGACCGAGGAAAATATTATCTGTTTCTATTCTATGCTTTTCAAATGAGAATAGGGATATGAACAGGAACCGGGGTCTCCCGTGGTCTAATGGCTAGCCTTGGATTCATAAGCGGGAGATGGTGGGTTCGATTCCCAACCTCCGGCAGGAATTTTATCATCCCACGGCTCGCTGGTGAAATTCCTCGCTACACCCTGGATGTCGGCGCTAATGACCTAGATGTAGATGTGCCGTAAAAAAAAAAAAAAAAAAAAAAAAAAAAAAAAAAAAAAAAAAAAAAAAACTGGGACCGCGCTAAGATGACGCAGTTCCTGCGAGTCGGACTTTATTTTCCAATTAGCGAGGATCGGTTCCCACGGTGCCCGGTTGTCCCTCCCCCCATGTGGCGGCCCTGGGTTCCGTGAGCGTAGTCTTTTCTTCCAGGATTCTGATTGGTCCGTTTCATTCTGCTTAAATCTGATTGGTCGGTTACACCCGGATCGTTGGTCCATCTTCTATCCTTCTTACCTGTCTAGGTTTAATGCCTGGGTATCACAGGTGACTGGGGTATGGAGATTTCGGGGTAAGCTAAACAACATCCTCATGCTCAGACATAACCATGAGTAAGTCAGCAGTGTGGCTGGCGACATGTCGGTGAAGAAACTAAAGACACGGTCAAAACCCGAAGACCATAATGTTTGTAATAACTCGGACCGTGAGAGCCTAAAGCTCAAAACAAGATAATAGTTTCAGCGCCTTTCTCGTATTAGTTTTCAATCAATTTTTATTGTAACTTTCAGTATTTTCTGTTTCACATTCTTCTTCAGAGCGATTGAAGTTCCAAAGACCCTTCTTGAAACATGTTTCTGCTCATCAAATAAACCTCCGAATTAAAGGCACTGCGTCATCTTAGTACGTTAACGTTCTTATCCCTAGAGCCTTTTTGTCTTAAACGTTCGTGAAAAATGTTAACACATAGGGATGTGGCAGGGTAGTGGCAGGGTAGTGGTGTCGTTTCCAGGCGGAATCTTGCAATAGCTTTGCTTCTGCTTAGATCGTCAGGAATGTGGCCTGCCGGTAGTGGTGTCGTTTGCAGGCGGAATCTTGCAACAGCTTTGCTTCTGCTCAGATCGTCAGGGATGTGGCCTGCCGGTAGTGGTGTCGTTTCCAGGCGGAATCTTCCAGCAGCTTTGCTTCTGCTCAGATCGTCAGGGATGTGGCCTGCCGGTAGTGGTGTCGTTTCCAGGCGGAATCTTGCAGCAGCTTTGCTTCTGCTCAGATCGTCAGGGATGTGACCTGGAGTTAAAACGTAAGCGTCACGATTTCTTTCGGATTCTGCTGGATAACGATCATGACCTTTCAAATCACATAAAGTATTTCTGAACCCAAAGTTTATTTAAATCGGTCCATTTTACTTCAGAATTCGTAAACTCTACAAAACAATTGTTTTAAAGACATTTCCTCACGACTTGGAAACAACTTTACACTTCTGTCTCACAAAGGTGAATGTTTTTCTAAATATTTCCGTTCCAAGGTTCTTCTCTTTCCTTCGTTCTTTTGGTCCATCCAACATCTTTAAGATAACATATTATCTGCCCCTGGTATTCCCTGGTCCGTATAGATAACTAGAGGTTGCTGCACATTAACGATAGATAATAATTATTGCCCAACACTATCAACAGGTCACAGATCAGCCTCTATCATAACATGGGTGTATATTGAAAAACATTTCGGGGGGATGTGAACATTCGGGGATTTGGTGGTGTCCACGCGCTGCCTCCAGCCCGTGTGACGGAAGACATAGATCCACTGCAGCAACACCCCTTCTGGTTTTTTTGTTTGCGGTCGCACTATAGAACTTGAAATAGTTAGCCAACTAAATCGATATTACACTAAAAAAAAAAAAAAAAATCAAAATTTCAGGGGGTCCCCTTATATATATATATATATATATATATATATATATATATATATATATATATATATATATACCTATGTTGCTTTGGGTTGTTGTGCACCATGTGGAACATAATAATCCAAAACAACATGAGATTGCTGTACAACAGTCCGATAAGCTAACAACTCTCGCGATAGATAGAACTCCATGAGCGAGGCCAAGGTTCTGGCTACTCTTTTCCTCGTACAGTCTCTTCATCAGGAGAATGGTCTCCCTTTTACTAGTAATTAATATATATATCTCTCTTAAATTAAATCCTTGAATTTGGCGTTCCTTGATTTGGTCCAAATCTTGGAATTTTCATCTTTTCGGAAATCCTTTTAACGGCAGCCAGCCCCAAGTCCTGGTCTTGATATTCTAAAATACTCATTTTACTGTTAAAAACAATTAAAAAAAAATAAAAATTAAAAATTGAGTTAAACAGAGACGAAATGAACAAAACTAACATTTTCGAAGTTTTAATCACTTGAGCCAGGTCTTCACGGGGTAATAACACGAAAGCGTGGTCATGGAATTCGTGGAATTGCCTCGTCTGTAAGAGGTGGTGTGAGTCAGGCAAATTCACGAATCTCGCCAGTCGCATCGGGGTCATTGCATGGGCGTATGGTATGGGGGGGGGCAGAGACCATTTCCAGTGTATGGAGCCAACTTAAACGCTATTACACCCAAAATAGAATATTTTTTAATGAACTAAATGATCTTATTTCATTTATTTTTAAGGATATTATGAAATTTTTACCGATCAATTCAAAATTTCGGGGGGGGGGGGGCTGCAACCCCCTCAGCCCCCCCTTATATACGCCCATGGGTCATTGTCTTGCGTAATTAAACTTTAAGAAGACGAAACTATGACATTTTCAGAATTATATGCAAATGAGAGGATTTTATCCAATCCATCTTGGAAGATGGACGAATTCCATGACCACGCTTTCGTGTTATTACCCCTTGAAAATCTGGGTCAAGTGATTGAAACTTCGAAAACGTTAGTTTTGTTCATTTCGTCTCTGTTTAACTCACTTTTTAATTGGTTGTTTTAAATTGTTTTAAACAGTAAAATGAGTATTTTAATAAGACAAGAAGAAACATATTGATAAGCAATCAGGAATTAGTTGGGATTCGGCTAAGAGAGCATCAATACGATATTTGTATAAAATCTGTATTAAGAATGTTTCGGCTACTCTTTGGTAGCCTTCCTCAGCTAAAATGACAAAAACAAAGAAAAAAAAGAATTAATACACAGAAAAAAGGTTTAACAGTAAGGTAAATGATACAATATATATATATATATATATATATATATATATATATATATATATATATATATATATATATATATTTTACCGTAGTTAAAATCGGATATAATTAGAAGATATTTTTCAAAAATTCCTTCATGAGTGGAATCTGAAAAGCTACATTTGGTAAAGTGTTAAACCCTTTCTGAGAATGAGACTTGTTTATTAGGCGATGATTTCATCGAGTTGATGGTAATTCTACTTGCTTGTTATCTCATAAAGCTTTATTATAGTCTATTTCGAGTCGGATGGTAAACACGCTCTGACTATTTGCTTTTCCTTCAATAGTAAAGAACCAGCACCGTTGATTCCCAGGGTTCTCTTTGCAGGCATAGAGGAGGCCCGGTGGCCGTGAGAGCTAAGGTGAGTGCATTCCGTGGGCAGTGTCCTGGGTGACAAAAATAATTGGCATCAGGTATATACTGGCTATGAAAGGGTGGTAACATGTTGATAGTCCGATCCAAAAATTTGAGTTATCTATAATTGGTCGATAAAATTTAAATATTTTTATTAAGATACCTAGAGGGGCGAGGTTAGCTCAGTGGTAGAGCACTGGACTAATAAGCTGGAGGCCTGAGTTCAAATATATATATAAAAATATATATATATATATATATATATATATATACCTATATATATATATATATATATATATATATATACCTATATATATATATATATATATATATATATATATATATATATATATATATATATATATATATTACAATAGGGGAGGGAAGATATTTTTTAGTGTGTTTTTCCCTCCCTCCATAAGAAGGAAGACCCCCTTATGAGGTTGATCTTCATGGGTGTTTATAGGAAAAAATTTCGGGAGGGGCGGGGGACATTTTTGGGGGTATGGAATACTAACAATCTAGAACTTAAAGTAGTTAGCCAACTAAAAAACGTTATTGCACCCAAAAAAAAAAATAGTTTTCTCAAGTGATCTTATTTAACCGATTAGCGAGCTATAAGAGTTGTAGCGGCCCCCCCCTAACATCTCAGTTTTATTTGGTGGCAACACTGGAGTTGCTACAGCTAGGGTACTGAACAACACTGCAGCCGGATCTAACGCCATTTAAGCCAGTCTATGTCTAGCCTCTGCCTGAGTATTTGACACGCTCCGTTCCCAGGCAGTGACCACGTGCATTTGACTCCGTTGCGCTATGGACGTTGTTCCTGATATCTTAGCCTCGCACAACCTCCTGTTAAAGAGTCAATCATTATTCACACTTCCTAGTAGACAGCATTTATTGAACTTCAATAAAATATTATAAGATGGTGAACCTATTTTTCTATTATATTTATATGTGACAGAAGATCAAACTTAAACAAAAATCGATTTTAAACCCCCTATGGAAGGTTCTCGGTGGTGTAGGCTGTAATTATATATTCCTTTAAGAGCTCCTGAAGAGTCGTCATAGGAACGCGAAACATGTAGAGCATAATAAAGGGTAGTTTATAATAAAGGGTAAAGCATAATAAAGGGTAGAGCATAATAAAGGGTAATTTGGTTTTGACCAATACTCCATCCTTTCCACTGAATCCAACAAAGACAAACGCCTCCTTTCCGAATCAATTTTTATCCACCTAGAAAATAACCCAGTTAATGACAAAATTGACAAAGAAGTCATCTCCTCTACCTACTCCAACATCTTCCATTTATTAAAAACTCCATCCTAATCCCCTATACCGCCTGCAATATAGCCCTTTATACCTGCCCCCCTTTCCATTAACACAACATTTTATGACACCTTACTGTACTTCGCCGCTCTTTCTTTCATCTTCTATGTTCTCTGTCCATTGGTTGGTCCAGAACCCCCCCCCCCCCTCACCAACTCCTTTCTTCCTATGTTTCCCTGTATTAACTGTCAGAAATGATCCCGCATTTGTGAGGAATAGTTCTCTATCTTCCCATCGGTAAGCCCATATTGTTATTCTTATATCTAATCTAATATGTAATCTGTTATTCTTATATCTGTTTTCCTAATAATCCAAACACTTCTTGAGCACATTGTTCTTCTATATATTATGCTCTAGTATTTTATGTTTTTGTCTTTTTCCATATTTGTATGTATGTGTATTTGTGTATGTAGGTATATATATATATATATATATATATATATATATATATATATGTATGTATGTATATTTCAGTATTACATCCGTCCTACTTGTTTTTTACAGCCCTGATGAAGGCTTGAAGTTCAAGCCGAAACTTCGGCACAATAAAACCATTTTTATGATAAAATGTAGTTTTATTAAGTAGCAGTGACCGAACCCCGACAATCCCTACCTTGTTTAATAAAGGAGTAGTGTATAAAGCAAGTGTTGTTGTATGAGTTTGACCTTCTGCCACATATAAATATAATTAAATGAAATAATTGATTGGAAAGCCTACATCTCTTTAGCCTCCTAGGAGAGTTTTCGGGGTGGTATTATTGAGAGGAGAGGGATCAGAGTTCTGGGATTAGGATCGGCTGATAGTTTGGAGTGAAAGGTTAGGAATCGGGATTTAGCCAGTTCATGGATGAGAGGGATATAGAGTTATTGCATAACGGTTGTTAGACTATGTAGTCCCCCGTAGATCTATATCTGTGAATAACACAAATCCAGCTAGCTAGGTGGGGGCTGTCAGTAGAACATTAGCAATCAGATGGTCTTCAAGTCAGAATATTTCCATATATATCAGTCCTATGGGGAAAACCCTGGGAAACAGTTCGCCTTTTATTATCATCATCAGGCTTGTAATTATATCATTTTTTCTAACGTTATCTCTTCATTAATTGCTATTTTTACATATGCAAGGAATTTATCTTACAATTGCAAAGAATTCATAAACAAAATATACAACGTGTGTAGATTAAAAATTGATAATTTGAGTCCATTGCAAACCTCAATCATGATAGCCTGATTTCTCATACACATATAAAAAAACCTTCTTGTTCAAATATATGTATCTATACATTTAAATTGAAATGAAGAGATGTGTCAAATTGTCAACTTCACTAAACTATATATATATATATATATATATATATATATATATATATATATATATATATATATATATTGTGTTTTTTGGTAGTAAACTTGACATCTTGACACAGTCCTTCATTTCAATATTTAATTCATTATTTTAGTTTTTATTTTTACAGATACAACTAAAAACTTTTCTTGGAGAAGTGTAATGAATTGGAAAATAATTCTTCTGAGCATCTTTCTGGTTGGTTTTGTGGCCGGAACAACGGTAACGTCTATAAAGTTACTACAAGATGCCAAACAGGGAGAAGAGGATGACCAAGATGGTAACAAATATTATACAATGTATTAAATGTTAACTTTAGAAGTAATTTACTTTGTTGTTTTCTTTCAAATGGCAACAATAATTTATTTGTATATGTTATTATCATATAAATGGTGTCTTGATTCCTGATGGCTACACTCTGGTAATCAATTGTGCACTACTAAAGAAATCATATAGAAACTGGCTGAAGAACAAAATATCGTCAGACCATTTAGCACTATTTTAAATGCAGCTGGAGTCTATCAGAAATTAATAACTTTATTATAAATTATATTGTTTTTATATTCATTTATTTTATTTTAAATTTTAACATCGGCTATAAAACACTCTTTTCCAGCCAGGATAGCGATGGTGTTTTTTCTTTATTTTTATAGAAACACCAAGAACCCTAATGGGAATGGAACTCTCAAACACAGAGTGTTCATGGCGGCCATCGAGCCCTCTTTTTATGTATGGTAAAGTAATTAGTTGGAAGAAAACATCATTTCACCTTTTTATTTTTGAGAATTTTATCTAGATTATTTCATTACACATTTTAATCTTTACTATTGATTTCCAAAGTTTGGTTATTAGAAGCTGAGATATTCCTTGTCTATTGGCTGCATTTTCAATAAATTAACTAACGATAAATTTCAGATGATTCCGATGACCTACCAATGAACTTCACAGCTCGACTAGAAAGCAGAGCAGATTGGTCAGCAAACGAGCGTGACACCGAGAGTAGATCTCTTGTCATCTGTCCCGCGAAGTTCGTCGTTGTGGCACATACTGCCGGGGCTAGCTGTAACAAGAAGGTCAATTGTGAAAACGTCGTTAGAGGAATTCAACAATACCATTTCCAATTAGGTTATGGCGATATTGGTTACAACTTCTTGATAGGAGAAGACGGCTACATTTACGAGGGTCTTGGTTGGGGCAAGTACGGATCTCATACTTACGGACTGAACTGTGCAAGTATTGGGATTGCATTTATCGGGGATTATGACTTTTTGAAATTGAAAAAGAGATCTGTGAGTGCCTTCAATCTACTAATACAGGAAGGTATTTCAATCGGAGAAATAGCAGCAGATTACAAACTCTTTGCACAATCACAAATATTAAATTCGTCTAGTCCTGGTGGTCATATAAAGGAAGTGATTAAAAAATGGAATCATTACTCTAATGTGGACAAAGATGATTTTGTTTGCCTTTGATATGAAGGGAAGAGCCAATACACATTCTTGTATATTGTAATTAATAGTCAGTTTATCTTAAAAATAAATAAATAATATAAACTCTTCCTGGTAAATGACTATAAATCCCCTAAAGAATATACAATAGTTGTTGACTGGATAGGGGGGGGGGAAACATTGAAGAATGTGCAAAGAAGAAAAAAGGCTTATATTTCAATTTTAACCTCCGTTATAATTAACTAGGAATTTTAGGATATGTTATCTATGTTACCAACCTTTCCTTCCTAGGATAGGGCTCATGCATTTTCTTTGAAGAATGAAGAACTACAAAAAAATACTTGTCCACTACATTTGTTCTGTATATATAGTTGTTAGATGATATATTTTGCTGTTTACTTTAATCTTTATTTTTTTATACTTATACATTTTCAGTTTATTGTAAATATTCTGCTAAGAAAAAATATTTTGCTAATAAATTTATCATCATTAAGTATGTAACCACTGAAATAATTTAAGCCTATTCTACCTAATTTAGCTGCAAATGACAGCATTGCCTACAGTGAACTACACAGGCACACACAAAAAAAAAAGTGGTATTTTCCAAAAACACCATACATATATTCTTATGTATTTTGACACGCTGTGCCCAAATCAAAAGTCCGTTACACTCCAGCACGTCAGGTTTACGAGCATTTGAAGGCAATTACGTTGTTAAAGAAGAAGAAATAACTAGAGCTTCCATGGTTTTGAGAGCCGCTGAATTCGAATCCGAGGTCTGTTTCAGCACATCGGCACAAAATCAAGGTAATTTCAAATATGTTTATTTTGCAAGAAATTAATCTGCAATTAAAATTCTTTTTTCGCAAAATAGACATATTTTTCCTTGAAATTACCTTGATTTTGTGCTGATGGGGTGCAGCAGATCCCGGATTCGAATTTATTGTGTCAAAATACATAAGAATATATGTATGGTGTCTTTAGAAAATACCAATTTTTTTTTTTTTTTGGTGCCTTTGTTAACCATCCATTTTCCGGCCAAGTACATTTCCTCCGACTCCTCAGTTCTCCTAGGGTTTATACGAATGACAAGTAGCCAGTTATTGAACACTCATTCCTGAAAACCAAGGCTGGTGTGGCTAAGACCATGTTAGATTAGATTAGATTTTACCTCACTCAAACCTTCCGCCTTTGCAGAGTCGACATCGGCCATTGTCCTATTGTACGAGTCCTACAGATGGTCAGATCTGACCTTAAACTCCAGATGAATCTTGTTGACTTTCGATTTCATCTTCGTAAATGCTACTGAAATGTAGGAACCAACTTTTTTCCAATGTTACACATTCAAATGTAACATGCTTAGGTGTCTCATCCTTGTCTCTGCACCATCTGCAGACTGGTGATGACCTCTTCTTCATAATATGCATATTTTTATTTAGGACACAGTATCCAGAGATAGTTGCTCCTATCTCCTTCAAGTCCCTTCTGGCTATACCCAGGAAAATGTCCTTCTCATCTATACGTCTGAGGTCTACAAAGGATTTAGAATGGGTAATTTTATATTTTTCCCTAAATTTTCTATTGGCTTTTGCTTTTTTCTTTGGCTTTTGGATTTTTTTTATTTATTTATTTAACAGCGTATCAACACTTGGGCTATTAATGCCGGGCTCTCTATAGGTTGCCGCCTTTTTATAATGCCAACAGCACGTGGTCGGTCACCCATTCAGGTACTGGCCACGCCTGACGTTGGTTAACTTTGGTAATCAATGGGAACCAGTGCACTCAACGTGACTATGGCCGTTGGCAGCTTTTGCTATTATTGCCCCTTTAGCAAAGGCTTTTGATAATCCAACAAAGTCCGTCACGCAGGAGCTGCATAACTAAGCACTTTCCTCAGAATTTGGGTAGTGTAGATTGCTTTCCAGAACAATTTGCTTAAAATATCCTACATAAATAAAATAAAAACATGAATAGTTCTCTTTTAAATTTGTAATGAGTAACTGATCAATTATTAATTTGCTTCCAGAGTTATGTTTACACATGGTACCTATTACACTACGTAATAAATACAAAAAACCTCATATTATCGTATTTTGATCTAACGCAGGAACAGGATACAGTCACTCTAGTGGTAGAAAGCGCTCCTTGCGGCGGCTTTGTGAACCTACGTCTGACGGGCTTTTCTATTGAAATATATTACAAATTAAACCCCCGCTTTCCGATTGACCGATTCAGCTCATTTTTACAACACTTCTTTCTCACGAGTTAACCACGACGTATGCCGCGTTTCGTTACAATGCAGCAGAAATTACGACCGGTATGAGTATATTAAGAATTTGGGTCAAGAGTAAACCCCCCCTTCTAATGAACCGATTTAGTTTATTTTTACAACACATATTTACCTGTAGATTACCACTACGAATACCGAGTTTCGTCGAAATATACCAAAAATCACGGCTGTTAGTGGCGAATTGGTATTGTGGGTCCGGAGTAAACCCCCCCCTCCTAATGAACCGATTTAGTTTATTTTTACAACAGTTATTTACCTGTAGATTACCACTACGAATACCGAGTTTCGTCGAAATATACCAAAAATCACGGCTGGTAGTGGCGAATTGGTATTGTGGGTCCGGAGTAAACCCCCCCTTCTAATGAACCGATTTAGTTCATTTTTATATCTCACTTTTCTCACTATATTACCACTACGAATACCGAGTTTTGTCGAAATATAACAAATATTACGGCTGACATAGTCAAATTAGTGTTTTGGGTTCGGGGTAAACCCCCCCTTCCGGTGGACCGACTTTGGTGGTTAACGAACTCGTTCAATCGTTTGCTAATTGAATGCTATATACCAAGTTTCGTGACGAAAAAACAAAAACTCTGGCCGCTATCGTGTTAACAGACACACATATATATATATATATATATATATATATATATATATATATATATATATATATATATATGCATATATATATATATATATATATATATATATATATATATATATATATATAGATATATATATATATATATATATATAGATATATATAAATTTTAACGGGGGTCATTTTCGGTGTCTACTAGGTAGGATTGATAAAGATTTGAAGAAATTTTTCAAAAATTCCGTCATGAGTGCAACCTCAATAGCTACTTTCCTTCGGAGGAAAGTGCTAAAATGGCACTGGACCATTAGATGTTGCTTCTGAACCTAGTCCTGCCAGCTTTTCTCGCTGCCTAGGATACCTAAATGTCCCATCCACCCAGTTAAAATTACGACTTAATTCTTTTTAAGCTAATTCATTTAGGCCCATTTGGTATTCTTCCACAATTCTTGAGTTAGTATTGACTCTCTAATCCCTTACTGGCTGCCTTGCTGCCAGAGTGTTTATCTTCTTCCGTCAATCTCCCTCCATCATGTAGTTCGTGAGCTGCAGCTAAAATGGTATAAATGGAAGGGAACGAGTAACCTAATACCATCCTTTCCCTCGCTCCATTCCTTGTTTCAGAGGGATCTAGGACCATGATAGTAACTTAACAACAAGGAGCACCTCAGGATGAATTTTGCTCAGAGGAAGAGAGAGTGTAAGATGTTCTTTGCAGAGAAGTAAACAACACAGACCTCATCTAGATAAAAACTCATTCATAATGGAACAATTTTTGTAATTTCCACATTGTCTCATAATTTGCACACAACGAATGCTCAGAATTTCATTGGTAGGAAGCAAAAATTGATTCCTAACAAAAATATTAATAAGTTAGTCCCCCTCCTATTGAACCGATTTTGCTTGCAGTTATAATAAATCACTCTCATTAGCACTGGATATTACATCGCAGGTTTTGTCGCAATAAACCATAAATCATGCCTATTGTGGGTACATGAGTAAGCTGTTTCAGGAATACTCACACTTTTTTTTCTCATGGTCCAATTTTGATAGTTAATAAACTATCAGTCATATAAATATTACTGAGAAGATATGGTCGACCGTTCGGAAGTAGGAAGCGTTGATCGTCGGGGTTTCGGTCAGTGTTCTTATTCAATAAAACACATTTTATTTGCTAAAATGTATATTTATTGCCGCCAACGTTTCGGCTTGCTATACAAGCCATCTTCAGGGCTGTAAAAACATATATGGTATAACAATGGTAAGGACAAAAAAAAGGCTAGAAACATTAACATAAATATGAGTACCTATATGCTTGAAAATATAAATATAAATATATATATATATATATATATATATATATATATATATATATATGTATGTATATATATATATATATATATATATATATATATATATATATATATATATAGTATAATAATAGCAATATAAATAAATATACATGTATATGGTATCCAAGAGAATACAGTACAAGTGTCATAGTAACATACCTATTGAGAAGATTGAGAACTGTCCCGTCCATATGAATATTACTGTTTTTAATGGAATTATGCTCAGTTCTGAAAAATTCTTTTTTGAATCCTACTTACAGAGGAAAAAGTTATCTAAAAACTATAGCCTGTTCAGATATACGGAAAAGTTCAATTCCGCATGTGCGAAATTTGGAGGGAAATATTCCTGACAGTTCCACTGTTTACAAACTCCCATTTCAAGGAACAACACGATACGTGAAATATTATAAAAACTGATTACGTCTCATTTAAGACTAGGGAAGGCTTTGAGAGGTCAGACAAAGGAAATAGTGTCTAATATTTATCAATACTTAGCCAAAGCTATGACAATAAAAGTTTTAAACCTCCTACTGGTAAGATTATAACAGAGAAACTTTTTACCGCCAACTTCCTGCACGGGGAATATAGGCCACACCCTTTCCCCCCCCCCTGTTTGAAGAGGCTTAAATTTATTTTAGCCTTAGCTAAGTATTGATAAATATTAAACACTCTCTTCCTTGCCTGACCTCTCATAGCCTTCACTGGTCCTAAAAGAGACATAATCATTTTTTATTGAGTTTGAAGTAGCGTCTTGTTCATTGTAATGGAAATGGCGGAACCGTCGGGAATATTTCCCACAGAATTTCGCACATACAGGATTGGAACTATTCTATCAAAATGATCGGGCTTTAGGAAAACCTTTTTTAAAGACTTTTTTTTTTTTTTTAGCATTTTATTGTGTCATTTTTGTAAAATCCATTATTTTTCCGGGTTGTTTCGTCCTGTCTTCCAAAATAAGGAACTGAATGAGCAATCGAGCTGCAGGTTGCTTGCACTCACAAATCGGATGAATCAAATCTTGTAAATCTTTTGTATTCTGCATATCTCTAAGCTCGCACTGAATTTCATAAACAGTCCTTATGTGATCTTCATACTGTTCAACTATTGCCATCTTAGAAAGCCTTTCCTGGACACAGCATCTGCGATGGAAACAAAAATCGTGTTAATAATTACATAATTACCTACATCCATAGGTTTTAATTAAAAATCCACATGATAATGAGTTTTAAAGAAAAAGTTTAGTTTTTAGCTAAAGTTTAAAAGAAGGATAAATTTTGCTTTTAACGACAACATCACCATCACCCTTGGCTAGCGCCTTGGATTCATAAGCGGGAGATGGTGGGTTCGATTCCCAACCTCCGGCATCATCCCACGGCTCGCTGGTAAAATTCCTCGCTGCACCCTGGATGTCAGCGCTAATGACCTAGATGTTGATGCGCCGTAAAAAAAAAAAAAAAAAAAAAAAAAAAAAAAAATCACCATCACCCCTTAAGCTAATGTGTCTTTAGCTGATTACATCAGCCTTGACTTTTGGCCCCCTTCTAAAGTTGGACGGGGGGCGAGGTTAGCTCAGTGGTGTAGCACTGGACTAATAAGCTGGAGGACCTGAGTTCAAGCACTAAAGATTTTTCTTCTAGTGTCTTCGTTCATGGGTTGAATTCGGCTCCAGGACCGTCCCTAGGCCAACCCAGCCTTTAATTAATTTATTAATGGGTACTTTGGTGCTAATGACCCTAGCAGTCAAAGCAGCAAAGGGGAAAATCATAGCTCAAAATGGGTCATAAATAATTGATTAAAATTATTTACAAGATTTTGAAGTTTTTATTCAAATCACCAGTAAAGAACGCTACAAACTTACTTTACAACCCAATACTTCAATAATTTCTAATATTTTGAATAATTAATTAATGTATGTTTAAAAATCTTTTCAAGATATTGTGCGATACTCACAAAGGACATGGAGATTTAAATAGAGACGGATGCTTCCTAATCTCAAAAAACTTTTGATTTTTAAGGTAGTCAGTCTTCGGATAGATCAACTTCTTCATAAGCTGATATCGTCTCCACTTCTTTCGTATAAGGTTTTTCTTCCTCAAAATATTGTTATAAGGAAGGTTTCGATCTATCATATACTTCTCGGAATGGACAAGTTTCGCGACGTAATGTGGTACAGTGTCGACGAGAGTCTTCAAACACATTATTTTATTGAACTGAATCATTTTGTTATGAATTCCTGTAAAAGTTGAATAGAACTGATATAATAAATTAGCCTTTAGAACACACCTGGAAAGGAAATGAATTCCTTCAATTTCATTCAGCATATTCCAAATTTATTATTTCTTATGATTTTAAGAGCTCACAATAAAGGAATTCACTCTTCCTTTGAAGGCTACTTATTGACAACGAAAAAATATTCAAAATTAAAAAAAAATAATCAACTAAATTTTACAATATACTAAAAGAAAAAATAATGTAATTTATGCAGCCAGGGAATAATTGGAATTCAACTAGGAAAACATTAATACAATTTTTGTATAAATCTATATTAAGGACGTTTTGGCTACTCTTTGGTAGCCTTCATCAGCTAAAAGACAAAACACAAATGCAGAATTAATAAACAGAATATTTAAACCAATAAACAAATATGATAGATCTAAACAGTAAGATGAAAAAGTAACAGAACATTATAAACAGGTTCTAGGAACAATAGTTTTTTTTCCTAGAATTGAGTTCAGAGTATGGACAGATAATCAAAAACATAATAATTTGAAATGGAATAAGTAAAAATGAACATACAGTAATACTATTTTGAATCTTTGATGATAACTAAGATTCTACATAGCAATGAGTGCTGAAGTATAGAGAACTTAACTGATAACTTTGGTCTTTCTCTAGGCTCTACCATCCGGACTGCTTATCACCTTGACGGCTAACTATCTACACCTAGTCAATAGTAATTTATGTATATTAAATTGTGTAAAAGAATATTTAATTTGCTTGAAGAGCTTCGCAACAGGGGTGATCTGCTCAAAGAAAATTAATAATAAAAATAATAAGGAAAAACTTTCAAATTTACATTCATAATTAACATTGATTGTTCATATTTATAAAAAAAGAAATATATACATTTATTATGTATACAAAACAAAATAAGTAGCAAATAATAAGTAATAAAATAATGGTATGATTGAAATCATAATAAAAATTTATAAAATAGTAAGTAGGATCTAACCTAAAGAAAACAAAGCCACAAAAATATAGACAAATTGCTCTAAATTATTTTGAGATCAGAAATTTTGTCTTTGATTTTAATTGTGCGTTACTTGTAATACAGTTATATTTCGTTGTATGTATTCGTGGTCTTTAAGTATGTCAGTATGGTATCAATATATGGGCTCCTATCTGCTAACAGCTCGCTAAGGTCATGAGGTGCCTGTAGGTTGTTTCTTTTCATGCAGTCTGTTAGTAGGTGTTTCACAGTCAAAGGAACGTTGCATGCTTCGCACCTTGGCTTGTCTTGTTTCGTAAATAGGTGTGAGTGAGTGAGGCGTGTATGTCCGATTCTTAGTCTTGTAAGTACAACTTCGTCACGCCTTGTTCTCTGTTCACTTGACGTGAATGGTCGTATATTGCTCTTTATTTCCCTTAGGTGGTTATCTTGAGTGGTATACCACGTTGCATGCCACCTGTTCAGGACAGCTTCTGTTATTGTTATTTGTAGGTCTTGAACTGTAAGTAAGTGCTGGTCATTCGGTTGTCTTCTAGTAGCAAGTTTTGCATGTTCGTCCGCTAATGTAGACTGTCCGATGTTCTCATGACCAGGAACCCATACCATTGTTACCATTGTGTGTTGGTCCTTTAGTCTCAGTAGTTCTTGTACAATTTTGATGATGATTGGGTTGGTGTTGTAGATGTTGCATAGGGAGAGTAAACAACTTAATGAATCTGTACATAGTATTATATGTGGTATTGTAGTCCGTACGTTGGATAGGCCCAAAAGTATGCCGTGCAGCTCTGCTGTATATATGCTTGTGCCTAATGGCAGGCTGATATGAAATATGTTCTCTCCTAAAACAGCTGCTGCGCCCACTCCGCTCTCAGTTTTGGACCCATCTGTGTATATTATTGGAGTATTTTGATTACTTCCTGTCAAGTTGTTAAATGTTGCTCTGTAATAAATTTGAGATGACACGTCAGCTTTTTTAAATTTAGTCATTGTCAAGTCAATTCTCAGATTGTTTACTCTCCAAGGTGGGATTGTGAGATGTCCGTTAGGGTATGTAGGTGAGTTGATTAATACGGCATTTTCTGTGTTTTCGAGGAAGCGGATAAGGAGGGGTTTTTGTTTGGGTTGTATGTGTGCTTATGTGTATATAAAGGGGTTGTTTAGAAAACTATTAACACATGGACAGTTCAAAGTTTTTGATCTCACAATAAATTTAAGACAAATCATCTGACGTCGATAATCCAACGAAGGTTCTCCAGATTCTGAATAAAGGCTACATATTGGACTCGACCTGAAAGCTCCTGTTGCAAGTCTTACACCTGTGTTATGTATTGTGTCTAATGCTTTTAGTGTTGTCGAACTGGCAGATGAATATGCTATGCAGCCGTAATCCAGCAAAGGCCTGGTGAAGGCTCTGTAACACTTTAGCATGGTACATTTGTCAGCTCCCCACTTAGTATTGCAAAGAATTCTTAATAAATTCAACGATTTGTTACATTTATTAAGTATACTTTTTATATGGGGTCCCCATGTTAGTTACTTGTCTAGTGTTATTCCAAGGAATTTTAAACTGTCACTGTTTCTTATGTTTGTGTTATTGAGTTTTAATTTTGTAATCGGTAGGTTGTGTCGTTTAGAAAATACAGTACACTGCGATTTTTCTTCTGAAAATTGGAAGCCACTCCTTGTAGACCAATATTCGAGGGCATGTATAGCATCTTGAATTGTTTCTTCTGCGATTTCATAGCATTTAGAAGAGAAATATATGAGAATGTCATCGGCATATTGACAGAAAGATACGCTTGGTGGGATAAAGGATACGACAGAGTTAATTGCTATATTGAATAAAGTGGTGCTCAGTACACCTCCTTGAGGCACTCCGTTTTCAAGTTGGAATTCATCGGAGAGCGTATTACCTATCCTCACTCTGAAGCGTCTGTTTGATAGAAAACTGGAGATATATCGAAATATATTTCCTTGTATCCCCCAGTCATTCATTTGAGACAAGATTAGCCGCCGCCAAAGCCGATCGTATGCTTTCTCCAAGTCGAGTGACACTGCGATTAGAGTCTCCTTCAACAGGAAACTGTTAAGTATGTCACTCTCCAATCGGGCGATGTGGTGTTGGGTGCTGTGATTTGGTCTGAATCCACACTGGAACTTGGAAAGAAGGTGATTATTTTCGAGATACCAAACCAACCTTTTATTAACCAGTCTCTCCATAACCTTTGAAGTACAGCAGAGCAGCGATATCGGTCTATAACTCGTCGGGCAATACTTGTCCTTCCCTGACTTAATAACTGGGATAACAACAGATTCGTTCCAGAGTGTAGGATAGGTACCGGTCTTGAAGATATTATTATAAAGCATGAGAAGTGTAGCCAGACCTCTAGTGGCTACACATTTACATTTTTTAATCAACTCACAAGAAATGTTGTCTGGTCCCGGTGAAGTGTTACGTATGTCTGAAAGAACACATTTCAATTCGTGTAGTGTGAATTCGTCATTCAGTGGATGTTCTAAGTCAGTAAGTATAGGTATCTGTACGTTCTCAGTGTAAATTTTGTGGTCTAGAAAGTCTTCGCTAAAGTTTGCAGTGCTAGATATTCTGCTGAAGTGACTTCCTAGAATATTACTTATCATCTGAGGGTCAGTAATAACGTCATCTTGTTGTTTAAGTCCAGTTATAGGTGCGCTGTATTTTTTGTGTTGAATTTGGTTAATTTTTTTCCAGATGTTTTTTGGAGTAGTATTGTCGTCGATGTTAGTCAAAAAGTCCATCCAACATTTCTTCTTACTTTGTTTGATTACCTACTGTGCCCTGGCTTTCTTCTTTTTATAATCCTCAAGAAACGCTTGCGATGGATTCCTACTAAAAAGCCGGAGAGCTTTCTTTCGATCGCTTACAGCTGTTTTGCACTCATCGTTCCACCAGGGTACCGGAGGTCTTCTGTAGTGGCTTGGCGTTTTTGGAATGCTTTGCTCAGCTGCCTTGAGTATTAGAGTCTGGAAAGCATCGATAGTGGATATGTTTGTTAGCCTTAGCTAGTCTTCGATGTAATCCTGATATACCTTCCAGTCTGCTTTATTTGTATTAAATCTTGGATTCGAACAAAAGGTTGGTATATCGGAATTAATGGTGATGACTATGGGGGAATGGTCACTCCCATGACTATCTTCGCAGACATCCCACGTGAATCGAGTGAAGATGGAAGCTGAGCACGCAGTCACGTCGATGTTAGACAGTGTACCTGTACGGGGGCAAAGGTGTGTTGGTAAGTGCTTGTTTAAAGGGATCAAGTCAAAGTGTCCAAGTATGTTTTCAATTATTTGTCCTCTTGTATTTGTGCTAGTTGATCCCCAAGTATAACTTTGTCCATTGACATCAGCCAATATCATGACAGGACTCGGGAGTTGGGTGATCAGATCCTCCATCATGTGTACGTCAATGGGTTCGCCTGGTGGAAGATATACAGAACAGACAGTAACTCGGAAAGGTAGGCGTACTGAGACCGCTACTGCTTGTATATAATCGAATGGGCTCAGAGTACATACTATCAGTTACAAATATAGCAACGCCACCGGATGCCTTATCTCCCAAAACATAATCATTCCTGTACAAGGTGAAGCCATGAACGCGGATCATCACTACCATATTTCAAATGTGTTTCCTGTAGTGCCATTATGTGTGGATTTTTACTTTGCAACAAGAGTTTTAATGTGTCTTTGAAGGCCATTTATATTCCATTGGATTATAGAGGCCATACTGATTTGAATATATATGTAAAAGGAATAATAAAAAAAACATAGTAAACGTATGGAGAGATAGAAATTATAAGAGGATCTATAAAGAAATAAATTATAACAGGAATAACTAACAGAAACAATATTAGACTTTGGTTAGAGCAATTGGTTACAGCTGTGAATGACGTTTTTAGAACTTCACTAGCCATTTTATTTTAAGCATTTTGTTTTAGAAATGCTTTTTCTATTGTTTCTGTTAGTTTTTTTTTTCTTTTTCGACCTAGTCTTTGTTGTGGAGCTCTCCGTATCTTCCGTGGTTTCTTCCGTTTGGGCTGTAGGATATCGTGGGAGGCGTTCAGTTCGCCTAGTTGGTGTCTTGTCTTCAGGCGTGATATTTGTTTCTCTTTTAGAACATGTCTGTTGAACTTTGATCCCTTCAGCTAGGGGTTTTGGATTTTTTCCTTCAGGAATGTTATATGGAATATTGTGCTCCTGTCGTAGGTCTGCTTTGTTCGTGGCCATAATTTTCATCATTTTCTCAAATTTTTCCATTTTTTCGGTGATGCTGTTGATGAATAGTTTCATTATCTGCAAACAGTCGCTTTCCTGCTTGCCTTCTGGAGTTTTCTTCGCGAAAGTATTCTTGGTAGTTGTGACCTGTCTGCTTGCCTCTATGTAAGGTATCTTCTTAAGTGTCATTAACTTTATTACCTCAGCTTCTTTAACATATACCGGGCAGGATTTATCCCAGGAGTCTTGTTCTGAACCGCAAAGACAGCATTTTATCTGAGTGCAAGGTCCTTCGTGTTTCTCCAGGGCGCATTTCCCACATGTAGGGGATTTCTTGCAGGAAGAGGCGACATGCTTCAAGCCATGGCACTGCCTGCATCTGAGAGGCTGTGGAATGTAAGGCCTCAATCTTACGCTGAGATATCCTACATAGAGGTGCTCAGGCAGTTCGAGCAAGTCGAAGGTGGCGACAAACAGGGAAGTGTTATTTGGATTTTTGCCAGGAACAATTCGTCTTATTTCAGTTACCATTTGGCTACGTAATTCTTCTAAAAGTTCTTCATTTGAAATGTCATTTATTTCTTTACAATAGATGACCCCTTTTGACGTATTCAGTGTTTTATGGGGTTCTATAATAATATTGATGTTGTTGAAGAACTTTTGGCGTAGTAAAACGGGCCAAAGACGTTCGTTTGTGCAATCTAAAAGAAGAATGCCTTCTTTCCTCAGCTTTTTAACCTTTATTTCCTTAGAAAAGCTTGTTAACCATTTACTAATTATGAAAGGATTAATAGTATTGAATGTCGTACCTTCATCTAAAGATCGCACTGTTAAATATCTGCACGAGTGAGCTTTAGGTTTCTGTATTTCAAGATTCATGATTAGTTTTGTCTTCGTTGGGAATATCGTTATAGTTTCGCTTGGAAATTCTTCCAGACGAATAATACGTGGATGGATTGAATTTCTTCAGTATTCCGATTACCTATTGGGTCCTTGTTCAGTGGTAAAATCCCTTTGAAACGGAAAAGTATTTTTAAGTAAAAGAATAAGAGTGTAGAGATTCTCTCGTTGACAGGATGGCTAGTGTGGCCTTTGTAGGAGATTCAGGTTCAAACCCTGCTTTTAGGACCGTCCTACACCATGGATACTTAAAAACGGTATCAAGCTGTAAATAGCTAAAGGCAATAAAAACGGATGCACTATCATGGAAATCTTATGATAATAATAATAAGGAGTTTTTTATTTTTATAACTGAACAATAAAACAAATTAAATTACAATACATACATACAAATCATAATAAATAAATTAAAAGAAAATAACAATTTCATTTTGAGAAATCCTTATAGACCTTCCATGAAGGAGTCTAGGTCTATACTTTCCCTGCGATTACCAGCCTACTGTGAAGCTGAGGTTCCTATCTAAATCCACTTGTCTTTCCACGTATCTCTATCCCTCGCCCCAGCCATCCCCAGCTCCTGAAGAAGTTGATAAAACCATTGCTGGAGGCATGTAGAGAAGTGGGTCTCTTGCCTAACTTTGATGAAACAGAGCTAATGATGAGGGTGGAAAAGGTGGACACTAACATATTTACCTTGGGCTGTTGACCTCAATTAAAAAGAAGTGGATAGAAGGACATCAATAGGATGGGGAAAGTACTGGGCTCAAGAGTAATAATGAAAAATAATTTACCGAAAGAAGTTAAGAAAAAACTCTTTGATACCTGCACACTCCCTGTTGTCTCCTTCGGTAGTCAAACTTGGTCCTTAACTAAACCTCAAACAAGAAAACTGATAACCTGGCAAAGATCAATAGAAAGAAGTATATCAACATAAAAAGGAAGGAGAAAATTAGGAGCAGTGTGATTAGAGAGAGGACAGGTCTGAAAGATATAATCCACCAGGTTAGGAAGCCGAAATGGGAATGGGCTAGGCACGTATTAAGAAGATCAGATAAGAGGAGGTCAACGGAGGTGACTGTTTGGACACTCTATGAATACAAAATACGCAGAGAAGACAAATGAAAAGTTGGAGTGACTTCTTCAGGAAATTTTATAAACATTGAACATAAACATGAATTTTGCTAGGAGTAGCGATTTCCTTCAAATTGAACATGTTTTCAACAACAGATCTCTGTATGTATTACAGATATTAAGATTGTGAGAACTAAGATCACCTGGGGTCTCCCGTGGTCTAGTGGCTAGCGCCAAGAGCGGAAGGTGGTGGTTCGATCCCCACCGACGGCAGGAATTTTCTCATCTCAGGGCTCACTGAGAAAATTCCTGGCTGCACCCTGGACGTCGGCGCTAATGGCAAAGATTTGTCGATGCGCCGTAAAAAAAAAAAAAAAAAAAAAAAAAAAAAAACTAAGATCACCTGTTATAAGTTAACACAACAAGTTATTTATTTTTGAATCTCACCTAACTTAGCACTATTAAATAAAGTTTTCTTTTTGAGGAGACCATAGAAGTCCTGGATTGGCTTTATAAAAAATTTCCATTTTTTGAAAATTTTCATAAATCTCCTCCTAACTCTAAAACCAGCTTTCCTAGATGCATACAGTAACGGTTTCAAACTTTTTCGATGTTCCAGTACATGGTTTTTTATATCCACTCTCATTTTCTTTTTCTGCTGTATAAGGTTTTGTGCTTTCTCGCTTCTCCCCATATAATCCTTTACCTGCAACATGAATAAATATGATTAAACATGTGAAACTGAGTATCTTATTACTCATGCAATAGAAAAATAAGTTGATGAGCACTTCGATACTTATTTTTTCAAACTAATTTTCAGTTTGGGTATACAGAAACGATTGATTCACTAGTGTTTCCAAGAGCTAACGTTGAGAAAGAGGATGGAGTAATTTCCTCTTAGGATACTATCAGTTTCCTGTTGTGGCACCTAAAATCTTACTTTTCTTTGAGATTTAATTTTATTTTTTTCACAAACGACCAAAACCTATCAATAGATGCTTCTATCTCTTTACTAATGGCACCAAGGACATGAACGGACTTGTTTTTATATTAATTTCAGCAGCAATATTAATTTGCCAGTAAAACAAGATAAGTAAAATGAAAAACAATTTTTTGATTGTTTGGCCTAGGTCTTTCCAAGCAGAAGTGAAACAGGCCTAGTGAGCAAGTTCCGCTACTGTAAGTTAGTGGCACCTATAATCTAACTTCAAGTGAACATTTCATTGGATTACGTATTTTCATTTTTCCCAAAATAATAACTGTATTTATTCCAAATGACATTAGGGATAAGAACGATATGGGAACAAGCTAAGACGAATTTTGTTTTAAAGCCCGAACAAAGGCTTCAAAATTAATCATATTAGAAATATACTGGGTAGTAGTGATGGATTGCTATTAGCAAATCTGTTATTTTGTTAGCAGTTACATCAGCAATTTTTCAAATTCAAATTTTTGAATTTGTCATGAGTACAACCTCAGTAGCTCAATTCCTTCGGAATGAGCTAAAATAGGTAGAGTTACAATAACATATAAACGGTATGGAAAACATTAACATACCTCAATGAGGGGAAAAGCAATCTTTTTCATGAAGAATGCACAAGTGGCAAATGTCCGTTTCACTTGCGGAATCCACCAGAGTTTGCTTAATTTAGTGAAGCCGCTTATCCCAAGAGAACCTTCATCCATACATCCACCCATTATAAGGATAGTTTTCTGATACATTTCGTACTCGGTTTTTAAATATTCTTTCAGCTCTTCAATAGATTTCTTTGGGTCGGCTAACATTTCGCTTTCTTCAACCCACATTTTAGAAAATTGATACGGCCTGTGTCTCATCATTAGATCTCTTGTCCTTTGTAAAAGCATCATCTTTTCATTGATTGCTTGCCGCTTTCTGATTTCTAAATTTGTCGATACCTTACTCGTTAGTTCTTTCATTCGGAGCAGGTCAGAAATTCTACTTGTCCTAAAATAGAATACAAAATTATCTCACAAAAATTACCAAAGATTAATATTATATTGAAATTTTCACCCACTAATAGACTGGTGCATTTATATGAATTGTCTGTATTTTATAAATCCTAAAAATGAGTCCTCTCAAACTGATAAAAAATATTATGTAAATTTCTAGGTAGGATAGAGATCGGAGGGACGGGAAAGGGTACTCCGGGAATGGACAGAGGATTTAAACTGAAGGAGGTTGTAGATATAGGAAGGAGATTTGGAAGAAATGGTTTGGAAGGAACCTAGGAATTATTGCCGTCGAATTATTGGAAATAGCCACTGGAACTCAGAATACCGGTGAGAAATATGAGCCTCCCCGGGGACATTGAGGATAAATCTGAGAAAACTGTTCATAATCGCTTAAGACGATCCTCAAGCTCCCCAGTGAGCCCTCCACACACTAAGCAACTGCAGTCAAATGGGGGAAATCAAGAGAAGTTAGTAGGGAGGAGGTGACAGGAACGGTTAAAGAGTTTAAGAGTGATTTTTCTAAGAGAGGGTTTTGGTCGAAAACAATGCCCAGGTTCTTGGCAGAGGAGACATATTGAATAGGACTGGAGTCAATGGTGAAGGAAGGGAGGCTAGGAGGGAGAGATTTCAAGAGGGCAGCTGAGCCTATCACTATCGCTTTGGACTTCTGAGTGTTCATATTTAACTTGTTGGTCTAGGCCCAAGCTGTCCAAGTCTTCCTGAATCTTTCTTGCTGCTTCAAATAGCTCAGAGGGAGGGAAGGAAAGGTAGATTTGGGAATAATCGGCATACATGTGGAAGTTGCAAAGTAGGATAGAGGATGGGAGATCATTTATGTAGGCTGCAAACAGTGTTGGGGATAGAGAGGATCCCTGTGCGACACCTCGGTCTAGTGTAAGGGAGGAGGATTGGGGTTTGTTTGGAATGGCTACTGATTGGGAGCGGTTAGAGATGAAGGATTGAAACCAGGTCAGAGCACTGTTAGAGAATGAGAAAGATTGGAGTTTGGAAAGGAGTATGTTATGGTCAATGGTATCGAACGCTTTACTGAAATCTAGGAGTATAAGGATGGAAATTCTTTTGAGATCAATAGCGGACTGGAGGTCGTGAGTAATTTTTAGAAGAGCGGATTGGGTAGAAAAACCTGGACGTAAGCCAGATCGATGGGAGTTTAAGCGGGGTTGTAGAAAGGCGGATATTTGGGATTGGACGAGGCGTTCAAGTGGTTTAGAAAGATTGGAAAGGATAGAAATAGGACGGAAGTCGGTGGGAACAATTGGATTGGAAATTTTGTTTAAGGGGTGAACAATTGCTTTCTTCCATGATGTGGGAAAGACGGAGTTTTGCAAAGAATAATTGTATATGTGAGTAGGTGGGGTAGGATAACAGGAAGGGAAAGTTTAATAAGCTCCACGGGTATACTGTCCGAACCTTTGGGCTTAGAACGTGATTTCATGACAGCTTTGAGGTGTTCTGAAGGTGATATATCTAAGAAATAAAAATTATCAGAGTTAAAAGGATTAGAAGGAACAAAGGGTGTGGAAGGAGTAGTTGAAGAGGTGACGGCACTGAAATGGGTATTCAGCTCGACGGGTGTAACATGGATATTGGGAGTGGGTTTAGACTTGGCGAGGTAAAGGCTACGAAGGGTGTTCCAGAGGTAACGGGAGTCGGAAGCTGAGGAGAGGGAGGTCTGGTAATACTGGGAACGAGCGCGGCGAAGGGTGGATTGAGTGAAGTTTCCGAGAGATTTGAAGGTCTCAGGACCTCTGGGTGTCCAGTACGGATTGATCGTCGTCTTGCAGCATCACGACTTCTCATCATTTCTTTAATTCCGGGAGTGAGCCAAGGGGCAGGGGGACGGCGAGCGAGGATAGTCTTCACAGGAGCATGTTTATCAAGCATGGCAAGGAGGTTCGAGATTAGGAAATCTACTTTGGCATCAATGGAGGCATGGGAATAAATGAGTGACCAATCTACTGCAGATAAGTCAGGCTCGAGGGATTCAAAGGTAAGAGTCTTGAGGTTTCGATAGGAGATAGTTTTAGGGATAAAAGAGGGCATTCGGATGTTATAGGATATGGAAATTAGATCTTGTGCTGAAAGGAATGGAACCGGATACTGGGAGAAGGATAGAAGGTGGCTTGGAGAGTCAACAAGGAAGTAGTCGAGAAGAGTATTAGAAGTGGAGGTGTGGTGAGTAGGTGAGAATGGGACTACGTATAGCCCTAGGGAGGAGGTGAGGGATTCAAGGAAACGCTTAAAAGGGGAATTAGGCAGGAAGTTTATAGGAAGATCTTCGAAATCGTGCTCGAAAGGCGTAATGGGAGGACGGTAAACTACTACCACAAGGATTAAAGAGGATGAAAAGGATAATTCTGCAAAAAGATACTCTATGCGAGGACGGCCCAGAGAGGGTGAAATGTGAAGGATGCGGGAGCGGAGGCTACCGTACACGTATAGAGCGACCCCACCACCAACACGGTCTTCTCTATCGTGACGGAGGAGGGCGTGATTAGGAAGAGAAACAGCATGGGGAGGGATATAGGGTTAGAGCCAGGATTAGGAAATAGCAATAAGGTGATAGGATTTGTCATGGAAGTGGATGGAGAACTCCGTATAGTGGGCAAAAAGGGACCAGGCGTTAACATGACAAGCTGTAAGAATATTAGTCATAAGAGATGAAAAGAAGAAAAACAGTAAAATTGGTACAGAAAGAGAGAAAATAGTAAGAAGAGGCTTTACAGTGAATTGAGGGGACAAGACTGACCAGGATCAAACCAGACGGAGAGGGGAGTGTAAAAACAAAGTGAAGTGTGGCAGACATAATCCACGTCGAAATATAGGGGAAAAAAGAAAAGTAAGAGTAAGAGTGGGAGGAAATTATAATACTAATAAATGGTGACAAGACGTTCCAATGAGATTCAGGTAATACAGCCACATGAGAGAATCCAGGTTGAAGCCAGAGAGATGTAGGGTTACAGAGTCCATGATGTCATCCAAACACGTCTTCAGCTTTGGTGATGATGAGTCCAGGCAGTCCATCGTCACGGCGGCATCTGACTTTCCCACCAGCGAACGAAACATATTTTATATTCCCAGCTCTCTTAAACTACCTCGCGCGCCAATAAAGATACCGGCTATCGGGGGTCATGTGCTCACTAAGCTATATTGGTGGAGGAAGAGAAGACGGTGTTAGGAAAAGAAGTAGAAGGAGAGCCAGGAGGGGAGGATTAAAAGTCAAGATGCTAATAGAAGAGAAGATGGTGTAAGGATCAGAAATGGAAGGAGAGCCAGGATGTGAGGATTAGTAGGCAAGATGCTAGTGGAAAAGAAAACTGTGTTAGGATGAGAAGTAGAAGGAGAACCCGGAGGGTAGGATTAGTAAGCAATATGCTAGTGAAAGAGAAGACGGTGTTACGACCAAAGTGGAAGGAGAGCCAGGAAGGAAGGATTAGAACGCAAGATGCTGGAGGAAGAGGAGACGGTGTTAGGACCAGAAGTGGCAGGAGAGCCAGGAGGGGAGGATTAGTAGGCAAGATCCTAGTGGAAGAGAAAACTGTGTGAGGACCAGAAGTGGAAGGAGAGCCAGGATGGGAGGATTAGTAGGCAAGATGCTAGTGGAGGAGAAAGCTGTGTGAGGACCAGAAGTGGAAGAAGAGCCAGGATGTGAGGATTAGTAGACAAGATGCCAGTGGAAGAGAAAACTGTGTCAGGATGAGAAGTAGAAGGAGAACCAGGAGGGTAGGATTAGTAAGCAAGATACTAGTAGAAGAGAAGACGGTGTTGGGACCAAAGTGGAAAGAGAGCCAGAATGTGAGGATTAGTAGGCAAGATGCTAGGTGAAGAGAAGACGGTGTTAGGACCAGAAGTGTAAGGAGAGCCAGGATGTGAGGATTAGTAGGCAAGATGCTAGTCGAAGAGAAAACTAAGTTAGGACCAGAAGTAGAAAGAGAGCCAGGAGGAGAGGATTAGTAGGAAAGATACTAATGGAAGAGAAAACTGTGTTAGGATGAGAAGTAGAAGGAGAACCCGGAGGGTAGGATTAGTAAGCAATATGCTAGTGAAAGAGAAGACGGTGTTAGGACCAAAGTGGAAGGAGAGCCAGGAAGGAAGGATTAGAACGCAAGATGCTGGAGGAAGAGGAGACGGTGTTAGGACCAGAAGTGGCAGGAGAGCCAGGAGGGGAGGATTAGTAGGCAAGATCCTAGTGGAAGAGAAAACTGTGTGAGGACCAGAAGTGGAAGGAGAGCCAGGATGGGAGGATTAGTAGGCAAGATGCTAGTGGAGGAGAAAGCTGTGTGAGGACCAGAAGTGGAAGAAGAGCCAGGATGTGAGGATTAGTAGACAAGATGCCAGTGGAAGAGAAAACTGTGTCAGGATGAGAAGTAGAAGGAGAGCCAGGAGGGTAGGATTAGTAAGCAAGATACTAGTAGAAGAGAAGACGGTGTTGGGAACAAAGTGGAAAGAGAGCCAGGATGTGAGGATTGGTAGGCAAGATGCTAGGTGAAGAGAAGACGGTGTTAGGACCAGAAGTGTAAGGAGAGCCAGGATGTGAGGATTAGTAGGCAAGATGCTAGTCGAAGAGAAAACTGTGTTAGGACCAAAGTGGAAGGAGAGCCAGGATGTGAGAATTATTAGGCAAGATGCTGAAGGAAGAGAAGACGGTGTTAGGACCAGAAGTAGAAGGAGAGCCAGGATGTGAGGATTAGTAGGCAAGATGCTAGTGAAAGAGAAGACGGTGTTAGGACCAAAGTGGAAGGAGAGCCAGGAAGGGAGGATTAGTACGCAAGATGCTGCGTTAGGATGAGAAGTAGAAGGAGAGCCAGGATGGGAGGATTAGTAACCAAGATGCTAGTGAAAGAGAAGATCGGTGTTAGGACCAAAGTGGAGGGAGAGCCAGGATGGAAGGATTAGTACGCAAGATGCTGGAGGAAGAGGAGACGGTGTTAGGACCAGAAGTGGCAGGAGAGCCAGGAGAAGAGGATTAGTAGGCAAGATGCTAGTGGAAGAGAAAACTGTGTTAGGACCAGAAGTAGAAGGAGAGCGAAGAGGGGAGGATTAGTAGGCAAAATGATAGTGGAAGAGAAAACTGTCTTAGGATGAGAAGTAAAAGGAGAGCCAGGATGGGAGGATTAATAGGCAAGATGCTAGTGCAAAGAGAAGACGGTGTTAGGATCAAAGTGGAAGGAGAGCCAGGATGGGAGGATTTGTAGGCAAGATGCTAGTGGAGGAAAAAACTGTGTGAGGACCAGAAGTGGAAGGAGAGCCAGGAGGAGAGGATTAGTAGACAAGATGCTAGTGAAAGAGAAAACTGTGTTAGAATGAGAACAAGAAGGAGAACCAGGAGGGTAGGATTACTACGCAAGATACTAGTAGAAGAGAAGACGATGTTAGGACCAGAAGTGGAAGGAGAGCCAGGATGGTAAGATTAGAAGGAAAGATGCTAGTGGAAGAGAAGACGGTGTTAGGACCAGATGTGAAAGGAGAGCCAGGAGGGGAGGATTAATTGGAAAGATGCTAGTAGAAGAGAAGACGGTGATTGGACCAGAAGTAGAAGGAGAGCCAAGGGGGGAGGATTAGTAGGCAAAATGATAGTGGAAGAGAAAACTGTCTTAGGATGAGAAGTAAAAGGAGAGCCAGGATGGGAGGATTAATAGGCAAGATGCAAGTGAAAGAGAAGACGGTGTTAGGACCAAAGTGGAAGGAGAGCCAGGATCGGAGGTTTAGTAGGCAAGATGCTAGTGGAGGAAAAAACTGTGTGAGGACCAGAAGTGGAAGGAGAGCCAGGAGGGGAGATTAAGTAGGCAAGATGCTAGTGGAAGAGAAAACTGTGTTAGGATGAGAACAAGAAGGAGAACCAGGAGGGTAGGATTACTACGCAAGATACTAGTAGAAGATAAGACGATGTTAGGACCAGAAGTGGAAGGAGAACCAGGATGGTAAGATTAGAAAGCAAGATGCTAGTGGAAGAGAAGACGGTGTTAGGACCAGATGTGAAAGGAGAGCAAGGAGGGGATGATTAATTGGAAAGATGCTCGTAGAAGAGAAGACGGTGTTTGGACCAGAAGTAGAAGGAGAGCCAAGGGGGGAGGATTAGTAGGCAAAATGATAGTGGAAGAGAAAACTGTGTCAGGATGAGAAGTAGAAGGAGAGCCAGGAGGGTAGGATTAGTAAGCAAGATACTAGTAGAAGAGAAGACGGTGTTGGGACCAAAGTGGAAAGAGAGCCAGGATGTGAGGATTAGTAGGCAAGATGCTAGGTGAAGAGAAGACGGTGTTAGGACCAGAAGTGTAAGGAGAGCCAGGATGTGAGGATTAGTAGGCAAGATGCTAGTCGAAGAGAAAACTGTGTTAGGACCAAAGTGGAAGGAGAGCCAGGATGTGAGAATTATTAGGCAAGATGCTGAAGGAAGAGAAGACGGTGTTAGGACCAGAAGTAGAAGGAGAGCCAGGAGGAGAGGATTAGTAGGAAAGATACTAATGGAAGAGAAAACTGTGTTAGGATGAGAAGTAGAAGGAGAACCAGGAGGGTAGGATTAGTAAGCAAGATGCTAGTGAAAGAGAAGACGGTGTTAGGACCAAAGTGGAAGGAGAGCCAGGAAGGGAGGATTAGTACGCAAGATGCTGCGTTAGGATGAGAAGTAGAAGGAGAACCAGGAGGGTAGAATTAGTAAGCAAGATGCTAGTGAAAGAGAAGACGGTGTTAGGACCAAAGTGGAAGGAGAGCCAGGAAGGGAGGATTAGTACGCAAGATGCTGCGTTAGGATGAGAAGTAGAAGGAGAGCCAGGATGGGAGGATTAGTAACCAAGATGCTAGTGAAAGAGAAGATCGGTGTTAGGACCAAAGTGGAGGGAGAGCCAGGATGGAAGGATTAGTACGCAAGATGCTGGAGGAAGAGGAGACGGTGTTAGGACCAGAAGTGGCAGGAGAGCCAGGAGAAGAGGATTAGTAGGCAAGATGCTAGTGGAAGAGAAAACTGTGTTAGGACCAGAAGTAGAAGGAGAGCGAAGAGGGGAGGATTAGTAGGCAAAATGATAGTGGAAGAGAAAACTGTCTTAGGATGAGAAGTAAAAGGAGAGCCAGGATGGGAGGATTAATAGGCAAGATGCTAGTGCAAAGAGAAGACGGTGTTAGGATCAAAGTGGAAGGAGAGCCAGGATGGGAGGATTTGTAGGCAAGATGCTAGTGGAGGAAAAAACTGTGTGAGGACCAGAAGTGGAAGGAGAGCCAGGAGGAGAGGATTAGTAGACAAGATGCTAGTGAAAGAGAAAACTGTGTTAGAATGAGAACAAGAAGGAGAACCAGGAGGGTAGGATTACTACGCAAGATACTAGTAGAAGGGAAGACGATGTTAGGACCAGAAGTGGAAGGAGAGCCAGGATGGTAAGATTAGAAGGAAAGATGCTAGTGGAAGAGAAGACGGTGTTAGGACCAGATGTGAAAGGAGAGCCAGGAGGGGAGGATTAATTGGAAAGATGCTAGTAGAAGAGAAGACGGTGATTGGACCAGAAGTAGAAGGAGAGCCAAGGGGGGAGGATTAGTAGGCAAAATGATAGTGGAAGAGAAAACTGTCTTAGGATGAGAAGTAAAAGGAGAGCCAGGATGGGAGGATTAATAGGCAAGATGCAAGTGAAAGAGAAGACGGTGTTAGGACCAAAGTGGAAGGAGAGCCAGGATCGGAGGTTTAGTAGGCAAGATGCTAGTGGAGGAAAAAACTGTGTGAGGACCAGAAGTGGAAGGAGAGCCAGGAGGGGAGATTAAGTAGGCAAGATGCTAGTGGAAGAGAAAACTGTGTTAGGATGAGAACAAGAAGGAGAACCAGGAGGGTAGGATTACTACGCAAGATACTAGTAGAAGATAAGACGATGTTAGGACCAGAAGTGGAAGGAGAACCAGGATGGTAAGATTAGAAAGCAAGATGCTAGTGGAAGAGAAGACGGTGTTAGGACCAGATGTGAAAGGAGAGCAAGGAGGGGATGATTAATTGGAAAGATGCTCGTAGAAGAGAAGACGGTGTTTGGACCAGAAGTAGAAGGAGAGCCAAGGGGGGAGGATTAGTAGGCAAAATGATAGTGGAAGAGAAAACTGTGTCAGGATGAGAAGTAGAAGGAGAGCCAGGAGGGTAGGATTAGTAAGCAAGATACTAGTAGAAGAGAAGACGGTGTTGGGACCAAAGTGGAAAGAGAGCCAGGATGTGAGGATTAGTAGGCAAGATGCTAGGTGAAGAGAAGACGGTGTTAGGACCAGAAGTGTAAGGAGAGCCAGGATGTGAGGATTAGTAGGCAAGATGCTAGTCGAAGAGAAAACTGTGTTAGGACCAAAGTGGAAGGAGAGCCAGGATGTGAGAATTATTAGGCAAGATGCTGAAGGAAGAGAAGACGGTGTTAGGACCAGAAGTAGAAGGAGAGCCAGGAGGAGAGGATTAGTAGGAAAGATACTAATGGAAGAGAAAACTGTGTTAGGATGAGAAGTAGAAGGAGAACCAGGAGGGTAGGATTAGTAAGCAAGATGCTAGTGAAAGAGAAGACGGTGTTAGGACCAAAGTGGAAGGAGAGCCAGGAAGGGAGGATTAGTACGCAAGATGCTGCGTTAGGATGAGAAGTAGAAGGAGAGCCAGGATGGGAGGATTAGTAACCAAGATGCTAGTGAAAGAGAAGATCGGTGTTAGGACCAAAGTGGAGGGAGAGCCAGGATGGAAGGATTAGTACGCAAGATGCTGGAGGAAGAGGAGACGGTGTTAGGACCAGAAGTGGCAGGAGAGCCAGGAGAAGAGGATTAGTAGGCAAGATGCTAGTGGAAGAGAAAACTGTGTTAGGACCAGAAGTAGAAGGAGAGCGAAGAGGGGAGGATTAGTAGGCAAAATGATAGTGGAAGAGAAAACTGTCTTAGGATGAGAAGTAAAAGGAGAGCCAGGATGGGAGGATTAATAGGCAAGATGCTAGTGCAAAGAGAAGACGGAGTTAGGATCAAAGTGGAAGGAGAGCCGGGATGGGAGGATTTGTAGGCAAGATGCTAGTGGAGGAAAAAACTGTGTGAGGACCAGAAGTGGAAGGAGAGCCAGGAGGAGAGGATTAGTAGACAAGATGCTAGTGAAAGAGAAAACTGTGTTAGGATGAGAACAAGAAGGAGAAACAGAAGGGTAGGATTACTACGCAAGATACTAGTAGAAGAGAAGACGATGTTAGGACCAGAAGTGGAAGGAGAGCCAGGATGGTAAGATTAGAAGGCAAGATCCTAGTGGAAGAGAAGACGGTGTTAGGACCAGATGTGAAAGGAGAGCCAGGAGGGGAAAATTAATTGGAAAGATGCTCGTAGAAGAGAAGACGGTGTTTCGACCAGAAGTAAAAGGAGAGCCAGGATGGGAGGATTAATAGGCAAGATGCAAGTGGAAGAGAAGACGGTGTTAGGACCAAAGTGGAAGGAGAGCCAGGATCGGAGGTTTAGTAGGCAAGATGCTAGTGGAGCAGAAAACTGTGTTAGTACCAAAGTGGAAGGAGAGCCAGGATGGGAAGATTAGTAGGCAAGATGCTGGAGGAAGAGAAGACGGCGTTAGGACAAAAGTGGAAGGAGAGCCAGGATGTGAGGATTAGTAGGCAAGATGCTAGGTGAAGAGAAAACTGCGTTAGGACCAAAGTGGAAGGCGAGCCAGGATGTGAGAATTATTAGGCAAGATTCTGAAGAAAGAGAAGACGGTGTTAGGACCAGAAGTGGAAGGAGAGCCAGGATGGGAGGATTAGTAGGCAAAATGATAGTGGAAGAGAAAACTGTCTTAGGATGAGAAGTAAAAGGAGAGCCAGGATGGGAGGATTAATAGGCAAGATGCTAGTGCAAAGAGAAGACGGTGTTAGGATCAAAGTGGAAGGAGAGCGAGGATGGGAGGATTAGTAGGCAAGATGCTAGTGGAGGAAAAAACTGTGTGAGGACCAGAAGTGGAAGGAGAGCCGGATGTGAGGATTAGTAGAAAAGATGCTAGTGGAAGAGAAAACTGTGTTAGGATGAGAACAAGAAGGAGAACCAGGAGGGTAGGATTACTACGCAAGATACTAGTAGAAGAGAAGACGGTGTTAGGACCAGAAGTGGAAGGAGAGCCAGGATGTGAGGATTAGTAGGCAAGATGCTAGTGGAAGAGAAAACTGAGTTAGGATCAGAAGTAGAAGGAGAGCCAGGAGGAGAGGATTAGTAGGCAAGATGCTAGTGGAAGAGAAAACTGTGTTAGGATGAGAACAAGAAGGAGAACCAGGAGGGTAGGATTACTACGCAAGATACTAGTAGAAGAGAAGACGATGTTAGGGCCAAAGTGGAAGGAGAGCCAGGATGTGAGGATTTGTAGGCAAGATGCTAGGTGAAGAGAAGACGTTGTTAGGACCAGAAGTGGAAGGAGAGCCAGGATGTGAGGATTAGTAGGAGAGATGCTAGTCGAAGAGAAAACTGTGTTAGGATGAGAACAAGAAGGAGAACCAGGAGGGTGGGATTACTACGCAAGATACTAGTAGAAGAGAAGACGATGTTAGGACCAGAAGTGGAAGGAGAGCCAGGATGGTAAGATTAGAAGGAAAGATGCTAGTGGAAGAGAAGACGGTGTTAGGACCAGATGTGAAAGGAGAGCCAGGAGGGGAGGATTAATTGGAAAGATGCTAGTAGAAGAGAAGACGGTGATTGGACCAGAAGTAGAAGGAGAGCCAAGGGGGGAGGATTAGTAGGCAAAATGATAGTGGAAGAGAAAACTGTCTTAGGATGAGAAGTAAAAGGAGAGCCAGGATGGGAGGATTAATAGGCAAGATGCAAGTGAAAGAGAAGACGGTGTTAGGACCAAAGTGGAAGGAGAGCCAGGATCGGAGGTTTAGTAGGCAAGACGCTAGTGGAGGAAAAAACTGTGTGAGGACCAGAAGTGGAAGGAGAGCCAGGAGGGGAGATTAAGTAGGCAAGATGCTAGTGGAAGAGAAAACTGTGTTAGGATGAGAACAAGAAGGAGAACCAGGAGGGTAGGATTACTACGCAAGATACTAGTAGAAGATAAGACGATGTTAGGACCAGAAGTGGAAGGAGAACCAGGATGGTAAGATTAGAAAGCAAGATGCTAGTGGAAGAGAAGACGGTGTTAGGACCAGATGTGAAAGGAGAGCAAGGAGGGGATGATTAATTGGAAAGATGCTCGTAGAAGAGAAGACGGTGTTTGGACCAGAAGTAGAAGGAGAGCCAAGGGGGGAGGATTAGTAGGCAAAATGATAGTGGAAGAGAAAACTGTCTTAGGATGAGAAGTAAAAGGAGAGCCAGGATGGGAGGATTAATAGGCAAGATGCTAGTGCAAAGAGAAGACGGTGTTAGGATCAAAGTGGAAGGAGAGCCAGGATGGGAGGATTTGTAGGCAAGATGCTAGTGGAAGAAAAAACTGTGTGAGGACCAGAAGTGGAAGGAGAGCCAGGAGGAGAGGATTAGTAGACAAGATGCTAGTGAAAGAGAAAACTGTGTTAGGATGAGAACAAGAAGGAGAAACAGAAGGGTAGGATTACTACGCAAGATACTAGTAGAAGAGAAGACGATGTTAGGACCAGAAGTGGAAGGAGAGCCAGGATGGTAAGATTAGAAGGCAAGATCCTAGTGGAAGAGAAGACGGTGTTAGGACCAGATGTGAAAGGAGAGCCAGGAGGGGAAAATTAATTGGAAAGATGCTCGTAGAAGAGAAGACGGTGTTTCGACCAGAAGTAAAAGGAGAGCCAAGGGGGGAGGATTAGTAGGCAAAATGATAGTGGAAGAGAAAACTGTCTTAGGATGAGAAGTAAAAGGAGAGCCAGGATGGGAGGATTAATAGGCAAGATGCAAGTGGAAGAGAAGACGGTGTTAGGACCAAAGTGGAAGGAGAGCCAGGATCGGAGGTTTAGTAGGCAAGATGCTAGTGGAGCAGAAAACTGTGTAAGGACCAAAGTGGAAGGAGAGCCAGGATGGGAAGATTAGTAGGCAAGATGCTGGAGGAAGAGAAGACGGTGTTAGTACCAAAGTGGAAGGAGAGCCAGGATGGGAAGATTAGTAGGCAAGATGCTGGAGGAAGAGAAGACGGCGTTAGGACAGAAGTGGAAGGAGAGCCAGGATGTGAGGATTAGTAGGCAAGATGCTAGGTGAAGAGAAAACTGCGTTAGGACCAAAGTGGAAGGCGAGCCAGGATGTGAGAATTATTAGGCAAGATTCTGAAGAAAGAGAAGACGGTGTTAGGACCAGAAGTGGAAGGAGAGCCAGGATGGGAGGATTAGTAGGCAAAATGATAGTGGAAGAGAAAACTGTCTTAGGATGAGAAGTAAAAGGAGAGCCAGGATGGGAGGATTAATAGGCAAGATGCTAGTGCAAAGAGAAGACGGTGTTAGGATCAAAGTGGAAGGAGAGCGAGGATGGGAGGATTAGTAGGCAAGATGCTAGTGGAGGAAAAAACTGTGTGAGGACCAGAAGTGGAAGGAGAGCCGGATGTAAGGATTAGTAGAAAAGATGCTAGTGGAAGAGAAAACTGTGTTAGGATGAGAACAAGAAGGAGAACCAGGAGGGTAGGATTACTACGCAAGATACTAGTAGAAGAGAAGACGGTGTTAGGACCAGAAGTGGAAGGAGAGCCAGGATGTGAGGATTAGTAGGCAAGATGCTAGTGGAAGAGAAAACTGAGTTAGGATCAGAAGTAGAAGGAGAGCCAGGAGGGGAGATTAAGTAGGCAAGATGCTAGTGGAAGAGAAAACTGTGTTAGGATGAGAACAAGAAGGAGAACCAGGAGGGTAGGATTACTACGCAAGATACTAGTAGAAGAGAAGACGATGTTAGGGCCAAAGTGGAAGGAGAGCCAGGATGTGAGGATTTGTAGGCAAGATGCTAGGTGAAGAGAAGACGGTGTTAGGACCAGAAGTGGAAGGAGAGCCAGGATGTGAGGATTAGTAGGAGAGATGCTAGTCGAAGAGAAAACTGTGTTAGGATGAGAACAAGAAGGATAACCAGGAGGGTGGGATTACTACGCAAGATACTAGTAGAAGAGAAGACGATGTTAGGACCAGAAGTGGAAGGAGAGCCAGGATGGTAAGATTAGAAGGAAAGATGCTAGTGGAAGAGAAGACGGTGTTAGGACCAGATGTGAAAGGAGAGCCAGGAGGGGAGGATTAATTGGAAAGATGCTAGTAGAAGAGAAGACGGTGATTGGACCAGAAGTAGAAGGAGAGCCAAGGGGGGAGGATTAGTAGGCAAAATGATAGTGGAAGAGAAAACTGTGTCAGGATGAGAAGTAGAAGGAGAGCCAGGAGGGTAGGATTAGTAAGCAAGATACTAGTAGAAGAGAAGACGGTGTTGGGACCAAAGTGGAAAGAGAGCCAGGATGTGAGGATTAGTAGGCAAGATGCTAGGTGAAGAGAAGACGGCGTTAGGACAAAAGTGGAAGGAGAGCCAGGATGTGAGGATTAGTAGGCAAGATGCTAGGTGAAGAGAAAACTGCGTTAGGACCAAAGTGGAAGGCGAGCCAGGATGTGAGAATTATTAGGCAAGATTCTGAAGAAAGAGAAGACGGTGTTAGGACCAGAAGTGGAAGGAGAGCCAGGATGGGAGGATTAGTAGGCAAAATGATAGTGGAAGAGAAAACTGTCTTAGGATGAGAAGTAAAAGGAGAGCCAGGATGGGAGGATTAATAGGCAAGATGCTAGTGCAAAGAGAAGACGGTGTTAGGATCAAAGTGGAAGGAGAGCGAGGATGGGAGGATTAGTAGGCAAGATGCTAGTGGAGGAAAAAACTGTGTGAGGACCAGAAGTGGAAGGAGAGCCGGATGTGAGGATTAGTAGAAAAGATGCTAGTGGAAGAGAAAACTGTGTTAGGATGAGAACAAGAAGGAGAACCAGGAGGGTAGGATTACTACGCAAGATACTAGTAGAAGAGAAGACGGTGTTAGGACCAGAAGTGGAAGGAGAGCCAGGATGTGAGGATTAGTAGGCAAGATGCTAGTGGAAGAGAAAACTGAGTTAGGATCAGAAGTAGAAGGAGAGCCAGGAGGAGAGGATTAGTAGGCAAGATGCTAGTGGAAGAGAAAACTGTGTTAGGATGAGAACAAGAAGGAGAACCAGGAGGGTAGGATTACTACGCAAGATACTAGTAGAAGAGAAGACGATGTTAGGGCCAAAGTGGAAGGAGAGCCAGGATGTGAGGATTTGTAGGCAAGATGCTAGGTGAAGAGAAGACGGTGTTAGGACCAGAAGTGGAAGGAGAGCCAGGATGTGAGGATTAGTAGGAGAGATGCTAGTCGAAGAGAAAACTGTGTTAGGATGAGAACAAGAAGGAGAACCAGGAGGGTGGGATTACTACGCAAGATACTAGTAGAAGAGAAGACGATGTTAGGACCAGAAGTGGAAGGAGAGCCAGGATGGTAAGATTAGAAGGAAAGATGCTAGTGGAAGAGAAGACGGTGTTAGGACCAGATGTGAAAGGAGAGCCAGGAGGGGAGGATTAATTGGAAAGATGCTAGTAGAAGAGAAGACGGTGATTGGACCAGAAGTAGAAGGAGAGCCAAGGGGGGAGGATTAGTAGGCAAAATGATAGTGGAAGAGAAAACTGTCTTAGGATGAGAAGTAAAAGGAGAGCCAGGATGGGAGGATTAATAGGCAAGATGCAAGTGAAAGAGAAGACGGTGTTAGGACCAAAGTGGAAGGAGAGCCAGGATCGGAGGTTTAGTAGGCAAGATGCTAGTGGAGGAAAAAACTGTGTGAGGACCAGAAGTGGAAGGAGAGCCAGGAGGGGAGATTAAGTAGGCAAGATGCTAGTGGAAGAGAAAACTGTGTTAGGATGAGAACAAGAAGGAGAACCAGGAGGGTAGGATTACTACGCAAGATACTAGTAGAAGATAAGACGATGTTAGGACCAGAAGTGGAAGGAGAACCAGGATGGTAAGATTAGAAAGCAAGATGCTAGTGGAAGAGAAGACGGTGTTAGGACCAGATGTGAAAGGAGAGCAAGGAGGGGATGATTAATTGGAAAGATGCTCGTAGAAGAGAAGACGGTGTTTGGACCAGAAGTAGAAGGAGAGCCAAGGGGGGAGGATTAGTAGGCAAAATGATAGTGGAAGAGAAAACTGTCTTAGGATGAGAAGTAAAAGGAGAGCCAGGATGGGAGGATTAATAGGCAAGATGCTAGTGCAAAGAGAAGACGGTGTTAGGATCAAAGTGGAAGGAGAGCCAGGATGGGAGGATTTGTAGGCAAGATGCTAGTGGAGGAAAAAACTGTGTGAGGACCAGAAGTGGAAGGAGAGCCAGGAGGAGAGGATTAGTAGACAAGATGCTAGTGAAAGAGAAAACTGTGTTAGGATGAGAACAAGAAGGAGAAACAGAAGGGTAGGATTACTACGCAAGATACTAGTAGAAGAGAAGACGATGTTAGGACCAGAAGTGGAAGGAGAGCCAGGATGGTAAGATTAGAAGGCAAGATCCTAGTGGAAGAGAAGACGGTGTTAGGACCAGATGTGAAAGGAGAGCCAGGAGGGGAAAATTAATTGGAAAGATGCTCGTAGAAGAGAAGACGGTGTTTCGACCAGAAGTAAAAGGAGAGCCAAGGGGGGAGGATTAGTAGGCAAAATGATAGTGGAAGAGAAAACTGTCTTAGGATGAGAAGTAAAAGGAGAGCCAGGATGGGAGGATTAATAGGCAAGATGCAAGTGGAAGAGAAGACGGTGTTAGGACCAAAGTGGAAGGAGAGCCAGGATCGGAGGTTTAGTAGGCAAGATGCTAGTGGAGCAGAAAACTGTGTAAGGACCAAAGTGGAAGGAGAGCCAGGATGGGAAGATTAGTAGGCAAGATGCTGGAGGAAGAGAAGACGGTGTTAGTACCAAAGTGGAAGGAGAGCCAGGATGGGAAGATTAGTAGGCAAGATGCTGGAGGAAGAGAAGACGGCGTTAGGACAAAAGTGGAAGGAGAGCCAGGATGTGAGGATTAGTAGGCAAGATGCTAGGTGAAGAGAAAACTGCGTTAGGACCAAAGTGGAAGGCGAGCCAGGATGTGAGAATTATTAGGCAAGATTCTGAAGAAAGAGAAGACGGTGTTAGGACCAGAAGTGGAAGGAGAGCCAGGATGGGAGGATTAGTAGGCAAAATGATAGTGGAAGAGAAAACTGTCTTAGGATGAGAAGTAAAAGGAGAGCCAGGATGGGAGGATTAATAGGCAAGATGCTAGTGCAAAGAGAAGACGGTGTTAGGATCAAAGTGGAAGGAGAGCGAGGATGGGAGGATTAGTAGGCAAGATGCTAGTGGAGGAAAAAACTGTGTGAGGACCAGAAGTGGAAGGAGAGCCGGATGTGAGGATTAGTAGAAAAGATGCTAGTGGAAGAGAAAACTGTGTTAGGATGAGAACAAGAAGGAGAACCAGGAGGGTAGGATTACTACGCAAGATACTAGTAGAAGAGAAGACGGTGTTAGGACCAGAAGTGGAAGGAGAGCCAGGATGTGAGGATTAGTAGGCAAGATGCTAGTGGAAGAGAAAACTGAGTTAGGATCAGAAGTAGAAGGAGAGCCAGGAGGAGAGGATTAGTAGGCAAGATGCTAGTGGAAGAGAAAACTGTGTTAGGATGAGAACAAGAAGGAGAACCAGGAGGGTAGGATTACTACGCAAGATACTAGTAGAAGAGAAGACGATGTTAGGGCCAAAGTGGAAGGAGAGCCAGGATGTGAGGATTTGTAGGCAAGATGCTAGGTGAAGAGAAGACGGTGTTAGGACCAGAAGTGGAAGGAGAGCCAGGATGTGAGGATTAGTAGGAGAGATGCTAGTCGAAGAGAAAACTGTGTTAGGATGAGAACAAGAAGGAGAACCAGGAGGGTGGGATTACTACGCAAGATACTAGTAGAAGAGAAGACGATGTTAGGACCAGAAGTGGAAGGAGAGCCAGGATGGTAAGATTAGAAGGAAAGATGCTAGTGGAAGAGAAGACGGTGTTAGGACCAGATGTGAAAGGAGAGCCAGGAGGGGAGGATTAATTGGAAAGATGCTAGTAGAAGAGAAGACGGTGATTGGACCAGAAGTAGAAGGAGAGCCAAGGGGGGAGGATTAGTAGGCAAAATGATAGTGGAAGAGAAAACTGTCTTAGGATGAGAAGTAAAAGGAGAGCCAGGATGGGAGGATTAATAGGCAAGATGCAAGTGAAAGAGAAGACGGTGTTAGGACCAAAGTGGAAGGAGAGCCAGGATCGGAGGTTTAGTAGGCAAGATGCTAGTGGAGGAAAAAACTGTGTGAGGACCAGAAGTGGAAGGAGAGCCAGGAGGGGAGATTAAGTAGGCAAGATGCTACTGGAAGAGAAAACTGTGTTAGGATGAGAACAAGAAGGAGAACCAGGAGGGTAGGATTACTACGCAAGATACTAGTAGAAGATAAGACGATGTTAGGACCAGAAGTGGAAGGAGAACCAGGATGGTAAGATTAGAAAGCAAGATGCTAGTGGAAGAGAAGACGGTGTTAGGACCAGATGTGAAAGGAGAGCAAGGAGGGGATGATTAATTGGAAAGATGCTCGTAGAAGAGAAGACGGTGTTTGGACCAGAAGTAGAAGGAGAGCCAAGGGGGGAGGATTAGTAGGCAAAATGATAGTGGAAGAGAAAACTGTCTTAGGATGAGAAGTAAAAGGAGAGCCAGGATGGGAGGATTAATAGGCAAGATGCTAGTGCAAAGAGAAGACGGAGTTAGGACCAAAGTGGAAGGAGAGCCAGGATCGGAGGTTCAGTAGGCAAGATGCTAGTGGAGGAAAAAACTGTGTGAGGACCAGAAGTGGAAGGAGAGCCAGGATGGGAGGATTAGTAGGCAAGATGCTAGTGGAGCAGAAAACTGTGTAAGGACCAAAGTGGAAGGAGAGCCAGGATGGGAAGATTAGTAGGCAAGATGCTGGAGGAAGAGAAGACGGTGTTAGTACCAAAGTGGAAGGAGATCCAGGATGGGAAGATTAGTAGGCAAGATGGTGGAGGAAGAGAAGACGGCGTTAGGACAAAAGTGGAAGGAGAGCCAGGATGTGAGGATTAGTAGGCAAGATGCTAGGTGAAGAGAAACCTGCGTTAGGACCAAAGTGGAAGGCGAGCCAGGATGTGAGAATTATTAGGCAAGATTCTGAAGAAAGAGAAGACGGTGTTAGGACCAGAAGTGGAAGGAGAGCCAGGATGGGAGGATTAGTAGGCAAGATGCTAGTGGAAGAGAAAACTGTGTTAGGACCAGAAGTAGAAGGAGAGCGAAGAGGGGAGGATTAGTAAGCAAAATGATAGTGGAAGAGAAAACTGTGTTAGGACCAGAAGTAGAAGGAGAGCCAAGGGGGGAGGATTAGTAGGCAAAATGCTAGTCGAAGAGAAAACTGTGTTAGGACCAAAGTGGAAGGAGAGCCAGGATGTGAGAATTATTAGGCAAGATGCTGAAGGAAGAGAAGACGGTGTTAGGACCAGAAGTAGAAGGAGAGCCAGGAGGGGAGATTAAGTAGGCAAGATGCTAGTGGAAGAGAAAACTGTGTTAGGACCAAAAGTAGAAGGAGAGCCAAGAGGGGAGGATTAGTAGGCAAAATGATAGTGGAAGAGAAAACTGTCTTAGGATGAGAAGTAAAAGGAGAGCCAGGATGGGAGGATTAATAGGCAAGATGCTAGTGCAAAGAGAAGACGGAGTTAGGACCAAAGTGGAAGGAGAGCCAGGATAGGAGGATTAGTAGGCAAGATGCTAGTGGAGGAGAAAACTGTGTGAGGACCAGCAGTGGAAGGAGAGCCGGATGTGAGAATTATTAGGCAAGATGCTGAAGAAAGAGAAGACGGTGTTAGGACCAGAAGTGGAAGGAGAGCCAGGATGGGAGCATTAGTAGGCAAGATGCTAGTGGAGGAGAAAACTGTGTGAGGACCAGCAGTGGAAGGAGAGCCGGATGTGAGAATTATTAGGCAAGATGCTGAAGAAAGAGAAGACGGTGTTAGGACCAGAAGTGGAAGGAGAGCCAGGATGTGAGGATTAGTAGGCAAGATGCTAGTCGAAGAGAAAACTGTGTTAGGACGAGAAGTAGAAGGAGAGCCAAGAGGGGAGGATTAGCAGGCAAAATGATAGTGGAAGAGAAAACTGTCTTAGGATGAGAAGTAAAAGGAGAGCCAGGATGGGAGGATTAATAGGCAAGATGCTAGTGCAAAGAGAAGACGGAGTTAGGATCAAAGTGGAAGGAGAGCCAGGATGGGAGGATTAGTAGGCAAGATGCTAGTGCAAAGAGAAGACGGAGTTAGGATCAAAGTGGAAGGAGAGCCAGGATGGGAGGATTAATAGGCAAGATGCTAGTGCAAAGAGAAGACGGAGTTAGGATCAAAGTGGAAGGAGAGCCAGGATGGGAGGATTAATAGGCAAGATGCTAGTGGAAGAGAAAACTGTGTTAGGACCAGAAGTAGAAGGAGAGCCAAGGGGGGAGGATTAGTAGGCAAAATGATAGTGGAAGAGAAAACTGTCTTAGGATGAGAAGTAAAATGAGAGCCAGGTTGGGAGGATTAATAGGCAAGATGCTAGTGCAAAGAGAAGACGGAGTTAGGACCAAAGTGGAAGGAGAGCCAGGATGGGAGGATTAGTAGGCAAGATGTTAGTGGAAGAGAAAACTGTGTTAGGACCAGAAGTAGAAGGAGAGCCAGGATGGGAGGATTAGTAGGAAAGATGCTAGGTGAAGAGAAGACAGTGTTAGGGCCAAAGTGGAAGGAGAGCCAGGAGGGGAGGATTAATCGGCAAGATGCTAGTGGAAGAGAAAACTGTCTTAAGCTGTTAGGAAGGATATAGTAGGTGGTGTTTGGAAGGATATAGTAGGTGGTGTTAGGAAGGATATAGTAGGTGGTATTAGGAAGGATATAGTAGGTGGTATTAGGAAGGATATAGTAGGTGGTGTTAGTAAGGATATAGTAGGTGGTATTAGGAAGGATATAGTAGGTGGTGTTAGGAAGGATATAGTAGGTGGTGTTAGGAAGGATATAGTAGGTGGTATTAGGAAGGATACAGTAGGTGGTATTAGGAAGGTTATAAGAGGTGGTGTTAGGAAGGATATTGTAGGTGGTGTTAGGAAGGATATATAGTATTAGTAAGGTTATTGAAGGTGGTATTGGAAATAATGTAGAAGGCAGTATTAGGAAGGATATAGAAGATGGAATAAGGGGAGAAATAAAGAGTTCAATTCAATTAGTCCCGTAACAGGCCACGAGGGCCCTGAGGGGCTTATACTGCAGAGGTATCTGATTCATGACCATACGGCTCACTAGGGAGATAGTGTGGTCATATTAGGAAGGATATTGAAGGTGATAATATGATGGACATTGAAGGTGGTATTAGTATGGATATAAAAGGTGGTATTAGGAAGTATATAGAAGGTGGTATTTGGAAGGATATAGAAGGTGGTATTAGGAAGTATATAGGAGGTGGTAATAGAAAGGATAAAGAAGATGGGTCTAGGAAGGATACAGGAGGTGGTATTAGGAAGGATATAGTAGGTGGTATTAGGAAGGTTATAAGAGGTGGTGTTAGGAAGGATATAGTAGGTGGTATTAGGAAGGATATAGTAGGTGGTACTACTAGGAAGGATATAGTAGGTGGTATTAGGAAGGTTATAAGAGGTGGTGTTAGGAAGGATATAGGAGGTGGTAATAGAAAGGATATAGAAGATGGGTCTAGGAAGGATATAGGAGGTGGTATTAGGAAGGATATAGAAGGTGGTATTAGGAAGGATATTGAAGGTGGTATTAGGAAGGATGTAGAAAGTGGTATTAGGAAGGATATAGGAAGTGGTATTTGGAATCGTATAGAAGGTGTTATTGGGAAGGATATATAATGTGGAATTAGGAATGAAAAAGGAGGTAGTATAAGGAAGGGTGCTATAAAGAAGGGTGTAGAATGTCGTATAAGGAAGGATATAGGAAGTGATATTAAGAAGGATATTGAAGATAGAATTAGGAAGTGTTTAAAAGGTGGAATAAGTAAGGATCTAGGAGGCGGTAGTAGGAAGGAAATACAAGGATTATGAAGGATATAGTGGGTGGTATTAGGAAGGATATAGACAGTAGTATTAATAGGGGCATAGAATGATGTGGTATTAAGGAGGATGTAGGAGGTGGCATTAGGAAGGATATTGAAGGTGATATTGGTAAGGGCGGTGAAGAGGGTATTAGGAGAGAAATAAGACAGTTGTATTAGGAAGGGTATAGGAAGTAGTATTAGAAAGGGCATAGTAGCTGGTATAGGAAATGATAAATAACGTAGTACTAGGAATTATATAGAAGGTGGTGTTAGGAAGGATGAAGAAGGTGGTATTAGGAAGTATATAGGAGGCAGTATTAGGACGCGTTTAAAGGTTAAAATTAGGAAGGATTAAGGAAGTGCCATTAGGAAGGATACAGTAGGTGGTATAAGAAAGATTATAGAATGTGGTATCGGGAAGGGTGCAAAAGGTGGTATTAGAAATTATATAGGATGTGGTATTTAGAAGGACATAGGAAGAGTAGTGAAGGTGGTATAAGTAAGGGTATAATAAAAGGGGGGTTTAGAAATTAATTAGGAGGTGGTATTAGGAATAATAGAAGGATATAGACGGTAGTATTAGTAAGAGTATTGGAGGTGGTAAAAGGGGAGAAATAAAGAGTGGTATTAGGAAATATATAGGAAGTAGTAAAAAGAAACATATTTAAGGTGGTATTAGGAAGGATATTGAAGCTGGTATTAAGAAGGATATAGAAGGTCGTATAAGGAAGGACATAGGAAGTGCTATTTGGAATGGTATAGAAGGTGGTATTGGGGAGGATATATGAGGTGGAATTAGGAATGATAACGGAGGTAGTATAAGGAAGGAAATAGAATGTGCTATTAAGAAGGATATAGAAGGTGGTATAAGGGTAGATTGATAGATTGTGGTATTAAGAAGGATACAGGAAGTGGTATAAGGGTAGATTGATAGATTGTGGTATTAAGAAAGATACAGGAAGTGGTATCGGTAAGGCTCATGTCAACAGGAAAGAGAGAAGAGTCTTGTCCAGATCAGGAAGATGTACCTCTGCACTTGAGGATTTTTATGGACGAATGGAGGAAGATGCCCGGAGTCCAGAGGAAGAACATAATGCGCAAGAGAAGCCAGACACGCACAGAAGCAGAAGCAGGGTCCGCAAAGCACAATAATGATTAAAATGGTAACAAGATTCCCAGGGATAAGGTAGATTTCACTCCCTTGCCGGATAAGGAGGAGGGAAAGAGGCCAAAAATTGATGATCAGAGGTCCAGCTCGGCTTCGAAGGTGACCATCAGGAATTTGGAGTATCCTGACGGTGCATTGGCAGAGGAGTTCATGGAGCATTTGCAGTCTGCACTGATGTACAGAATAACAGGACTGACACCTGATAGCGTGAGAGTACTTCAAAATTCTGAAGATCAGAGAAGAAGCATTGGTCATCAGTTGCATTGATAAGATCTCAAAGGAATGACTTGAAGTACAGAGGAAGATAATTTGAGTGTTCATCCCCAAGGCGGTGAGGAATGCGGATAGTGCACTGGAACATCAGAGCTCAGAACGCTCTTGAGACGCGTAAATGGAAGGTACTGCCAGGAGGGACAAAGAAGTAGCCGAGGTGGATGTACCTGGTTGCCTTCATTCCTGATTCTCACCTCAAGGTAACTTAGAGCAGAGGTGGGAAGGTGTGTCATGGCTTTCACTGGAGGTGAATGTCAAGAAGAAGGAGAAGAAGAAGAAGAAGAAGAAGGAAACAGTGGATGAGATTGAGGTGGAGGAGCCTTAAACTACGGAGGTAGAGGAAGGTGATGGTCGGGAGGTCTGCTTCGGGTAGGCAGCCGTCCAAACCTTAACGGAGTATAATATGCTCATTAGAAAGTTTAAAAGACAGTCATGGAGAGACTGTCCTCCATGCTGGGCTCTGTGAGCAAATCGTAGGAGTGAATATGGGGGCGGGGGTTCATAATGCATTGGCTAAAAGCGGCACAGATTGCGAACTGAGGTCCCTCAGATGGGCCGATAGTAGCACAATCAGTACTCAACAAACACCGAAGGTATTGCTAAAAGTACACATTCCAAGATGTGTACGGCACAAAGATCAGGTTAAACGAGTTGGTTGGATGAAGACAAAACCCAAATGGAAACAGGCCTATAGAATTATAACTCCACAGGCAGTTAAATAGGCTATCATGTCCTTTGATCCTTATAAATCACCTGGATGTGATGGGATATCCGGCCTTGTTGCAGAAGGGACTAGAACACCTGATCAGTCCATTAATTAGGCTATTCAGGAGTAGTTTAGGCTGGAGATATATTCCAGGCAGATGGAAGGAGGTAAGGGTGGTTTTCATACCAAAACCAGAGAAACCTACGTATGAGGAGGCGAAAGCTTTCAGACCAATATGCCTATCCTCCTTTCTACTGAAGACAATGGAGAAGATCGTAAATAAGCATTTGGGGATGACTAATCCTCGGGCTGGTAACCTGAAATATCAGCATTCCTATCAGAAGGGAAAATCATGTGAATCAGCGTTACATACGGTAGTAAGAGAGATTGAGGACTACTTACGCGTAAAGGCAATAGCCCTAGGAGCATTCCTAGATATTGAAGGGGCTTTTGATAATACATCGGTTGATGTGGTCTCTGCCGCTTTGAAGGTCTTTGGGACAGAAAGGTGTATCACAGAATGGGTGAAATGCATGCTAAGTAATAACGATAATAATACATGCTACTAAAGGGAGCGGAAGCATCAAGGTCAACAGGGTGCCCGCAAGGAGGAGTGCTGTCACCACTGATATGGAGTACAGTGGTGGACTCATTACTGGCGAGACTCAATGATGCAGGATTCAAGGCCAAGGGTATGCAGATGACAGAGCTATTATCATTAAAGGCAAGGTACAGTCGGTATTGACAAACTTAATGGAGAATCCACTAAGGATCACATCAGACTGGTGCAATGAGAAGACAAGTCATGGAGGACAGTCTCTCCATGACTGTCTTTTAAACTTTCTAATGAGCATATTATATTCCATTAAGGCTTGGACGGCTGCCTACCCGAAGCAGACCTCCTGACCATCACCTATGAACTAACTGCAGGAACTAATAGAGCCATAGGACAATGGAAAATGTGCACCCTGCAAAGGTGGGGTTATGAGTCAGGTTTTAATCTAATCCAGTAGGAAGTAGAGGAAATCTAATAATCCCATGCTGAGGTGCTTGGTCAGAACTCAACAGGCCTTTCACCAGTTTGTGCTTCTGGTCTGGTGCTCTTCCTTGAGTCTCACTTGTTCGCGCTCAAGCATTGTCTGGCAAAAAGTATCACATTTTACTTCTCGTTGTGTGCACTTTAGTGACCAGAAGTGTTTATTTTCACGTTTATAGTTAATTATTTTAGAAAACAGCATAAGCGATGGATGAAGACGGACACAGGTATTTATCTGTAACCAATTATGAAACAAATTATTCAATAGAACAAGATCAGCTAATGCCTGGTCCAAGTACATCAGTGGCTTCAATGCTACGAATTACATTACTTGACGGTACGTTTTTTAAATATTTGCCAGAAGAGTCTACATTGCTCATTGTCATGGGATTGTGTACTAAATGTTTACCTATGATTACTAAAGTAAGGGGATTTGATAATTGTACATCCAATTTGTTAAGCCATCTGAAAAGAAAACATATCAACATATCGTTAATGAATACAAAATGTATTTAAGCGAAGAATGAAAGTAAAAAACATAAACATCTGTCAACAAAAAATATCGATCCCTTGAAACTGTGAAAGATTTCAAGACATGTTCGCAAGAAAATTTAGATAAAAATATTGTTGAATTTTTTATTGATTAAATGATACCATTGAGGTCTGCAGAAAATTCATATTTTTTAAATATATTCAAGGACTTGTAGATTAGTAAATTCGGTTTAAATATTATAAGTCGGCGAAGTTTGGGGCGGGGAATACATAATTGTTATGAAAACCAATTATCAGCAATGAAATCCGAATTACTTGATGTTGACTACGTATGCACAACTATTGACATCTGATCAGGAAAAAAGAGAAGCTACTAGGTAGCTTCTCTTTTTGGCCCATTGTATGTCGAAAGACCTGAAACAAATTTCAAGAGCTCTACTGGCTTGTCAACAATTCAAGGGAACCCATAGTTTTGACCATTTAAGTGATGTTATCAAAAAAATCTATGCAGAATTTGGATTAAGCTCAAATAAGCTACTTGCATCGGTTACTGATAACGCCAGTAATTTTGTAAAGGCATTTAACATGATTGGTTTTCAATCTACAAACATTAGGTGCAGTGAGAATGAAAAGACAGCTGAAATTGACACTAGGTCAATACCGGTGGAATAATTGAAGATGTATTGAAACATACACTTACAACACCCTCCAACAAATTGAAGATATTCCAGAAACAAATTCACAATTACATCGAGCTTTGAATATAAGCAAACCAATAAAATATATAGAATTTGATTATTTAAAAGAGTATTTAACATGTTCAGCGCCAGTAGCAGAAGCACTGGATATAATGTAAAGTGAGAATAACATTTTTTTTTTTAATTTTGCTCTTTAAGCATTAAAAAAGAAATTGCAGAAAATTAAGCAAAAAGCAACTTTAATTTATTGTCAAACATTGATTGAGACTTACATTGCTAGTATTAACCAGATTTAAAAAATACTTTGTCTTTAATACTTCTATAGCGGAATGTGCACCAATTGCTGCTCTGTCCAATCCACAATTTAAGAACAAGTGGCTATGTATGATAGAAAAAAAAAGATCGTAATAAAATTTTGCAAATTATTAAAAAAATAATTTCGAATGAAATAATTGAAGAACTACAAAATCCATCAAGAAAGGAAAAGTTTTTTAGACTTTAATTCTGATTCAGTCTCTGAGCAAAAGAATATTTTCGTGCTTTCAGTTTCCAGCGACACAAAACTTCCCTGACAAAAGCTGAATTATTGATGCTACACTTATTTGCCGAAGAAATCGAAGCACTACACTTACTACACAAGTACCCAGAGATAAAGAAAGTCTTTATTAAGTACAACACACCGCTACCAGCATCTGCAGCAGCCAAGAGGCTGTTCTTATTCGCTATGATGACGCATTTACCAAGGGCAAATAAAATAAGTGATAAAATGTTTGAAAAGAGAGTGGTTTTAAAGCACAATTTGAAAAAATGATTTAGCATTATTTTTTTTTGTATATTAGTTTGAATATAAGAAGTTATTCCTGCATCCTACTGGTTCTAACACGAATAGATTACTTTTCTGGCAGCGATCTATTAAATGAAGTATGGTAAATGTGAAGAGGAAGGATCGGATCCTAAATGCGACAATAAGGAAGGGACCTGGACCGGCAGATATATCTTCATAAGTTACTTCACTTAAGTGGTCATGGGCATGACATCTGATGAGGAGGTAAGACGAAAGATGGTCTGAAGAGGGGACAAGGTGGACGACATTTGACCTGAAACGAAATAGGGGCAGACAAGTCAAAAAGTGGAGAGACTATTTCACTGCTATGGTGGAGATTGGTGACAGATCACCAGGCCAAGAAAACTAAAGGAACAGAGATCATAGTGACTTCCACTTCCCTTTAGGCTGGAAGTGTAGGCTAATACTCATGAAAAGGAAAGTCTTTGGAGATATTTGTTGTTGTCTAGCATTTAAATGTGCAAGAGACTTGTCTTTGAACAATGAGTCATGCCGGTCATATGCTATGGATGCCAAACATGGTCTCTTATCAAGGCTCAGGAAAGTAAATTTCAAATATGGCAGCGTTCGACAGAAAGATGTATTCTGAACGTACTAAGGAGGCAGAAAATAGAAAATACACATATAAGGGCACTGACAGGCATGAAGGACGTCTTACTGTAACAAGAGGAACAAGTGGATCTGGGGAAAATGACAGATGGGCGAAGCGGGCCACTAAGTGGATCCCATATGGACAGAAGAGGGGAAGGGCAGGGCAACATAAAAGATGGACTGATTTAATGCGGAACAAGGCGGGTGCTGAGTGGATGAGGACTGCCAAGGACAGGAGCAGATGGAACGAGATCTGGAAGAAGGAGAAGGAAAACAGAGCGGACTCCACTTCCCGATAGGACTAGTCCCCGTTGGAAGTCAAGACAAATAGACCAGAAATCTAGGAGGCCCTACAGAAATAGTCACTTCAGATATGTAAACAAATCTTAAACAGGAGTATTATATTTTTATTTATTTATTTAAGGCAAAATTATTTATTTATTAATCAATTGTATTTATTTAATGATTTATTATGACTAATCTGTAAATAAAGGCTATATCAATTCATCATTTAAATGTTTTATTTTGTATTATTTTATTACATAATTATTTAATTTATAAAATTGTTGTAAACTTGTAACTGTAAAAAATTGTAAATATTTCTTAATGAAATAAAAGGCTATTTCGTTCATTCAAGTGGGTATTATTGTATGTTTGTTTGTTTTTTAATAATAATAAAATCTCAATACAAGCTGTTTCCTGTTCCTGAATGAGGATCGTTACCTAGTTCCTGATTAAAAAGTTAATTGTTTGCTCGGAGGATTGAAAAATGAATTGATTGATGCCCAACTCTTGTATAAAGCTAAGCTTGTGAAGGGATGCAGCCAACGGCAAGGAGAGACTTTTTTACTTGTAATGAATATCCATCCTTATCACTTTTATTAACCATTTCCATAAAAGAATATATGCTTTTTTCTTAAAAAATAATTTTCTTATATTCAATTCTCATTTGAATAAATGTTAACCTTTCTATGAGTTAACACTTTCGCTGTGGCAGCTGTAAAAGTGAATCCACTCCATTTACAAGCCTTTTGAATCTAATGGGAAAAGTAATGGAGGAGTGTCCATCCGAAGGGGCACTCATAAGCGGGTCCTTCTGGAAGGACATCCGCAGCCAAAGTGTTAATGAGGGTTAGCTCAGTGGTAGAGCACTCGACCAATATGCTGGAGGATTTGGGTTCAAAACTAGGGCATGCACTGAAAATTTTATCTTCTAGTGTCGTTGTTTGAGGGTTGCATCAGACCGTCCCTAGGCCCACCCAGCCTTTAATTAATTTATTCATGGCTACTTGCATAGGAGAAAATAAGGCAGCCGGAGCATAGCCCTGACTAAACATACCTCTACAGTATGAGCCCTTGTGGCCTGTTACAGGACTGATTTTTTATTTTATTTTATGGGAGTATGAATTGTATATTGTAACTTCGATATTTCAAGAGCAAATTTCAGATTCCAAATAATAATTAAATTCCTTAGAATAGTTAGGTTAGGACGGATATCTCTTAAGATACCCGTCCTAACCTTCACACATATTGCATTAGTTATTTCCCAGCATATACACAGTCTGAAGAAGTATCCTGATAGATAACTCTTTAGGTGATTGTCATATTTCCTTGAGTAATTGGGATTATATCTTAGGACCATATAATTAATGAATGAACATTTCTTAAGAAACGATCGAATGGTGTTATTCGACCATTGAAAGCAGGTTTTACACATCAAAATATTAAGAAACTATCTTATTGATCAAAAGCCTCATACATTGACTATTAGATAATAGAAAATATGCTTTACATACAGATCGTTCATAACGTTGTGCCCATCCTGAAGCAAGTCGAGGACTACTTTCTTCCCTCTATTTAGCTTACCGAGTATTTTATTAAGGACTCCTACAAATAGCTCTCGAGTCCTTAAATAGTGATGTACAAGATCGCCTTCCTTTTCTAAGGCTATATAGAGAGATTCTATTTCAGCAAGGTCCTGCAATGAGTTAGAATAATCTTTGAATCGATTCCTGCTTCAAACTATTAGTGATAATGTCTTTATGAAAGTATCAAATCACCCCATAAGTAATGTCAGTGGACTGTAGAATGTGTGGATCCAAGTTTTACTGTTAGCTCTTCGACTGTTACAACAGGATTTTCTTCTACAGTAGCCTGCAGGAGTTGGTAGTCAAGCTCTGTTGCTAGACCTGTACGAGGCTCGTCTTCAAGCTTGCCGCTTGAATTCATTCAAACCACTGCTGAACTTGTCGCTCACTAAAGACATTTTCGCCATATATTTCTACAAGTTTTCGATAGGTTGAAGCAGCATTTTTTTCCTTTATTGAATTCCCAAAGCATAAAATGGGGTCAGAGATGTCTTGGGAGATCCATTTCAAATGAAATTTCACCAACCAAAACATAATAAATGATAAATAGAACAAATATAAACAAAAATAAATTGAAAAGAAGGGATTAGCAATATAAAAATAAACAGATAGAATATTAAAAACTGACATTACTTATGGGATCAGCTGATATTTTGCAAGACTTAAAAAAATAATCATTTAATTACCTCTAGGTAGCGTTGCTTTAGCGTTTTTCTTGTATGGAGCTTTTTCTCGGGGTATAAATGGTATTCTACTTCATCGAAGTAGGTCGGCTGTGTAACCATGTATTTGTCTTTAGCTTTTCTATCGAAGTATGTCTGAGTCATTCTTACATGCAGTTTTTCTAAACAAACACCATTTTCAGCAATCTTAGTGTTAAGGAGTTTATACAGAGCTTGAGCATCACTGAAAACATGATCCCAAAACATCTGAAATTTAAGTTAAATTTTGTTACGATTGAAAAATAAATTGGAAGCACACGTTATGATAATGGGGGAAATGGAATAAACTAGAAAATCATATTAAACCAATCAATGAAACACGAATAAAAAATTAACTTGAAAATGAAGCCATTGACCGCTCCTCTTTACTGTTTGGCTTAATAAATGAAGGGCCCTGGAGAGGTACTTGTACATTTTTGTTTGAAAATGAGATAACAGGAAGATCTGGTAGCTTATTGTTAGTTTCTCTCAAGAAGCGGATAGGAGGATGAAAGTATGTATAAGTCCAGAATAAAAGTTAAAGAATATACATCCGTGCTTTGCAGGAGCTAATTATTTTCTAATCATTAGCTTCATCACTGCTCTTATAAACACCAACACTTCATTTATCATAAAAGTGCTTTCTTTGGACCGTACTGCAGTACAAAAGTGACTCTGAACCATCCGACAAAGAAAAAGTCAACCACACGAATGCAGGTTCCCCTAAAGAAACTATACGAAGGAAAGCTATTTACATCATTCAAAACAGTATTTGGAGTCCTAGCAAGCAAAAGAATTTTATGATATCTTAAAAACCACTGATTTATAAGACAGAGGTTAAGAGAATATGGCATATCCGGAAATGAGATCTTTATTCTAATCATGAGGAAAACCTTTGTACTACAGCTGAAGACAAATCCAGCTCTATCAACTAATTGTAGCGTATCATACATTGGTTTGATTTTATCGTAAAATATAGAAAAGATTGCTTTCAATTATGTAATCAGCTTCAGCTAACAAAGACTTGCGTTGTCTATTACTTCAAACAATTTTATTGAATAAGTGAAATAAGTTGATTAAATAAAACATTTAATTATAACAAAAGTGTATTGTCAATTCTAAACTTCGACCTGTTAGTTGAATCAAAATACACATTTAAAGTGTGTTCCACGTTTTTTTGCTTTCTTTTTTCTTTTCTTTTTTAAGGAAACGGATGGAATAATGAACAAGAGAACCGAAATTCAAATTAAGTTTTTAAAAACATTAGTTCACACTTAGGACAACTAATTATGAAGAAAACATTGAATCGCCAAAACAAACGTGGGTTGAAGCTAGCAATAAATTATTTAGACAAAATATAAAATGAAAAGAAAGATTAAATTAAATTGTGAAAGTTGGAATAAATGTGTTGAAGTAAGAGAGAGCTATTTGAAAAATACCTTCTCTCGCGTGAGCTTGTTAATAGTCCAGACAGTTCTTGTAGAAACTCCTGCAACGCTTGTAGACATCAGGAAACTAATCTCCGAGCAAAGTACGCTCTGTTCTTTCTTCAAGATTGAGAGCATTCTCCTACAACAAGTCATTTCAAGCATTTATTTATCTTAACTTCCACATCATCAACTAAACATTGTTCATTGTGAAGACCCTGCCTTCAACCCATCATCTCCTCAGAGGGGCTGAATTAGCTCCTGTACGCTCCGATTCTCGCTCTACATTCCGTACTATTATGCTATTCCAATTGCCTAACCTTTGTAAAAAGAGGGATTTTTAAAATAGCCCCTCCCAAAAAGAAAATAATAATAATAATAGACTTAGAAGAAAAAAAGTATTTATGGAGAACTGTGTGTACATGTGTCCCAAGAAAGGATGTATACACAGCAGGACGGAAAGACAAAAATAATAAATACACATTTATTTATCAACTATCTTTTTTATTTGAATCTCAAATATAGATACAATATATGGATTTATTATGTATCTTTAAGAGAAAAGTACATTTGGATATCACTAATAAAGTACTAACGAGATACTTGAGCTTGCATACTCTCTACCAGTTGGTGGGTTCGGGTTCAGTCTTTGTTAGAGCAATTGGATTTTTATGCGAACAAACTATTAGCAGAAGTGAATAACGGAACGCAATCGTTCTACGAGCGATAGATGGATAGAAGCGGGAAGCTGGGGTGGGGGGCACAACCTTGTGTATCAGGGATTGAATGGCAATTCTCAACGGTTAATGTACCTACGTCTTAAATGCATTTTTTTTTATTTTGGAAATGTATACGAAACAATTATGCCCCCTCTAATATTTCTCTATGAAACCCAAGTGGGGCGTGCCCCCCTGGTTGTGAAGTCCTGATCTAAATAGTCTGAGTTTTCTTAATATATTATCCTACCTTTTCTTTACATGTTGCCGATTGTGAACATCATGAGGCAAAGGACAAGCTATGTTTACCAATCTGTAGAGTTTATGGAAACGAGGGAGGTTTGCTTTAATAGACTTATATAATTCAGCAAGGAAATCTCTTCTCATTTTTAATTTAAGCTCTTTTTGGGTCAATTTCTTTTTTTTCATTAATCTTTGATATTTTGCCATAGCTTTTTCCATACGTTCCTTTCTCTTCTCTTCTCGTTTTCTCAGCTTCCTCAACCACCATTTCGCTTTTTGAGGAGTAGGCTTTTGGCAGTATTGCATTCTGCGATGCGGCCTTCGAGTATCTAGAAGACATTGTATTACTCTCCTATTTCTTTTCAGATTCTTCTTAATTTTCATCTTGATTAGTCAACCAAACTGATTCTTAAGTAGATATTACCAAAATATAAATAAATAGTCACTAAAGAAATGTACAATTTGAACTATAAAAATAATTCTAAATACTTCTAAAACATTATAACCTAATATATCTGATAACAAAAATTTAACGTCGTTATGGAAACCAATTAAATGAGTTTTATCATAGCTTTCGTTTATAAATACATGTGTTTGGAGATGGTTTTTTTTGTAGGGGGGATGCATAATTTAGTGTAACAATTATTAATAGTGTATTTAATAATTTAATGTAACAATTATAATTGGATTACTAGTAATTAATCTATATCAGAGAAGCATCTCTGAAGAGATTGTTCAGCTTTTAGAAGTAAAAAAGACAAAAAACCTTAAAATTAACTTGATTTACAATTTAAATAATTTCTCAACAAACAAGGTTTTATCTAGAAAAATATGCTTAAAATATGTAATTTATTGAGTTTTTAATTCATTTTTTCAACTAAAATAAGCAAAAAAATTGTTTAAAAGAAAACTTCCCTACTGTGCCCCTGCCAGCTTGCAAGATCACATATGTATAATAGCCCTGCATCCTTGACAAACCCTCAGATCTTCTCAGATGTAACCTCAGAATACGATATTTTCACACATCCAAAGTACACGAAGCGCTTTCTCACAAGTACTGTACAATAACACATCACACCTAGTGGCGTTTCCTCCTCCTATCCCATACAGCCTGCATAGGGAGGTTGTAGCCAGGCCCATGTTGTGTAGATGTTTGTTCATCTTTTCATGACCTGTATAAAGAGCAGCAGTCTCGCTCCTAGCCTTTCTATATAGGGATAAAATTGTCTTTGTTCGTTTCCTATCTGCCTTTTTTAGGAAACTCTTTGATGTCTGCGTTTAGATTCAATGCCCAATGCCTAGTTTTTCCTTCCTCACCCAGTCACTAATAATTGCTTTGGCTAGGACTAGATATCCCACAGGCCTGGAACTGGACCTTTGTTAAGTTAAATACTTTCGAGCTAAATTAAATTAAAGTTAAATAAGCATTTTCAGTCAACAAGCAAGTTAGCATTCATTTATTTTTCTTCTTTTAAACAATATAACCTCCAAAACATATGATCTAATTACATTTAACAACATATGATCTAAATACAATTAAATATATTCCTAACATCTCCCTCTTCATTGATAACGTCCAAAGATAAAGTTTAGGCCCTAATAAATCTTCTATTCCTTAGATAGAGCCTTCCATTCACTTCTACTTGATACCTTCTTATTCCTTCCTTCTTCACTACCTTTCCTTCAATCCAAGGATCGCCTTGGTTCTGTGGATGCAACTTCACCCAGACCTTCTGTCCTTCAACTAGCTCTGGTAGAACTTGGGATCCATGATCGTAGGCAGTCTTGTATTTCTTCTTTCTTAGGTCCCGCTTCTCAGTAACTTTCTGCGGAACCTTCGGCTTCAACAAGTCTTAGTCTCTCGAGAGACTTTCTTACAGAGAAGCAAAGCAGCGATCAACCAAACCAACAACTACTGGTTACGCTGCTAAAACAGCAGTCAGTAACAATACATCTAATTTAAACGACTCGAATATAATGGACATGATATCCGTGAAAATCGGGGAATTTTTAAAACCTCTCCAACTTCAAATGTTAACCATAGTGAAGAAGATGGAAGAGAATTGCCTAAAGAAGTGCCCAACTACTTCCGTGAAAGAAGTTTCTCTGAAACCAACTCATCCATGGACATCCGCAGCTGAAACTCAAACCGAAGAAGCAGACCAGTCTGATGGAAGTACAGCAGATCTAGAAGCAGCTAAGCAACAAACTTCTTCCACTGATCATGAAGACAAGAATTCTCCAACAAAATCAGCAGGTAACCATGTTGATGTAATACCTTCCTTTAATTCGCCTATTTTACATTACAATACTCCTATTGCACGATTAAAATCTGCACAGGGTAAAATTCAGACCAAAACTGAGGCTTTAAATACTAGGACAGCTAAAAAAAGAGATAAACGACAGGATATAAATAATCAATGAATCTATCACATGATTTGTTTTAATTCATATTACTTGCACTTAATCCGCGATAAAACCAAAATGACACAAATCCCAAATGGTCCTAAATATCTGGAAATGGTGAAGCATATACTTCAACCAAAAATATTTATTAAATCTATTAGAAAATCTAAGATTTACTCGGTACATTTAAATTATACCCCAAAACTAACACTAACCGCACGATTCTCTCGCCATATTTACATCATAACAGCACATCAGATAATTCTACTATACGACATTTGTGCCTCAATAACTCACATACCTAATTTTACTCAGTTCTTAACAAATAAATTGCTATTCAGGCGTTATTTAAAGAAAAATAATTCAAAAACTATAAATAAACATACGAAAGAACTAAATATTCTAAATAAACGTATTTTTCTTATACATAAATCCGTACAAGATCTAGTAAAACTATTGGAACTGCCATCCTCTGTGCTCAGCTATTTTCAGCACTTAGAAATCATCTTCATATGTCCTTTTCCTTCACATAAAACATTCTGTTTGATTTACTTGAATAGTCTTGTATTACCTCCTCTATTATGCTATGATTCTTCAATGGAACTTAAACGGCTTGCAAAGACATCTAGATGATCTGAAATATCTGATAAGTAGAAACAGGCCAGCCATCTTAGCCTTACAAGAGACACACACAACACCAGACAGACATATTACACTAAAAGGGTTCTCAACATACAGGCTAGATTACACACTTGGTGGAAAAGCGTCAGGAGGTGTATGCACATTTGTGAGGAACACTATACACAGTGAGCGCCTTTCCATCCGTACTACACTACAAGCAGTAGCAGTAGCTGTGTACATCCCTTTTCGCATAACAATATGTAATATATACCTACCACCAAGCGGACGTATTGGCCCTACCGACTTACACGACCTAATTTATCAACTCCCTCGACCAGTCATGCTACTAGGTGACGTTAACGCTCTTAGCACGTCCTGGAATTCGACAATAACTAATACTAGAGGTCGAGTAATAGAACAGGTACTGGATAGTAACGATCTAATCCCTGTTAAGCGCACGAACAGGAACATACTCTAATATCGACATAACTACTTGTACACCCAACGTACACACAAAATTCGACTGGAAAGTAAACTATGACCCGATAAACAGCGACCATTTTCCCATCCTCATTAACACAGATTACACGTCGGAAATTTACCTTTCGACTCCAAGATATAATACTAAAAAAGCTGACTGGACTACATTTCAACAATATTTTACAGAGCCTGAAAACTCGAACACCATAAATACTATAAACGATTTCAACAACAAAATAATATCAGCTGCAGACCTAACAATCCCTAAAACAAACCCTATTAAAAAACTCAAGCCAGTCCCTTGGTGGAATGAGAAATGTAGGCAAGCCGTAAAAGAAAAACGTAAGACACTAAACGCATTTAGATGCAGCCCTACAAGCGACAATTTAATAAAGTATAAAAAAGCCAAAGCGGTTGCCCGATACGTAATTGTGGAGAGTAAAAAACAAAGCTGGATCGAATTTGTATCATCCATCAACAGAAACACTCCTTCAAAAGTAATATGGGACAGAATGAGACGTATCTCACACAAAAAAGAAAGCACATACATATCTGGGCTTAAAATACAAGACTCGATTATCACTGACCCTAAACAAATATGCGACCATCTTGCTCAATACTATACTAACATCTCAAAACCGCCTGACATACAGTTACCTGAACACAACTATCATGACATGACACTCTTATCCACTCCTTCCGTTACTACACCTTTAGACGAACCCTTTTCATTTGACGAACTAACTTATGCTCTAACGAACTCTAAGATAACAGCCCCAGGACCTGATAAAATCACGAATGACATGATCAAAAATTTACCTCAGAATACAAAATTCAAACTACTACAAATTTTCAATAATATCTATAACACAGGAAATTACCCTGACTGTTGGAGACAGCACAATTATACCTGTACTAAAACCAAACAAAACAAAACCTGACCCTTCCAGTTACAGACTGATTTCCCTGACAAGCTGCGTCTGCAAACTATTTGAAAAAATGCTCAACAAAAGACTACTATATTGAGTCACAAGGTCTCCTCTCTAAATTCCAATGTGGATTCAGGACAAATCATTCGACAACCGACCACATCGTTAGACTAGAAAACTCTATTCTTAACGCATTTACAAATAAAAAATCCCTCCTAGCAGTCTCATTTGACATAAACAAAGCCTTTGACACAATCCGGCAAGATGTTATCCTCAAACAACTCTCTGGATGGGGAATACGAGGAAAACCTTTGGCATTTATTACTGGGTTTCTCTCTAGAAGATCTTTCACAGTAAGAAATGGCAACTGTTTCTCCGATATATATCAACTAGAGACGGGAGTACCTCAAGGGGGCGTACTAAGTACAATCCTATTTATCATTGGAATGAATACAATTGTCGAATACATACCCCCTGACATTGAATATAGCCTGTATGTTGACGATATTTTAATATTCTACACTTCAAAATCCACTGAACAAGCCCAAGACCGAATACAGAATGCAATCAATACACTTACACTCTGGAACGACAAAACAGGTATGAAGTTCTCGACAACCAAAACAAAATCTATTTTATTTACAAAGAAAAGACGGAACATAGACTACCAACTTACTATGTACGATACAGACATTACAAAAACAACAACAATAAAATTTTTAGGAATTCATTTTGACAAACACCTCACATGGGTTCCCCACTTAAAAGAACTTCTCGTTAAATGTAAAAAATCTCTGCATATTTTGAGAGTTCTAGCAAACACTAAATGGGGTGCAGACAGAAAAGTACTGCTAAACTTCTATCGATGTTACACCAGGTCCCTTCTGGATTATGGATGCGTAGTATACTCATCTGCCAAGCCCACTACACTGAAAATGCTTAACACAATATCAAACATAGGACTACGTCTAGCACTGGGTGCCTTCAGATCAAGCCCAATATGCAGCCTGAACGTAGAGACAGTAGAACCTCCACTAGAGATCCGAAGAAAATACTTAATTGCAAAGTATTACGACAAAATTAAGTCTCTCCCTCAGCCATCCTGCACAAGGGATATCATAGAAAACCCGAATATTAATCAATACCAAATAAATAACAAGCATGCCCGACCTCTTGCTATAAGAAGCCTCCATCACAACACACAAACATTATCATCTGTACAGATTCTCTCAGTTCACTACACATATTACAGAACTTATACACTCAACATCCCAAAGCAATCCAAATCAAACAACACATCTACAATTTACAACTTTCAGGCATACATACAACAATATATTGGCTGCCAGGACATGAAGACCTAGGACTTAGTACGACTGCAGACGAACAAGCAAAATTGGCTACTCAAGACTTAACAATTCAACCACTAGACATTTTTTACCAGGACCTTACGAGACAGGCTAAACACCAAATCACAAACAAATGGCAAAATGACTGGACAAACCTATCTACCAACAACAAACTGCGACAAATAAAACGGAACATCGCGGAATGGCCTTCCAGTCACAGACAAAACAGAAGAGAATAAGTAGTACTAACTAGACTCAGAATTGGACATACACGAATAACACACGAGTACTTAATGACTAAAAAAGAAAAGCCTACATGTAAAATCTGTAACACCGAACTAACCGTAAAACACATACTAACAGAATGCCGACAACGTCAAAATCTAGTCATACCGTATGACGTGACCGAATTACTTACTGACAGCAGTCCACACTTTTTTTTTAAACCCCATCTCAATATTATATTCAAACAATTGCAGTACAAAGCATAAGGAAGGTATTACGCCACTTGGTAAACTGTAAAGAACGATAACATGTAATTAATGAATTAGTAACTATGTCTAATTATGTAATCCGATTGATCAACCAGATGTATATAAATAATACCATTTGTTTATATATATATATATATATATATATATATATATATATATATATGTACTGTTTGTTTTTAAATGTATATGCTTATATATATATATACCATTTGTCTTTAGATGTATATATGTTGTCATTTGTATATACTATTCGTTTTTAGATGTGAATATATTGCCATTTCTACATATAATTTGTTTATAGATGTATAATAATAGATGTAATATATATATATATATGTGTATATATGTATATATATATGTGTGTGTGTATGTATGTATATGTATATATATATATATATATATATATATATATATATATATATATATATATGTGTATATGTATGTATGTGTGTATGTGTATATATATTTAGATGTATACAATTTGTTTTTAGATGTATATATGCAATAACTGTTTGGAGCGAAACGCCTTAGATGCGCATGGATGCTCATAAATAAATATTAAAAAAAAAAAAAAATATATATATTTTTGAAAATTTTTACCGCTGACTCTGCTTTTCCATTGGCTTGATGGTTATACGGCGACGATAAGATAGTCTGAAATTCCCATTCTTTTGCATGATCTGATACAAAGACATCTGGAATGCCGTGTCGTGCGAATTGTTCTTTACAAAAATCAATTAGGGATTCAGCTGTGCATGATAGAGTGTTTTTCACCTAAAAAAAAAATGAGTAATAGTCAGCAAAAATCATATAGTGATTTGGCCCCTCCTGCAAGAAATCAAAGCCGACCCTCTGCCATGGTCGCTGTGGTGTTTCCTGCAGTATCAGCGGTTCTTTCTTTAAAGCAGTGGTAAATTTCTGGCATGCCCTACAGTTCATGACTAAATCCTATATCAGCTTTCATAGTTAGCCAAAAAAATCCATCCTTTGCCCTTCTTAAGCAGGCCTCAACTCCTTGATGCGAGGAATGAACTTTCTGTAAAACATCCTTCTTCATCGAGTCTGGTACAACAATTCTGTCGCCTTTTAATATCACTCCGTCTTCTACAGTTAATTCGTCCCGAAAACTCCAGAAAGGTCGAACGGAATCTAGGAGCTGTGTATTTTTTTCTGGCCAACCATGCTGAATTGTCCAGCTAATCTCTTCAGTTCCTCATCATTTTTTGTTGCTCCACGTAAATCATGAAGGCGTTGATCTGTGATGTCCAAATACTCGAAAGACTTGCATGTTTCAAATCCGTGAAATAGATAATTTCCATATGCCTTAAAAATTAAGACATCATTCTTATTGCGATTAATATCAGATGGTGTTGGTGCTCGCGATAAAAAGTCAGCAACGACAATTGATTTTCCTGGCTTAAAGTGAACTTGATTTTCTAGCTAATAGACCTTTGCGCAATCTTAAATCAGATAGTCCCACAACTAAACGATCGCAAATGAGGTTTTCTCCAATTTCAAGGTTTGATAAATTAGCTAATGTTTCAAACTCGCACCTACTGGCCTGTTCATGAAGGCGGTTAATGAAATCCTTGCAGGTTTCATCAGGCATTTGAACAGCACTATTGAATATAAAGCGTTCATATGTGACATTCTTCCTATCAGTAAAGTATCTATCAAGACGAGCAATTATATCATCTAACATGGCCTCATAACTGCATATCTTTCTTACTAATTGCAGGCCTCTTTTACCAATTAAGGAACTAAATAAAGCTAGCTTTACCTCTTCACAAGAGAGCTTCGCCGATTTTGTGCCAAAGGATTCAGATAAAGTGATGTAATTTTTCCACTGAGCTTTAAAGATTTCCAGCAGCATTTTCTTTGCTTGAAAAATCAAGGGGTTCTGGCTGTGGGATATTACTAGACATTTTCTATACACCTGACACCTGTTAAGTTAAATACTTTCGAGCTAAATTAAATTAAAGTTAAATAAGCATTTTCAGTCAACAAGCAAGCTAGCATTCATTTATTTTTCTTCTTTTAAACAATATAACCTCCAAAACATATGATCGAACATATGATCTAATTAAATTTAACAACACATGATCTAAATACAATTAAATATATTCCTAACAACCTTAGAGGGATTCTCATTTCCAAGTGTACCTGAGAGATCTGGTAAAGGTAGATTAAAGAGAATGAGAGAATTATTAACAAAAGGTACACTGGAGAGTGGAGAATGAATGTTGTAATTTAAGTCATGTCCTAGTAGAGATGGTTCGCTCACTAATGAGCCGGTTCTTGCAGAAGAGCGAGTGAGCCGTGGATCAGTAAAAAAGAGCGGCAGTTCTTCTGAGATCGGTGAAGATCGGAAGAGCCAGATTCATATCCATTCTCGGCTCTTCGCTCTCCCCACCACCTCAGCAGCGCTTCGGCTCTTCTGAGTTCGAAGAGCCAGAGAGCGGGATCCACATTCGCTCTCGGCTCTTCACTCCCCCCACCACCTCAACAGCTCTTCGGAGATTGGAAGAGCCGGATCCACACATGCTCTCGGTTCTTCGGACTCCTGGTGAACCTTTTTGCCCATCTCTACTTCCTAGAATAGATCAAACACCTAACTCAAGCTATCTTTAATGGCTTGGACACACAACATCAGCTTTGAGAGTGACAATATCAAGAGGTGGATCAATACTTCGTTGATGTCATGAAATCTTGTTCCAAGTCCTAAGGTTCGGACAGTATACCCTTGATGGTCATTAAACTTTCCCTCTCTGTTATCTTACCTCACCTACTCCAAATATACAATTTCTTAACACTAAACACCATAAAAAATGAAAAAAAAAAAAAGAAAAAAAGAAAGTGATAGGAACAGAGTTGCTTTAAAAAAAGGAAAAATTGTATTTCATATAAAACAAGTTAAATAAATAAAAAAAAGTTGAACAATTCTGCTTTTTAGCTTTTTTGCTATCGTAGACTTACTTTTTAAATCTTCATTCTTGGGTAGAAGATAGAAAAGCAATCTTTAGAAAAGGAAAATAATAAAGAACAACACATCTTCAGACCTTGATTTATTTTGTATAAAAAGAAAAGAAAACATAAAGAGCACCAGGGCTTAAATGTATTAGAATTATCACAAAGATTTAACAAGTCTAAGTATTTTGGTAACTAAATATATTTCTATAACAATACTTTACAATCTGGTAACCACATCCTGTTTAAATTTTCCTTTAGAAAAAATATCTTTAGTGAAATCTTGACAAGATAAATTATCACACATTAAATCATAAAATTATCTACTTAATTAAATATAAAATAAAATAAATAATATAAAACAATGTAAATAAATGCAGATATTTGATTCAAAGAATAAACAAAATTAAAAATCCCTAAAATGGGGTTTTCTATAATTTGTTAAGGACTACAATAAATTTGTTTTGGAGAAAATTCCGACTTTATTTCACGTTATCTTAGATTAGATCAAGAGAAAACTAAAACTTCTCTTCCCTAAGATCTGTTTGACTCAAAAAACATATTTCACACACAAGTAATATTACCTACTTGACAGAATTCCTTACAGCACAATATTAAAAATACAATATACCTAACAATTTTTCAATTACTTATTTCCTTATAGTCTTTTATGAAAATACATAAGTGATGTTTCACAAAAGTGCTTATAATCTATTTCAATAAGAAAATTCAAGATCAAACTTCGGGTTTCTTTTCTTTTTTTTTTTTTTGAATTTTATTTATTAATTTTATTATGAGAATAGGATACAGAAAAAGTGGAACTGCCGCTCTACTCTATTATTAAGTTTATAGCCATAATCATGATTTTCTAAATAAGGACTCGGAGGAGTAAAGGCAACAATCAGAAAATTGTATTTTATCAGATCAAATAATATATGTAGTTTTTATTTTGTTTAAAATGTAAAAAAATCTGTATTGAGAAATGTTGAACTTGGCTTGGTTTTGAACATGATGGACTTTTTGAGATGCTGAAGCTACAAAAAAATGTCAGTAGAAAACAAGGGGCTCTATTTAGGACACTGCGGATGGATGTTCCTTATTGAAAGTAGCATTACGATTCTCATTAAACGCTAATGGTGGGAAAAGGCCCTTGATTTGAACTGCATCATCGTCAAAGGGGAGTGAAAAGAAGGCGCCATAACATCATTGTAACCTTTTCTCCTCGAGATTCTAATTGTAGTGAGGAGGCTAGTACCTAATTAATTAGTTTCCTATTTTAAATATTTATTTTGAGGTATCGAGTGAGAAGTGATCTAACATATTTACAAAATAAAACTGCTTAATTAAATATGACATCATTTAACAAGACAAATTAGACTGTTTTTTAAAGTCATGCACTAAAAAACATATTTGAATTAAATTTGTACTCTCTTACTTATTTATATAGATAAAACTAAAAACAAATTATTTTTAAAAGGAAGCTTCGAAATTTTACTATTAAAATATTTACCAGAAACTTTTCAATTTCTCTTTGGATCAGGTCTGTTTTAGGCATTTAGAAGTTGCTACATAAAAATATGTTGTTTGAGTAGAAGATAATGATATAACATTGCCTCCAATGAAAAAGAGAGATTTAGTCCAAAGCATCTTTGAATGGACCGATTTTTTGAAATTATGAAACAAATTCCATCGTTAAATGTTTAGCAAAACTTCTATAATGAAGGTAAATTTGAGATGATCAAAATGTTTATAAAAGAATTGAGATTATCAAGTTCCTCAAACATACCAAAATTGTTTTATCAAAGAACTAGCAAATTATATTTCTTCATTCTCTACATTACTATATAAAATGACTGCTCCTAATTATAAATTACTTGTGAATCTAAAAGAAGAAGCTCGGCAGATTTTAAGAATGAACCATAACTGAGAAACGTTGTTGACATCATACATTTCATTATTCAGCCGTTTAGGTTCAGTTATGAGGAGACAGAAATCTTCAAAAGCTCAGATATCAAATAATACAAAATTAAACGAAATTGAGAGATTAGTTTCTAAGTAGGCCATAATAATTGTAAAGCATTATGAGAGAGAAATTATTTTGTCTAATATTTCCGTGGTTTGGAAGAAATGAGATTCCAGAGGGAAACCACAAATATTATTGTGGCAGACGACTTTAAACAGTCTCTTGTAAATTAATAGGCATTTGATTTTACTGAGGTTCAACAAAGAAAGTCTAATTAAAAACAAACACCTCCATAAATGTACACAGACCAACATTAAGCAATTTTAATATTATTTTCTAATGGATTTAAAAATAAAATAATGAAGATGGAGATAGTTAGCCGTTGCAGAGATACGAAGACTAGGTATAGTTGGGATTCGGCTAGGAGAACAACGTCAGACTTTCAGGAAAAAATCTGTATTTGGACGTTTCGGCTGCACATTGGCAGCCTTCTTCAGCACTAGAGAATGCCTAGGGAGGAGGGAGGAAGACCTTGAGGACAACTTAGGTAACCATGGTGGAATGTATACATACATGTACACATACCTATACCTTGTCTTCGTAAAAATAAAATAATTCCTCTATTTTTATGATAAGTAAAAATTAAGATATTCTAATACTAAATTTTGGTACATGACCAAGCAATAGAAAAATCCACCCCCCCTCCATCTAAGGCAGCATTTCCCAACTTTTTTGGCTCGCATACCACTTGGTAGTATATCACGCACAACTTCGTAAAACTGATTGTATTTTGTAAAATTTGAAATGAAAGGAAAATTTTTATTCTTATTCCGGGACACAAGTCCCATAGGAATAATTTTGAAATTACAAAATAATAAATAATTTAATATATAAACTTATAAATACTACCAGTATATAATGTACAGCTTCAATATAAACTAGGGATTGGGTAAAACTTGCAGGGATAGAAAGTGGTGGAAGAGTCGGGATTTAAAGGTTTCTAGGTTGGTAGAATGGCGGACAGACAGAGGTAAGGAATTCCATAGCGAGGTGGCACGGGAGACGAATGATTTTTTGAATATTGCTGTTCGGTGGAAAGAACAGAGGAATGAATGAGGCGAGGATAAAACGAATGAATGAGGCATTTGAGTTTTGCCTCGAGATCGCCAGAAAGTCCATCCACCGTACACCAAACAACCATAGTCAAACTGGGGGAATAATAGGGAGGTTACAAGGAGTTGAGCTGTCTCAGGATAAATATGGATCGACGGGAAATTTGGGAAATATGATTCCAAGATTTTTAACTGATTTACAATATTTTATAGGGATGCTGTTGAGGTAAAGGGCTGGAAAAGGGGAGGTGGGACTTATGAGGGATTGGGAGCCAATTTCTTATTGAATTATATGTTGTTCATGTTATTTTTTTTGCATTATACATGATTATAGGCTGAGGGGGCGAGGTTAGCTCAGTGGTGGAGCACTGGAGGACCTGAGTTCAGTAAAGATTTTTTCTTCTAGTGTCTTCGTTCATGGGTTGAATTCAGCCTCCCTGACCGTCCCTAGGCCAACCCAGCCTTTAATTTATTTATAAATGGGTACCTTGGTGCTAATGACCCTAGCAGTCGAAGCAGCAAGGGGAAAATCAGGCGGCCGGAGCACAGTACTGACCACACTATCTCCCTCATGAATCAGATACCTCTATAGTATCTGCCCCTCAGGGCCCTCGTAGCCTGTTATAGGACTGATTTTTTTCTGAGGATTATAGGCCGACGATGTATTTACATCAAATAATAAGACAAATAAGATTGACGCCTAAACATAATGCTGGATTATAACACACACATTTGATTGTTAAAAGTTCCATATTTATCTAATATTTTTACATATTTCATTTACTAATAAATGGTTGGCCATTTTTTAATTTTTTTTATGTCTGCCATTATAGATTATTTGTGTTCACCAACCAGCTACTTCATATACCACAGGTTGGGAAATGCTGCCCTTATGCTTTTTAAATTTTTCTTTACCCATGCAGCAAAAGAGAAAGAATACTTTTTTAATATCAATTCTTTTATTTGCACTTTGAAATGCTTTTATTATCTTCTAGAATAATGTCTTCATAAACGCTTGTTGGAGTAGAAAAATGATTTTTAATAGCAAAATAATGTTGATATTGCAGAGAATTGTTTTTCTGCTTAAAGAACATTTTTGAGAAACCCATCAAATATTAAATGAATCACCAGCTTGAGGTGATAACAAATAATTTTTTAAATCGTGTGAATATATTAAGGATCACTAAGCATTTTCTAGTCAGAAAATTATTGAGAATGGAGATGACTTATTCAGAAATTGGCTGATAAACTTTGAAGCACTAATATGGAGTTGAGAATTGTTGATTTGGCTATTTCTCCATAGGTCGGTAAGATTTGTCTTCCGTTCGGGCTATGGAGACCTCATACCCATCACAACTGTTGAGGTAAGCCGTTCACACTCTGTGCCTAGGGTCATGGGTTCGATTCCCACAACGGGAGGTGGTTTTTCATTCCAGAAAAAAAAAAGGAAAGGCATCACCTGTACTCTTGTTAGAAAAGATTATTAACCTGTGGAAAATTAGTTCCAAAATAAATCTGTGAAATTATTTGACAGAAATTAAAATTAGTAAGAGGAGTGTGTGCCTCAGAAGATGAAAACGACAAAAGGGGGCGCACCCAGCATTTTATAGCCCTAAAACATGACCTCGCCTATTTCCACCTCCCTAGACCATCAAGATGAGGATTATCTCGTGAGCCCCACGGTCTCGTAAAGCCCTGGAAGCATGAGGAGATGATCCTCGGGTAGGAGTGATACCAACTACGCACAGATTCCGTCCGGGAGCTGAGGGCTGCAAGTCTCGCTCAGTTCAGAACCCCACAACGATTCCAATTAAAATTAGTAACAATAATGACTTGTGCCAACGACCATAGGCACGTTGAATACATTGATTCCCTTTGATCACAGAGGTTAAGAAACATTGGGCCTTGCCAGTTCTTGGATGAGTGACAGCCAGGGGAAACTTACAGGGTAATATTAAAGAGAGACAACCTGAATAGTTCGGCGCTAATAGTTCAGAACTTAATACACAACATAAAAAACAGACTTGTCTTCTGCATATTCAACTTAGAAGATACTTAATGAATTAAGTGATTTGAGAAAAAAATGAGATATATCCTGGTAAAACATGGACTCCTGTTATTATAAGCATAAAACAAGAAGATTCTAAGAAAATAATAAAACGTAAAAAAAAAAGACAAATATATCAGATAACGAATTATTCACAAAGAGTGAATTTTTAATTTTCCAATTTATTTAACATATCAATAAATGTTTTCATTTTGACGAACCTTTTGATTATTACACTTTCCCTTGATATATACATGAAATGAAACATCACATCGTTTGTTAAAGGACTTCACACTTTATTACTAATTGTACGAGGATGCTTAAAATACCTCTGTATATGTACAACTAAAGCATACCCCCGAAATAAATAACTTTCACAATCATTCAAGTTTTACTTGAGTACTTAGACAAATTGTACACATTTACAGTTCTTACCAAAACTGTGCTAGTTAGATTCTTTTTTATAACTATAATTTTGAATTGCAAATTGTGGTAGGGAATCTACTTGACTTAGTGTATGTGCTTAAAGCACAAGTAGATATGTAGAATATACTCAAAAAGTAACTCGACTTTAAAATCATATTTGGATTTATCAAAAAGCTAAGAATATTGAATACTAAATTTGTCCAGCGCATTTGTAGACAAGCTGTTGGTTAAGCTTTTGAAGAAATTCACTAAGGATAATTTTGATATGTAAATTGTTAGCTGTGTTAACCCCTGGTTGTTTATTAAGTGTCTGACAGAAACGGGGGAAAGTTCAGTGAAGTATGTTGGCAGCAGTGAGCAACTAGATACCAGATGCTCACTGCTGCCAACATACTTCACTGAAATTTCCCTCGTGTCTGTCATACACTTTATACACACCAGGGGTTAAGGAAGATATAATTATCTTCAATAACTCAAAATTGTCCACAATGTACTTCTTTATCAAAATTTGATCTGAACAATGACTATATGTATGAATTCAGCATATGCCTTGTCATCATCACTACATTTTCAGAGCATCTTAATTTGATCTGAACAATGACTATATGTATGAATTCAGCATATGCCTTGCCATCATCACTACATTTTCAGAGCATCTTAATTTGATCTGAACAATGACTATATGTATGAATTCAGCATATGCCTTGTCATCATCACTACATTTTCAGAGCATCTAAATTTGTGCACATTTCTATTTAATATCTATGACCTTTCTATTAGCTACAGCAAGAAAGAAATGTCACATTGATTTTCTTGATTGTCCTTTTATTATCGTTGTTACTAAATTATCTGTAAAATCTCGGAATATTTAATGATTTAAATCTACACCCTTAATTTATTTATTTTATATCTGTTATTTACTTCCCTAAAATACATTGTTGCTATTTAGACTAGAGTTTATATAAATTTAAAATACAAGATTTATTACAACCTTACAATTAATTATCTTTTTAGTTTACAAGTAAAATTAGACCACTAGCAGAAATTGGCTGCACTATTATTTGTGCTAAGTACATTAAGCAGTATTATTTATTTATTTAATTATTAAGAAGATCATACACAATTATAATATTTCTTTTATTTTCAGGATAAAATATTTTTTTATTTATTCATTTTTAGATGAAACCAATGTTAATTGTGATTTAAAAATCTTTAACTGAAGACCTGATGATTATGTGTGTTAACCCCTGGCGTGTATAAAGCGTCTGTCAGACAGGAGGGAAATTTCACCAAGGTATGTTGGCAGCAGTGAGCATCTAGATATTAGACGCTCACTGCTGCCAATACAGTTCACTGAAATTTCCCCCATGTCTGTCAGACACTTTATTCAAACTAGGGGTTAAACTGAGTACTTATCCTGAGCTTAGGGTCTTAGGATAAATTCCCACTATTAGCTGTTTTTTGTTTTACAACTTCTGATATATCAATATCAACGCTAAAATTATATTTATCATTCACAGGGACCAAAAACACAAATAATAAATGTAGAAAATTACTCCAAAAAAAAATTCTCGAAATGCTGAGACCAGTGGCTCGATTCCAACTTGATCTAGTAAGCACATACAAGAACACAACGCTTTCAGATCAGACCTATCGTACACAATGTTCTAAATGTGTTGCCTTGGGGAGGTCGAGTGTGGTTCTGTGTTCTAGTATAGTTGCTGTAATAATATGTGTGTATTAAATGGCGGCGAGTAGATTTAACCTAAAGATAGAAGTCTGTAGGTCGTGTATGCTTGTCGTCTTTGTTGGGTAGAAATGGCGGCGAGTAGATTTAACCTAAAGATAGAAGTCTGTAGGTCGTGTATGCTTGTCGTCTTTGTTGGGTAGAAATGGCGGCGAGTAGATTTAACCTAAAGATAGAAGTCTGTAGGTCGTGTATGTTTGTCGTCTTTGTTGGGCAGAAATGGCGGCGAGTAGATTTAACCTAAAGATAGAAGTCTGTAGGTCGTGTATGCTTGTCGTCTTTGTTGGGTAGAAATGGCGGCGAGTAGATTTAACCTAAAGATAGAAGTCTGTAGGTCGTGTATGTTTGTCGTCTTTGTTGGGTAGAAATGGCGGCGAGTAGATTTAACCTAAAGATAGAAGTCTGTAGGTCGTGTATGTTTGTCGTCTTTGTTGGGTAGAAATGTGTGCACTATTTGTTGTAATCATTTTCTATACACAACTTGAATAGTTTTGAATGTTTACTTTTTACCCTCTCTTTATTAAATTGTAAAAAATTCTAAATTGTTTAGTTACTATATGTCTTGTATTAGTAGGCTTTCCTTCCGACTCAATAATGTAATGTCATGAGTCTGTTTGATGATTTCTTCATTTTCCGAATATCTAAATTGATATGAGTTTTAATACAAAGTAAAAGCAAAATTTGAGACTTTAGATTTTCTACAAATGCCCATTTTTATATTAATAATACAATCTTTATCAATTGTTTGTATGATTATTAAAACTTATAACCCTAGTTTATTGTAATGTAACCCCTTTTACAAATTTATTTTAATCTAATTAAGAAATCTCATTTAATCTTTTAGAAAAAAGTAGTTAATTTATTAATCTTCCATAACTAAAAAATCTGTGTAATCACATGAACTGAGTGGACAAATAAATTGAGTAGACACATAAACGGCGTGGACACATGAACAGAGTAACACATGGTCTGAGTGGACACATGAACTGAGTGGACACAGGGTCTCTGAGTGGACACATGGTCTGAGTGGACACGTGGTCTGAGTAGACACATGAACTGAGTAGACACATGGTCTCTGAGTGGACATGTAAACTGAGTGGACACATGGTCTGAGTAGACACATGAACAGAGTGGACACATGGTCTCTGAGTGGACACGTGGTCTGAGTAGGACTGTGCAGGCACCTGGTCTGAGCGGATACATGAACTGTGTAGACACATGGAAATTGTATAATGTAGTTTATATAACCGAGTCAAAGTTGTATTGGGTCGACTTAGTAGTGGCCATTCAAGACTCACTCATCAGTAATGACAAGACAAGACCAACAGCCAAACGAAGAAAGAGAAACGTATTCACGCAAATCTTACAATCACTTGGCCAAACAAGAAAAGCTACTATATGTAAGATCTATAAAACAACAACCTTTCTATCACTTGAGAGCCAAACAAGAAAAGCTCTCCTTTGTACATTGCATAAAACAAAGGTTTCTATAAAATAGCAGCAGGCATTGATATTAAATGTATACTTTAATTAATTAAATTTATACCTTTTAGGGTTATAGACAGGGGAAGCTAAACACAAAACTCAAATTTAAATGAAATAGGTATAATCTTTGTATAAAATAATAATTTGTTTAAAATTATTTTAATTGTATAGAAATATAGTTGTGTGCTCAAAGGTTCCCTGAATTTTTCTTTCACCCTGAGGGGGGAGGTTCCTGACATGAGAACTGCTTTTTTAAGGATACACTTGATGAATTCAGAGTAGAAATCAAAATTTGAAAAACTATCAGAAGTTTTGGACATCAGATTTATTGGCCCGGTGAATAATTGCCAGATCTCTGGCATTAAAACTAATTATTTCCAGAATGAAAAGCTTCTAGTCAAATACTATTTATTCCCATGGTTAACGACTGCAATTTTAACAAATATGTCAACAAGAAAATTAATGCATCCAACTTTTATTTAACTTTGGAGTAATTAAAATTCAGGTTTGATAAGTGTTAAACGCCTCTTAATGTGACTTGTTAAAAGTTCTAGTAAGGAACTGAAGTTCTTTGGACATTTAAAAAAAAAAATAATAATATTAATTTCAGATATTATGCAATCAATTTCCTAAAAGATTGACAATCACATCATAATTAAATTTTCCTAGTTATGATTAACTAATTAATATAATGTAAAAATAATATAAATACTGGTGTTATTACAGAACCTGCTTGAAGACAACCCGAGGATGGAGAGAATATCAATAACATCAGGGCTTCCGAGAGAAATTACAGGCACCTGTCAAAGTAACTTCATGGGCCCCTTAACCCCTTCTCTCTCCATTAATATTACCAAAAACTATTAATGGAATTATTCAAAACTTATATTTCTCTGAAAATAAAATTAAATGCATTAGTAATTGAATGGAGTGGAAAATAGTAGGTATATAACTTGGTTATTTCAAATTAGAACGCGAGTAAAAAAAAGACGCTGAGCCCCTAACCAATTGTCCTCCATGCCCCCCTCTTGTGGAGGCCCTTAGAACAATCCCTAAGTGACAAAGTAGTTCTTTGTCAAAAGTTAAAGGACATGTACAAGGAAAATTATAGGTATGTGAGTATCTATGTCTGTAGCTCTATTTTTTTAAATATATTGTTGAAAAGGATTGGCCTGTTCAACACAAATATTGTGTAATACACCTTAAAACACATCTTTTGTTTAAGTAAATATTAAGTACAGGCAAATAACAAAGCAATATTACATTTACATATTTACAATTTATTGGTTTAACTTAATAAATTACATTTACAACAAATATAAAAATGAATATAGTACAGCTTTTAAATATATATACACAATACTCCTAAGTATATGCAGCAACTCCAAAGATATACTATATACACAGTACTCCTAAGTATATGCAGCAACTCCGAAGATATACTATATACACAGTACTCCTAAGTATATGCAGCAACTCCGAAGATATACTATATACACAGTACTCCTAAGTATATGCAGCAACTCCAAAGATATACTATATACACAGTACTCCTAAGTATATGCGGCAACTCCAAAGATATACTATATACACAGTACTCCTAAGTATATGCGGCAACTCCAAAGATATACTATATACACAGTACTCCTAAGTATATGCGGCAACTCCAAAGATATACCATATACACAGTACTCCTAAGTATATGCAGCAACTCCGAAGATATACTATATACACAGTACTCCTAAGTGTATGCGGCAACTCCGAAGATATACTATATACACAGTACTCCTAAGTATATGCGGCAACTCCAAAGATATACTATGCACACAGTACTCCTAAGTATATGCAGCAACTCCGAAGATATACTATATACACAGTACTCCTAAGTATATGCGGCAACTCCGAAGATATACTATATACACAGTACTCCTAAGTATATGCAGCAACTCCGAAGATATACCATATACACAGTACTCCTAAGTATATGCGGCAACTCCAAAGATATACTACATACACAGTACTCCTAAGTATATGCGGCAACTCCAAAGATATACTATATACACAGTACTCCTAAGTATATGCGGCAACTCCAAAGATATACTATGTACACAGTACTCCTAAGTATATGCAGCAACTCCGAAGATATACTATATACACAGTACTCCTAAGTATATGCAGCAACTCCGAAGATATACTATATACACAGTACTCCTAAGTATATGCAGCAACTCCGAAGATATACTATATACACAGTACTCCTAAGTATATGTGGCAACTCCAAAGATATACTACATACACAGTACTCCTAAGTATATGCGGCAACTCCAAAGATATACCATATACACAGTACTCCAAAGTATATGTGGCAACTCCAAAGATATACTATATACACAGTACTCCTAAGTATATGCGGCAACTCCAAAGATATACCATATACACAGTACTCCTAAGTATATGCAGCAACTCCAAAGATTTATTCTTTATATTTAGTTTTATTTCTTTATTTTTTTTAAAGAAGAAGAGAAAAAGTAAAGAAGGTGTTACTACGCTCATGAAACTGAAGTAAATGGTTACTGTCATATTATAGTAATTACTTGAAAACTTAGAATTCAACTTTAAGGAATCTCATGAGTCTCTCTCTTAACAATTATAGCCTTAGTAATGCTAAAGCGTTGTATTCAAATAATTCTTTATGTGAGAGTAATTATTTATGAAGAAGCCTTGGAAAAAAAAAAAAAAAAATCAGTTTCATGACTGACAGATGCTGTATAGGTATCTGATTCTCGACCATACGGCAAACTTGGGTGATAGTGTGATCAGTACTATGTCCCAGCCTCCTGATTTTCCTGTCTGCATGTACCCACTTATAAATAGATTAAAGGCTGGGTGGGCCTAGGGATGGCCTTTTTTCTAAAAAAAAAACTTTCAAAAAAAGTTTTAACAAATAAAATCAAAATTTAAAAATTAAATAAAACCGTTTTTGAGCCCGCCAATTAATAGTCCAAAGCTCAGAATGAGAAAATGGTAACAGAAAACTTCTTAAAGAAAGAAATAATGAAAGCTTTATGGTGAAAGATGAGCGCTGGAGGCTCAGCTATTTTAATGTCGTCCTGAGGACCAGGAGGGTGAAACAGGCTCCACTCCACGGGCATCCGAGGTCGTGCGGGTTGTCTTGGATATCAAGACTAGACTCCTCCTCGATATAAAAAGTAGAAATACTTTACTTCATCTTTTTGGCCGCTGAGCTAATTGGTGCTTTGAAGATGGCACTTGAAGGTCTCAAAGTAATTAAAAATTAAATAAATGCATTGGTCTTTTATTAATTCTTCACAATGCATTTGTTTCTCTAACCCTTGAAATTTATGTTTTGGTTCAACTAAAAATATTAAATTAATCTAAAGAACAGTAATGGAGAATAAGTCCTTGTAATTGACGTATGTTTTAACTTACTAGAAGTTATTCAAGTAATGCAATCTTTAAATCATACCTTTAAATCGATCATACCAGTTTACTAGGACTAAAGGGCCACATAATCAAGCTAAAAAAACTTAACTTATGACCAGATTACCTAAGTTTTTTTTCTGATTGATTAAGTCCACACTTGTTTTGTATGATTTTATATTTTATTCTATTAACGTTTTCTTTTTTCTCTTTTGTCTATGCTTTTATTTTTTATTATTTTCCTTTTATACTCTCTGTCCCCTCTTTGTTTATTATTTTTTTTATATTAAACTTTTTTCTATTATTTTTTTTTATATTCAACTTTTTACTATTATTTATTTTTTTATATTCAACTTTTTACTATTATTTATTTTTTTATATTGAACTATTTATTATAATTTTTAATTACTATTTAAATTCTATATTCGTATCCTGCTCTAAATATTATTTTCTCATTGATCCACCCTCCCTCATCCCCTACTTGCACCAATATTCCACAATCTCTCCGTATCCACTCTCTCCTTTTTATTATTATCTACATATGTTTTATTCTATTTTATAAAATTTTATACAAGTAGTATTAGAGTTGTATTTTTTGTAGTTGGTATAGAGTTAAGAGTTTTATTTTAAATTTGTATTTATTTGTTATTCTTAAGAGCCAAAGTCCCCATATAAAGTATTTTTTTCATTCATTTGTTCACTTTATCCCTTTTCTTTTCTTTTTTATATTTATTATAAATCATACTGTTTTTAAAAAATTCAAAATCTCTTAAAAAAAAAAAAAATACAATTCATTATAGTGGAGTTGTGCAAAATGGGGTAACTTCATAAACACAAATCTTAACAAACACGCTTTTGTAAATTTGGATATAACATCCAAATAATAACTATTAATAAATTGAGATGAGGTCAGTACAAGAGAATATACACAAAATCTACAAACTTAAATTGTAGCACATAAAACTAAGACTAGTAAAAAAAAGTAAATATCTAAATAAATGTTAGTCGTTGGTGTAATAACTTCCAATCAAATATCCACCAGATTTAGGCTGCGTTATCATTTCCTCGATCAGTAAAATGATAGCTTAACTCAAAAACATTTACAAATTGCAGGATTTTAACAAAACAAAAAAAAACATTTATATCACAGTCAGGCAGAAAAACATTTGCTCAGGACAAGTAGGCCAGTTTTCTAAACAACTTTTACTAAATTAAATATTGGTAGTAATAAGTTAATAAAACATATTACGTATGTTGTGTAGATAATTAGTTATTTTTCAAAATAATAATTCTATAAATTAGAGGATTACAGCCTTAAAAGTAATTCTTGAAAGGCTCTAAATTATTGGTATCACTATCTGCTCATAGGCTCTCATTTATTAAAGTATTTTATGTAGCAACAATAATTCAGTCGGAAGTTTGTTTAAAAAATAAATAAATACATAAAATAAGACTATTTACAATTTATAAAGAAAGAAGAAAAAAAAAACTGTAAGCATAGAATAAGTTCAGCGCTTTTTCCTTTTTATATATTCCCAGCCTAAGGTAGAAGGTAGATTTATGAAAACAAAATTCATATTGACGCGTCTGATGATTCCAGTTTCAGGCAGTGTTCTCAATTAAAATAACAATCTTTCATTTAATTATTGGAGATTGACAATAAGGCCGATCAGCTCTTCCATTTCTCAAGAATTTCTCATATCTAAGCTATTAAAAGATATTAGAAAAATGTACAAAAAAGGGGGCTGACAAACAATTTAGAAAAATGATTTTGGAAATCCGACAGAAAATAAAATAAAGAAATAATATTTATGGGATGAAATTGAAGGCTATAATATAAAAGATTAAAATGAAGGATTAATATTCTAATTTATAATAGTAAAATTAGTTTTTAATTGTATAATTGTTTTTTTTTTTAATATTTAAATTGTGTGATGTGCATCATTAAGTAGTTGTTGTAGGTTGAATGGAATAGTCTCTATACATTCTTTAAGTATATGTTTAATTGAGAAAGTTACATAACAAAGTCTGCACTTTGGTTTGCCTTATTTCCAACAATGTCTGATTCAAAGTCTTGCCAGTACTACTTCGTCCTTTGTTTTGTTTCCATGATCAATCATTGAATACGTCTGTGTGTGTGATGAATGAAACGAGTCCTCTAGAGTAATTTGTTCAATGCATAAGTACCGTTTTTTAGTTGCTTAATTTGTATGTCTTTCTATTAAAGTACTAAGTCCTCTGAAGTCCTATATTCCAAAGTAAAATAAAAATTAAGATTGTGAAGAGTGTGTCATCCAATATATAAGATTGTTCTCAATACTAACAAATATTGGCTTGTGTACTGCTTAGAATTTCTTTAAACCATTTATCTTTGAGACGAGTGAATCTCGGGAAAACTGCGAAGGATCGATTCTATTTGAGATAATGAATGAGGAAGTGATATTGTATAAAAGTTGGACAGCAGCTCCCTATTAACTGTTATTTTCATTATCTCTATTGTCAAGTAAATATTATTCCTTCAAAAATGTTCACTTTAATAATAAATGTTCAATGTAAATTAACTAAAAAATTCATAATTGATCTATGAAATCAAAACTTAATATTGATAAAATTACTGTTGTTCTAAATGACAAAGGATTCTTTCCTTTCAAGCCACAAAGCCGAAAGTTTTCTTAAAAAAAGCTACATTCCTTCGGAAAGAGCTAAAAAGTAAAGGAACATATATCTAATGATGTGATGTACATCTTATAAAAACTGTAGTAATCTGCTAAACTAAATAAATAAATAGTTTAAAAAAATAATCTTGAATAAAATATTTTATTGAAACTTTTAATATAACTATGGAGTTTTAATATTATTCATAAAAATAAATAAAAGCTTTTTTTCCAATCTGGGTTTATTTAATATAAATATATTCCCAAAATGTTTTTATATTCTGCACAATTTGAATTATGCAGTCTCGGGTAATTTTTATTCGTGTCAAATTTAAAACAATAAAAATGATAAAGACACCTAAAATGAGCACTAATGCACTACAAGCTGTTTAATCTCGAGGCTTTAATGGTTCGAGAATCTGAAGAAGGTTTAGTTTGATACTGGAAACTTTGTAGAATACCGCCAACAGGAGAACGAGGACTCTGCCGAAACTCAGATCAATGGATTACTTCATTTCAAACTAACAATAAACAATATAACGTGAATATCATGTCAGCAGAGGCTCAATGAGAATTACTAAGAAACAGAAGGAAGAAAGAGATGATTTTCCTCACGAGTCCTGGGCAAAGCAGAATAAACTGTAAAACACTCACTTATTCAACACATTCATTGCTCCGGTGAAGTACGAAAGCTGATCGCTGTGCCCATTACCTCTTTAGTCAATAGAGGTTCGACTCGCCAGGCTTGGGGGGGGGGCGCCAAGGGAATTACATGATGGCACGCCTACAGAAATACATGATGGACACGCCTGGAGTGTCGTGGCCGCTGAATGTGTTAAACAAAATCCAAACTATTACTTCATGTTTACACTATTTTTAATACACATATCTCTATCGGAAAAATGTTCTTTTTTAAATATTTCAAACCCCTACAATTAAGAAGAAAAACAGTACTTATATATAAAATCTACTAAAATAAAGATAAATGATGAAGAACTTTAATAAAGTTCACTACTTGAAATAGTGAACAAATACTGGACTCAGACATTGTAAGTTTTCTTAATTACATACAAATACACACACAATAAAATCTTGTTTGTAAGATTTCTGGCGTCCTAGATAGTGGAACTTACCATTCCAATAAGACCAGTGTTCTTTTCTTCCTAAGGTTTAAATACATTATCACAAAACATGAAACAAAATAAATAAAAATATTAAGCTCATTTAGAATATCTTAACAAATATAGACTTCCAGGACTCATTTTTGACAAAGAAATAGGTTTTTAATTCTTCAATATAAAGCTATTTAGCTAGCTTTGCAATGAAATAGAATGACAATAAATAATAATAAGAATAAAATTCATTATACTAATCAGAAAAATAAAAAAGGTAAACTTATATTTAGATTAATTTTTGTAAAAATATATACATGAAAAGTTTGTGTCATTTGGCTGTACAAAATACATTTACAATATTCGTAAGTATTTAATCTATAAATGTTGTAGAAAATATTCCTAAAATTACTACATTCATGATTGCATTAATCTATTATTTCATGAAGAACATTAGAAGACTCATCTATGATTAATCTCAAACACTCAATCCAGGAACGTATTATCTCAAGAAAATTAAAGCCCTTTAAAAGCAGGATAAAATTAGGCAAAATTCAACTGAAATTTCTAGTTGATTATAATGACCCTAGGACTAGCTTACTGTTGATTACAACCATTCTCTCATTTTTCTCGACTAATGTACAAGAATACTTTTACGTTGAATAGATATTGTACCAAAAAAAAAAAAAAAATTATTGTTAAAGAAATAAAAATGTTTGAGAATAGAAATGAAATAGTAATGTGATTTTTCAATTGATTCAAAATAGAATTCCAGTAACCAGGATCAGCATATTCATAAGTTCCAAGAAGCTCATAAAGATATGTCAAAATTCTGGACCCAATTTAATTATTGTTTTTCCTCAGAAGTAAAACGTTTCAACAGAATGAATGTGGCGTTAAAAAGGATGTTTTTATGTTTGCCTATGTTAAGTAAAAATAAATGAAAACACTGAACCAATTCTACGTACAGCTAATTATCAGCTTTGCTATTCTTTATTTTCTTCTTTAATCAACGGCTAGTTACTAATTCGATTATATATCACCATAATACATGTTCTGCACCAGTAGGTACATTTTCTCCTGTAACAACCCACAATTTATAATTGTCCTTTTTTTCAATGAAAAAGTACTACAATCATGCTTGAAGGCCTTTGTTAAATGTCACAACTCAAAATTGAGCCTTTTAACGATGTGCTTCGTCTCGAACATCAGTTTATAAAAAATTAATTTGCACTAAATTATCTTTCAAACTTCTCCGTTTGCTACAGGTTTAACCGTGTTGTTGAGAAGCGTCGTTTGATCTGAAACGACAGACGTCTGGTTTTCCTCGTCTTCTTCTTCTTCCTTTACAGTCTCCATGACCGTTCCGCTACCACCACCACTAAGCTGTGGTGAGCCTTCAACTGCTAAGCTTTGAGGACCTGCCTTACCTCCTTTACCTATCAGGTAGTAAGTCATCAGTTGGCCCTTTCCTTTCACAGCGACCAATCCTCGTTGTTCAAAAGTGTAGCCAAAAGTTTGAAGAATTTCACACGTTTCAGCTGTTACCTAAAAATTAATTAAACGCATTGAAGAATATTTCTGTTAATAAATAGCCAGAAACATTTCAGAGGAAATATTTGCTATTTTATTTATACCAAAAACCACTTTGACTTGAAATGCAAATTTCATGCTCATTAAGAAGAAAATAATTTCATTTAAAAAGAAAAAACCTTTAATTTTAGCTTAAAATTATTTGTAACCTTACATGGATTACCGGATTGCTGAGATATCTATAAACTTACAATTTTACATAGATTTTAAAGAATTAATACAACTGTATAAAATGTACATCATATGTTAAAGAGGATAGTTGGATCAATTTTAAAAGTGAAGTGGAGGCCCGGTGGCCGTAAATGTTAAGGTGTGAGCACTTCACACTCCGAGCCAAAGGTCGTGGGTTTGATTCCCACTATGGGGTGGTGGTCTTTTAGAAAAAAGAAAAGGAATCAGCCCTATCCTGGCTAGAAAAGGGTGGTAACCTATTGATAACCTGTCCAAAAATTCGTAGTTAATAATAATGGACGTTAAAATAAAAATAAAATAAAAGTGAAGAAACGATGATACTAAAAATTTCAGAATGACTATAGAATTAGCAGATTCTAAAATATTGAACAATTATAGCAGAATTAAAAGTTTCTAAAAATATTAGTGACTAAATATTAATTAAAAATCTTATTTTGATCATCACTTCAGACCATAAATATTTCATTTATTTATTTCCAATCATTTTACATAACGGTTCGGCCTTCAGGCCATTTTCAAGTACTAGAAGAAAAATAAATAAATAAATAATCCCCTTGTTGCTCCAGTATTCCAAAATCCCTCTATATTCACTCTCTTCTTTTTATTAATACCTACATATGTATTATTCTATTGAAAGAGAGAAAAAAAAGAAATGATTAAATGTAAGTAAAATTGTAAGATAGCATACTTGAATACAGCCAGCTTTCCCCGTGCTTTCCATCCTCGAAGCAACATTCACCGTGTTCCCCCATATGTCGTAATGGGGTTTCCGAGCTCCAATAACACCAGCGGTAATAGGTCCATGGTTTATACCTGAACAAAGGTTTAACAAAATCAATTAAGCTCTTAATTTTTAGAAACATTTTATGCACTAAAAGAATGACATAATCAAATTATATTTTTTTAAATATTATTTAAACATTGATCATAAATAAAGTAAATGCACCTTTAGAAAATATAACAAAATCTTTCAACAGAAAATTGGCACTTGGGACACAATTATATCCCAAAATTTCAATAATACATATTGAGAGGAGATCGTTGACCGGTGGTGGTTCGAAGGTAGATTTGTCAGGATTCGGTCGTGGTCTCTTAATAAAACTAACTTTTTTTTTAATAATGAAATGCGTTTTATTATTTGCCGACGTTTAATCTTGAATTTCAAGCCTTCATCAGGGCTGGAAAACAAGGACATATATATATATATATATATATATATATATATATATATATATATATATATATATATATATATATATATTGTGCGTTATTTTTTATGAGAATTAATTATTCAAATTCATTAAAAACCAATTAACCCCAATGCTTTGCAGAACCGAATTAACTCTCCCAGCAGTTAGCCATGTATGTACAGACGGATCGAAAACTAATGATGGAGTGAGGGCTCCATTCCTTTATGGCTCTAGGTCCTGCCAGTTTACTTTAAATCTAGTATGCTCAGTTTACACAGCCAACTAGTTGCTATACTTAAATCTCTGTCCATCGTAATTCCCGAGGGAAATGTTCTTTCCATATTTTCCGATTCCCTTTCAGTTTTATCATTAACGAACCCCTTCTCCACTCATCCTATTATAGTTGATATCTTCACCGCTGTATATAATCTTCAGAAAAAAAAAAAAAAAAAAAAAAAATGCCTAACAATCTTATCATGGGTTCCTAGCCACTGTGGTATTCCAGGCAACGAGAGTTGACGAATTAGCTACGAGTGGTGTGAAGGAAGGAGTTGATTATTTATATATTCCACAGTCCAATATTTTAACTCAAATCAAAGATGGAATCTGGCTTTGGTGGGAAAGAACATGGAGTGAAACCTCTGATAATAAACTAGGAGAAATAAAACGAACCCCCAGGATTTGGAAAACTTCAGTTTGTCAAACCAGAAGACAAGAGGTTGTGTTGGCCAGGTTGCGAATAGGGCATACAAAGCTTACTCACTTATACCTCATGTCCAAAGACGAACCACCCAACTGTATAAGCTGTGGAGTCCTCCTCACCTGGCACCTTAGACGAAATTGTAGGAGATTATTCAGAAGTTGTTTGAATGTTTATTTTGTTGTTACCAATATTCAAGGCTATTATTCTCTAATATCGTCCTATATTAATTATAAATTATACTCTTCAAATGTTTCAATATTGCAACCGGCATTTTATACGAACAACTATTTCTTTTGTTCTTATTAAAATAACAACTTTGTACCCTCCCGTCTTTGGGTCTTACTTTCACAGGGTGACTATGACACATTATGGTTGATATTACCCTTTAAAAAAAAAGAAAAAAAGAGAGATGGAAGGTTAAAAATAAAAACACAATGTGTGATTAGTGGGGTAGCCTCCTAGCAACTGGGCTGTCAACAATTAATCCTTTTTAACATGTAATATATAATTTATTTTACTCACCCATTTTCAAAACAAAGTGATTGAAACTTTGCTCATTTATCCCTTGCAAAGCTTTTTTTAGTTCTAATGCAAATTCTACAAGAAGAGAAAGGTGTGCCCATCTCACTTCAGTCGGATCTTCGGGCTGTAATCGTTATAAATGCAACATTAGAAATGTTTTCGGTTATTGATAGAACAACAGAAGAATTTTGTCAAGACAATTTATTCTAAGAGAATTATTATGAAAATAAAAGTATAAACTCACTTTAACAATTCGTGTTGGATTTAGGCCACTAGCAGCCATGTACGTAGAACCAATTGTCTTAATTTTAATAATGTCCTGGAATTTCGGTTGCTCCAGTAGCTGTGAATAAGTAAGATACAAATATATATAATGTAATAATAATAATAGTAATAAGTTTTATTGCTTGAAATTTTACAGTTTATATGCAAGGATTGCAGCCTTATTGCATTAATACGATACAAAACAAAAATGTTATATATTTTACATAACTAATAATAAAGTGAGCCATCTATTTGATTGAAAAAAAAAATATCTTAAGGTAGTATGTGCAATGGTACACACATAAAATAAAATAAAAACGCACTAGTATTTCTAAAGTGACAACTCAAAAATCGGTGTTTTTCAGTTCTGACTATGACAGACATGGTAAATATCTCTTTATGAACCATCAAAACTGTATGTACCTAGCTTCAGAGCTTCTACACCAGAGGGAACTATGAAAGACATGGTAAATATCTCTTTATGAACCATCAAAACTGTATGTACCTAGCTTCAGAGCTTCTACACCAGAGGGAACTATGAAAGACATGGTAAATATCTCTTTATGAACCATCAAAACTGTATGTACCTAGCTTCAGAGCTTCTACACCAGAGGGAACTATGAAAGACATGGTAAATATCTCTTTATGAACCATCAAAACTGTATGTACCTAGCTTCAGAGCTTCTACACCAGAGGGTACTTGTGTCCCCCTACATAGGCAGGAGTGACAGATTTTCAGTTGTTTTATTTTGAGTTGTGTCATTTTAGAAATACTAGCGAGATGTTTGTTCTATTATAAATGTCCTCAGCTACATAACACTCTCTAGGTATTTATATATATCATTAACTAAATCCTTATCTAGAGCGATAATAGCATTTCTACTCTTGGAGGATTAGCTGGGTATTAATCTATGTAGAACTTCATTATAGTAGGGTACAAGGACCAGATAAAGAATATATGTTCTAGGGTTACTAGTTAGTATAGTTCACAGGAAGAACACAGTGTGTTTGTATCAATGGTGCGTTTATTTTTATCGTAGAGGATTATCTTGTTGTCAGAGCTGAGCCTTAATTGAGCTAAGATTTTTATTTTGTTAAATGGAATGTTTAATGAAGATATGATGCTCCAGTTATGTGAGTAGGTTTTATGTTATTATAGAATCAATGGAATGAACTATTGTTTTTGCGATTTAGATCATATTCTAATAAGGTATTTTGAAATTGGCTGATTTGTTTGTTGAATATTGTTCTGACTAGATATGGGTTCATCCCAGATTTGTTAAAATTCTTGGTTAATAATAATGGACGTTAAAATTTAAATAAATAAATAATTAGTTGATAAATATGAAGAGTTTACAAAGTACATTAACCCTAAAGGGCATGGCAATTGAAACCGTGGAATTAGGAAAGGTTGGTTCTTCCCCTTAGGTGAGTGTAGAGGGGGGGGGGCTTTTCCTAGTCAGTCGTTACCGTGAACCTTGCTCCTGGAGTGTTGAACCAGATCCAAGCAAGTTGAACCTGATCCAAGCAATCAACATTGATTACTAGTTTGAAGGCTCACTTTCATCTCGATCCAGCAATAAATAAAGAACATGTTCGCTATTGGGCTAAAAGTAATCCAAAGCATATTCACTCGAAGACTCTTCGCTCCCTGAAAAGTGTGGTGTGCGATTTTAAATTTGGAACATTCCATGTTGAAACATTATTTTGAATGTCAATTAGAAGAACTAATGGAGAAAACAGATATGGGTGTCTGGCTCCACCAGAGCTATACTCTTTTAGGTAAAATGAAGAAACTGTGACAGATTTTCCCTATGGGTCTCTATGATGGGTGATATGAGGTGGCCCGTGCACCCAACGGATTTGAGAATTTGTGATTTCTTCTAGTGGGGCTACCTGTAAAAGGTTATTAAAAATCCTCATACCTTGAAAGGCCTCACACCTTGGAAGCACGCAAAGAGCTAATCGGTGAGGAAGTCGCTGCTATACTAATCGAAATGTATCAACATGCATAAAAAATTGTTTTGTTGCTGGTGACCAGAATCTTTTTCAGGCCACAACCTGTATTTAATGCACAAAACTAAATAGTTTAGCAGTTAAGAAGAATGTTATCAGTTCTAGGATATTTACTGTGGTAACTAATATTGAAGCTAGTTTTCTAGTTAATTGATCTGCAGACATTCGTTGTGAAGTGCTCCTTCTGCCTGGTCCTGTGTTTTCATCTTTAAGCGATGAGCCACGTTGTTATATTTGTGAAATGGTAATTGTTATACTTAAGTAAGTTACTGTACTATCCTATTATGGGTGTAAGTCTGCTTATTTAAATAAATGAGCTGTGGCCACTGAGATTAATTTGTCTAAAAAACCTGATAAAAAAATAAATCAACATAAATTGAACAGTCTAAATTGCTTTTCAAGTTTGTTTTTTTTCTTTCTTTTTTTTCTCTGGAATCCTCAAAGCAGGCATTGATTTTTATGTGTAAAAATATTCTACTTACTGCATCAAAATCTGATATCACTTCATTGAGAAATCTAAGACACTCGAGCCCCTGGTTGTTGACAGTTTCTTCAGAATAGAAATCTGAAAAAAGAAACAAAAAAACCTTAGAAAGATTAAGATAATTAAAAAAAAAGGTTTGAGGGTTTTTACTGTTTAGAGAGAATTTATTCTCTTCATAAATTTAATAATACGAAAATTTCTTGAAGACAGGAAAGTAATATAATGTAGTTATTGGATTGTTTAGTTATGTGAATATTCTGTAAAGATTTAAGTATTGCTGAATACCAGTCCCTCGTCCATTGTAGTAAACACTAACAGCAACTACGCAAGCGATGTTCTTTCATTCCCGAGGGATGGATAAGCCACACGAGTAGTTTTAGCAAAATAGTATTTTTTTTATTATTTTTTTTTTTTTTATTTTTTTTTATTTTTTTATTTTTTACGGCGCATCAACAAATCGTGGCTATTAGCACCGCTAGTAGTAATTTAAGCTCTGCAAATGCTGAAAAATAACTGCTCATTTATCTTTTGAATAGTACGTACAATTTTGTAATGCTAGCTTTTCGTACATAAATATGATTTATTTCAACAATAAACTGTTTTTTGAAGTTTCAAGCAAAATTTTTCTCTCAATAAAATGGTTAAATATTTTTAAACAACATATTCACTATGACTAAAAAACAAAACAAAACAATATGAGAGAAAATTACACACAAAAAAAACCCTTGGCATAAATAGACTTAATAACATTATAGCACAATATGCTTTAGTATTTTATGTTTATACACGCGGTAATGTAATGACAGTACCCGAAAAAAACATAAATGTGAAATAGAGGCCAAGTTCCTGCCCCCACAAAGAAACACTCCCTTCCTCAAAAATATACCCTCCTAAAACCCCCCAAAAACGCCTTACCATTCTACACTCCAAAAAAGTAGTATGAGTTGGTGTATTAATTCAACCAAAAATATTTGCCAATACAAGAGATGATACAAGAAAGAAATGTCCAAGTTCATTACTTGGAAGACCTCATAGTTACTTACTAAGAACAGTAAAGACACTTCAACTGAACTTTAAAAACAACAATAAAAATACTTATATCCAGTTACTAAAATATCACTTTCCTCAACCAGGTATATTCTTAAACTTGGCAATGTTTAGTTTTTCTCTAAAGATAATTTCGGCACAAAACAAACATTGCCAAGTTTAAGAATATACCTGGTTGAGGAAAGTGATATTTTAGTAACTGGATATAAGTATTTTTATTGTTGTTTTTAAAGGTCAGTTGAAGTGTCTTTACTGTTCTTAGTAAGTAACTATGAGGTCTTCCAAGTAATGAACTTGGACATTTCTTTCTTGTATCATCTCTTGTATTGGCAAATATTTTTGGTTGAATTAATACACCAACTCATACTAGTTTTTTGGAGTGTAGAATGGTAAAGCGTTTTTGGGGGGTTTTAGGAGGGTATATTTTTGAGGAAGGGAGTGTTTCTTTGTGGGGGCAGGAACTTGGCCTCTATTTCACATTTATGTTTTTTTCGGGATCTCATTACTTTTTTCTAAGTATTAAATAGAATTTAGTTGCCGCATACCTACTGGCTTTTGTACTTCACATAAAACCAGGGAGTTTGGATTCTGCATAAGGTTCTCCTTACTGCTTGATATTTGATACCAATAATCAACCTACATACATCTAATCACTAGACTAGAAAAGTTAGAAGCTTTTCCAGATGACATTACTCTAGAGGACAAATTGATTGCTCTCTTAACTAAACTATTACACTGTAAAACACAGGAACCTTATCCCGAGGATAAAGATCACAATAGGGAAAGTGCAGAAGGCCTTCAAGAAAAATATAAGAACAAAGACGATACATTTTGGGTTTGTGATCCTAAACTTTGTAATTTAGATGGCTCGACTTTGAAAAACTTAGTATCTGCATTGAAGTATATTATGCAATGAACCCCTACGACTTTATTTACTACATTTAATAAAGAAGCCACAACAGTTTTTGTTAAGATGCGTCGAAATGTTTTTTAAAACATCAAATATAGGTTCTCCTTACCAAGACGATTCATTTGATACCCCACATGATGGGTTTCAGAAGGAATGATGGCATTTCGATGGAACAAAAAGTAGAAAACGTCATAGGTAATATGACACTCCCGTATCAAGACCTACCTGCGTGCCAAGTTTGGTCAAAATCGGTCAAATGGTGTGAATTTGTGTAAGGAACAAACATGCAGACAGACAGCTGATAGACGATTTTGACTAGCCTATGACACCACCCGGATAAAGACCGAAACATGTGTGGCAACTTTGGTCAAAATCGGTCAAACGGTGTGTATTTGTATAAGGAACAAACAGACAGACAGACAGCTGATAGACAATTTAACCTAGCCTATGATTCTCCCCGTATCAAGACCCATCTGTGTCCCAAGTTTGGTCAAAATCGGTCAAACGGTACGGATTTGTAAGAGGAACAAACATACAGACAGACAGCTGGTATAAGATTTTTACCGAGCCTATATGCGTCTAATTGTTTCTTAAAACATCAAATATAGGTTCTTCTTACCGGGACAATTCATTTGATACCCCACATCATGGATTTCGGACGGAATGATGGGTTTCCGAAGGAAGTACAAAACTGGCACGCCCCCGCCCGGAAGCGGAGTCAAACACAATTTTTCGATTTTTTCCTTTAATAACGTCTTCATATCTATCTTCATGCAAAATTTCAAGTCTCTAGCATCATGGGAAGTGCCTAATAATTTTGATGAGTCAGTGAGTGAGTGAGTCCTATAAATCCCGATTTTCGATCGCTTATATCTCAGAAACTATTCGATGTAGAATTATGAAAATTTCCAGTTTTACTCACATCTAGTAGTATAATACCTGTGTAAAATTTCATAACTTTATCTTTACCTGGTTGAAAGTTATGAGAGGGTAAATGTCGGCTCTAAGACCGCCTGTAATATACACACAGTATGCTTAGGCCGGAACTTGGCCTGGCGCACTACCGTGCGCCTAGATCGTAGTCAACTATTTTCTTTATATAAGAATGAGGGCTAAGTTCACAATTTTTAAAAAAACTTAACTGCTACATGGTCTATAAATGCGGATATGCTGGAAACATTCCATACAGCATGCATTTTCCCTATTCGAGTCTACTTAGGGAATGAGATAATCACCAGAGAAATTAGGCATCGAAGCGAAGAGAACACCAACTTCAGCATAACTTTGAGAATAGAGTTCTTCATGCTGCCGTTTTCGGTTTCCGAGGAAGTGGACTGCGACATGTGGAGGCAAAATATTGTAAACCAACGCTTCATTTCTCCGCCTCATATCACTGGCTCGTTCTCTTTGTTCTACAGCTTCTGTCTTCCACAGGTATAGCACTCGAGAAGCACATTCCATCTGGATAGTAGAAATAACCATTAGCAGAATCACAATATATATATATATATATATATATATATATATACATCCTTAGTCTAAAAGAATTACTTCTTAACCAAAACATGATAAATAGAAGTTTATTTAAAGCTATAATAAACAAAAATAAATTGAAAAGGAGGGAACATAAACAGACAGAATATTAAAAACAGAAATTACTTATGACATAACCTGATATTAATAAATAAATTGTATAAAAAATAGAAAAATAAAGGAAAAAAGAAGCATAACCAAAAATTAAGAGTAATAAAACGAAACAAGCTTACATGTCTCATTAAAGCAAAAAGTGCTATTCCAATCATTAAGAGCATAATGCACACCGCTACTTTTCCAGTTGGTGTCATACTGAAATAGATAAACATACAATCAGTACAATTAAAAATTAGTTTCTTTTTTTTTTATTAATCAATATAAGAATATATTTTTCAGTAAGAAAAATACTGCTTATTACATCCATACCCAGAAGGATCCTCTTGAGAGCCTAAGTCTTCACAATCAAGTGCTTTGGGAATTAAAAACAGATTTCCAAAACAATGAATCCCCACTCCGACAAAAATCAGTAGACTTGCTTTTATGATATGGGTTAATTGAGCTGGCAGGGCTGCAGCAACCTATTAAAAGCAAGATAACTTTAATGAGTGAATTAGAATTGAAACATCTTAAGACTTGTTTTTTTTTTAAATATTAAAAAAACAAATATGAAAGACTTGTTTTTTTAACCCTCCCACATGGTCGACCGGGAGGGGGGGGGGGTAATATATATACATATGTGACAAATGCTAATCCTTCGGGTCCAGCAGACGAAATCGAAGAAACGTAGATGTAATTTCGACAATATTCTAATTGTAGCAGAAGACAGATGAAATGTTGTCACACTGAAAACTCGGTGTCCGAGTTTTAGTTGGCTGTTATTATTCCTAAAGAGTCGATATATTACAAATTTTATTGGTTATTATTGTACTGATGCATATTAAATGCTGGATGGTGAGAGACAAACTCCTAATGAAGCAGGAGGTGGTTGTACTGATTAGTCTAGGGTCATGATTTATTATTATTACTTCGATGGGCAACCATTGCTTCATCAAGGAGCATAAAACACCAGTATCTAAGGTTTTCGACACCAGCAGATTCTTGTGTTCTTTTATTTATCAAGTCCACAAGATGTTGAGTAATCACAGCTATTAGTGTACGTAGGACCCAAAGTCTTAGCAGGGAGGCCCTTGAAATCATATTCTAGAGAAAAATAAAGAAAAAAAGAATGAAAACATGAACAAGAGAATGCTTTCACCCTGTGAGTAGTATGGCAACCAATCATGGAAAAAACCCAAAACTGACAACAAAGTGAGAGTCGGGAGACCAACCTCCTATTGATCAATGTTATCTTCTGCTAAAAACAGCATAAAATGAGGAAAATTCAGAATAATTGCATTTCTGATATCCAGTAAGAACAAATAGGAACTAATTTGAAAAAAAATCGCAGCAATCCAAAAGGAAATTAATATAAAAAAAAAAAATCAACAAAACATCAATTCAAAATTAAACAGTTTTTGAACTTGTTTGACTTCCACAGTCCAAGTCATCAGACATTGTGGTCTTCGGGTTTTGACCGTTCTGAACCTTCCTCAGGGTTACGTCTGAAAATGAGACTGTTCTCTGGTTCACTCGGTATAAGTATTCTATTCATGGGGTTCCGTTGGGGTATGAACTTCATACGAAGAAGAAGAAAAAAAAAAAAAAAAAAAAAAAAAAAAAAAAAAAAAAAAAAAAAAAAAAAAAAAAAAAAAAAAAAAAAAAAAAAAAAAAGTGCGCCGTTAAGGCTCTAAAAGACACGGCTCCTAAAAGCTCGAGCTCTCAGAGATTGGACAGGGCTCGATAGAAGGCTCGACTTGGTAGAAGGCGCATGCTTTGAAGCCTTTTACTTTTCAAAATGGCGGACGACGGGCAAACAGCTGTTCCATGAAATATACTTAAGTAGATTCGTCCTAAATTCTTTCCGCCACATTGAAATTACTCGCTGGCAATTAAATTCATTCATAGACTAATTATATGGATCACTAATTGGGTAAAAATAGTAACTTTTCCTAAACAATAAACACGGTGAGACGGTGATGGCAACACTGTCGTACTTGTACACAATTGCCATTCTCAACTTTCAAAATATCACCTTTTGTACGTAGTGTGAAAAAAATAGTATTATATTAAAATGTCTCAAGACTTAATACTTCCGTCTTGCAGTTATTTCCCGAATCCACTCCCGGAAATGTTTGCAATCGTCTGCCAAATGAAATTAAGAAAGAAAGTTCCTGGAAGTGAAATGCTGTGAATGTAGCAAAATATATTTCAGTAAAACCTCACATTCCACTTTAAAAAGACACGGCCAAACCCATAAAAAAATTAAAAACCAGATTCAATTAAGGTTTACAAAAAGAGGATCTGGATAAGCAACTAATAAATTTTATTATTTAAGGAACATATTATTTTAGAACAGTAGAAGAAGTGTAATTTAAAAAAAATCATAGAAGCACTTAATCCTACATATGCCCTTCCAAGTCGGTATATGTTAACTAAAAATATCCAAGAACTTTTTTTTAAAACAAAAAAAAAAAAGAAATTCAAAATTATTTAAAAGCTAAAACTCATAAATTGGCGGTGACTTTTGATTTTTGGACATGAATAAGCAATAAGCCATATATTGTAATAACAGCTCACTTCGTGGGCAATGATGAAGGTATGCATTCTGTATTATTAGAATTTCAAATTCTTCCTTATTCTCATAGAGCTGAGGAAGTGGCGAATAATATCACAAATACTATGAAAGAATATTCATTAGAGAGAGAAATAATTTTATTCATGATATGCTGCCCAGTTTTAATGGGTTGCTATCACACAGCATACTCCATCACTCCTAGTAGGAGATTCATCCGCCTTCCTCAGAGTCCGTGAAAATTTGTGATTAAAAAAAAAACAATAACAATAAAACAGAAAAAAACAAAAAGAAAACATAGATCGGTAACTCCGCAAATTTGTTTTCCTCTGACGGTCCTTCATATCTATCCTCCATTTCATTAACTGTTTAGGTGGTGATGAAGGATTCCTAGCGAGTCTACAATGATGGACTCAGCTAGTTTGTGCAAATGTTGGAATTCTATGTCGTACTCTTGGAAGAATTCTGCTGTAGTCCTAGGAATAGCATCCCTTGCTCCGAACCAAAGTCCTCTTACCTCGAAATCTCTTTCTCCGTAAGTTTCCAGGAACTTCTCCTTTAGGTAAGCGATGCATAGAATATCAGCAATTACGACAGACAATGAAATTGTTAATATAAAACGATGAGACTGCTAAATACATTCCACGGTGACAACAGTAATATAATGCACATCCGATGTTTTGCCCATGTTCTTAATTTAACAGTGAGAAGAGGTTTGAGGACTATAAGAAGCACATATTTAAAAGTACAGCTAATTGTCATGTTTTTCACTTTTCTCCAAAAAAACGCCAACTTTTTGAGGAATGTTGTGATTTTCTCAATTATGACCGCCTACATTTGAGTAAAGATTGTGAAACACTTTGGAACTCAACATTTCTAATGCTCGAAAGAGCAATAAAAATTGAGGATGTAATTAATTACATTTGCCAAATGAATCCTGAATTGAATCAATGTGTAATAAGAAATTGGGACCAGATAGAACTAATAGTCAATTTTTTAAAACTTTTTTATGAAGGTACTCTTCTACTGTCCAAGTCCAAATTTCCTAGCATTTTTTATGCTATACCTGTTTTGGATGTAATTTTGAAACGCCTTCAAGAATATGAATAGCATCCTATTCTAGTGCAGTGTATTGCAGCAATGAAGGAAAAACTTGAAGAATATTCGCCTTATTTAATAAATAAATATACAGAGATGACGGTAATATTAGACCCCAGGCTAAATTATCAGTACTTTATTGATAAAGGAAACATGGAGCCTCTGGTAAAATTAAAAAAATCATTTCCATTCGTTTTACTTTACATCAGATGAAAACAAAAATGAAGAAACAAACAATCCAAAACCCTCCTCTTTTTCCAGTGTTTACAAAGCACAAAAAAAAAAAAATATATGAATGAAATTGATAGATACATTGCCCTACCACAAGAAGCACAGGAAATGGATCCTACGTTTTGGTGGAGAAACAATAAAATGTTTTAAATCTCCTCTAAATAATACAAGTCCATCCAATTTCTCATGAAGATTTGAATCCATAAGAAAATATAATTTAAGAAATCAACTGAATGAGGCACTTTATTTAGCTTAATCACTAATTTAATAAACTGAACTTTGTCGAATTTTAATAAACAACAACTGAAGCAAAATAATAATTATCAGAGATAACAGCTAAATGACCTCTCTTTGTAAATAATGATGCCGCTAAAAATTTATGTTTATTATTGTGAAATAAATGGTGAGAAATGTCACAAAAAAATCGAAATATTATAGAGTAAGTAATTATTGTATAGAGATAATCCAGTAAAGCACTAGAAAGGTTCAGGCCTGAAGCCTCCAACGAGGACTGGCTTTTAACAACACTAGTATGAAGAGAAGACTTTGCCCAAGAAAATGGCTACTTCAGCGGGTGAACCAGATAACATCCTCATTCCCAGCTGCAGTCCTGAGGAAGCTAGCAGCATGACCGGCGAAATGTTGGTGAAGAAAATTTCAGGCTCAAAACTCGAAGGCCAAAGTTTTTGGGATAAAGTTTCTTTTTTTAAATAAAAACATCATGGAAAATTACAACAGATCCCCAAAACAGGAACCATCGAGCCTCACATGCTTTTGGAGTCTAGTACACATCGTCCCTATCATGTCAAACTATCGAATGGATTGTGGACGATAAGGCTTGTCGCAAATTGTCACAACTCTAACCCCTTTAGAAAAGGCCTTAATGTTTTAAATAAAGTATAGAATAAGACCATTTTTCAATATATTACTTCGTCAATGGAAAGAATATGTTTGTTCTCTAGTTTGCTCCGATTTGCATATTTGATAATTTAACATGGTAAGGAAGACATGTCCTTGAGGAATAATTTGCAGAGTACATTACAAATAATGTTTATTTCTAGGTGGAGATTTTTTTGATATCCATCAATGCAACAGGTTGGGCATGGTATGGTACTGTTTGGAATATCTTTTTTCAGAAAATAAATGCTGCATACATCAAAACAACAGCTACATTATTACTAAAAATCCATCAAGAGGCGTAGGTTCAAAGACACTTGTCGCAATAGAAATGTTCAAAAATGTTCGAAATATGCAACTCGACAACAAGTTCATTCTAATAAAACTAGAAAATTAATAATTAAAACAAACAAATATTCAAACATTTTGTAAAATAATTGTTTTAATTAATTTTAATTTTAACGTCCATTTATTATTAACTAAGAATTTTAGGACGGGTTATCTATAGGTTACCACCCCAGTAAAATAATTGAAAGTGTGAAAAAGGTTAAGGAGAATAACATACCAGAACAGGAACTGCCATATGTGAGAAGTAGGAAGGATATAAGCACGCTTCTCCTGGATCGTCAGTCATTGAACAGTTGGAAGTCCTTGTAGCAATGTTCATGCATGAAGTCTAAAATAGAGTTGAAGGAATTAAAGAAATAATTCTTCAATTGATATTTATTTTCAAATATCTTTCTTTGGGCATTTTATTTTTTGGTAGCCGATAACTGATCAATTATCACTCGATCAGTTATTCCCTCCAGACCGTCTACCGGTGTCACTTCTCTCCCAGTAAATAGCATGAAGTAAGGATTGTGTTGGCTAAAGATGGACTAACTAAAAGTATTGCACACTTCATTGAACTAAGAGATTGATATATATATATATATATATTAGTTAAGATAATGAAGTACTATGAACTTAAGAAAATGGATGTCTGGTGATTTGTTATTTTTATACACTGTCATTGTTCACAGCGCTTTATTCCTCTTTCAGTCACAACCCTACTCATTTACAATAAGTTAGTTATTTTTATTTGACTACAATTTCTACAATTTTTTATGAGTGGAACCTGAAGCAGAAAGTGCTAAAAAAATAATGACTATTCCTAAATATTTGTAGACTTTACAAGGTCATGAATGTGATTACGAGTAAAAATGAATAATGAACAATCCAGAAATTTTCCAGGAGCTGAGAAAATTGGGAATTCCCATTTGGAATGAATTGTACTACACGGAAGTTTTAAAATAATTATATTAATAAAAACTCCTTACCATGTCAATGAAATTGGTGAAGACTATGACTAGAATAAAAACCACAGCAATAAGCCTCCTCACAATCAATGAAAAGTTCAACATTTTACTGATGTACAACAGCTGTTCGGGGAAAACCTGGAAATTCCAGCAACTTTATTAGCGCTTTCCATAGAAATAAAGAAAAGAAATTTGAAATTATGGGTACTTGATGTTTTAATTTGTCAAAGTGCATAAATAACCTGCAATTTGTTTTATATTTATCAATAAAGTCATTGGGAAACTTAATAATTTGACCACATGTACCAAATAAATACTTTTTTTTTACTTACATTTTTTTTAGGTATGAAGTAAAAAAATAATACATTCAAGTAATAAATATGATTTCTTAATCACTGCTCTACTAGTATTACATCTTTAATGCGCTGTCAGGAGAATTCCTACAGCTATTTACTGCCTAAGAAGGAAATGACATCTTCCACCATTTGAGCCTTGTCAAGTCTGAAGCTAAGCAGAAAGGCATCGAGACACCTGATTGGAATCGATAAAGACCATTCAATTAAAATCAGCTGACTGGATGGCGCCATTGTTCTAACTTCAGTAATGGCATGGTCCTCAATACATAGGTTCCCAACGGGTGCGTAACCAGACCCTAGAGGGTGAAGAGCTCCAGCACCCTCTAGGGTCTGGTTACGTAGGTAGGCGGGCTCTTTGTTTTTTCTTTTTGTAAAGGAGGTGGTAGTTTACAGGAGGTTGGGGAATTACTTGATAGTGGACAGTGTACAAACTGTGGTTGGAGATAGCTTTATGGAATGCTCCTGATGAGGCAAAGGCATGAAAGTCATTAATAAATCACACTTATTAATAAGTTCTTGACCTTCGACTTGATATAATAAGTAGGTTTAATAGGTTCACTCTTCAATAATTATTAAAACAAAATGTATTGACATTTATTTTATTTTTTTACTGTGCATCGACATCTAGGCAAGCCGTGAGATGAGAAAATTCCTGCTGCCGGTGGGGATCGAACCCACTATCTCCCGCTTATGAATCAAAGGCACCAGCCATTAGACTACAGGGAGACCCCATTGAGATGCATTATCAGAAAAATTCTGTACAAGGAGTTTTTGCAATTCTAACCATTCTATTAAAATGAGGAATAAAATATATACTTCAATTTTGGTCTAGAGGATCTAAAGTAGTATACCAGTAACAATAAAATGAGACCATTAAAATATAAAAATCATAGAAATGTAAGTCAACTAAAAAATAATTAATGAATGAACTTTTTCTACTTACATTAGGAAACGCCATGGCAATTGTGAAGAGTGTAATGATGAGGAGAAACCAGAAACTGATTCCGACAGACATGATGCTAGTGGTGTCACTGAAAGTTATTAATAAAGTAAATATTTTAAGTGCATTAATTTTTAAAAATATTACTAAATAAATTAAAACACATATGAAAACAAAAATAACTTTTGTGAGGGGCTGGAGGGACAGTTTCTGTATCCGGTTCTTAACTATACAGTATACTAAGGAGAAAGTCTGGTCACTACTAGGCTATGGACACCTAATTTTCCTTTTACAGGTACCCATTAAAGGCTCAGCGGGCCTAGGGGTACTCTGGGAACATGATTATGAATGATGTCCCTAGAAGACAAAATATCTCTATGATTTTATAAAATAAGATAAACTCTATCAGTGTGACTTTTGAACTTGAGTCCTCCAGAACTTAGCCAAACTCTACCTACTTACACATGTATTCGTGAAATTCTAGAGGTAACTTGAATATTACCGAAATAACAATATTTAATAGCCCTTATTGTAGGCCTTGCTAGCTGTCACTTCACCTCTATTTGAAAAAAGACCCACCCCATCTAGACGGCCATAGTGATTTATAATAATCTAAAATATGCAAAATTAACACTCAAAACCAGATTCAAGCATGGGCTTATATAGAAAATAATTTCGGAGGGGGCTGGGAAAATTTCGGGGGGGGGGCTGAGACAATTTCCGGTGTATGGAATACTAACAATTTAGATCTTGGAAGAGTTTTAGCCAACTAAAACACTATTACACTCAAAATAGAATATTTTTAATGAACTAAATGATCTTTAGGACGTTTCGGCTACTCTTTGGTAGCCTTCGTCAGCTAAAATGACAAGAAAAACAGAAATTAATACAGAAAAAAGTTTATAATTGAGATAAGTAACAGGAATAATTTCTGTTTTTCTTGTCATTTTAGCTGACGAAGGCTACCAATGAGTAGCCGAAACGTCCTAAATATAGATTTTTTTAACAAAAATCGTATAGAGGTTTCTTTAGCCGAATCCCAACCATTCCATCTTTAATTATCACCTCGACGGCTAACTATCTAATCATCATAAATGATATTTCATTTCATTTTTAATGAACTAAATGATCTTATTTAATTTATTTTTAAGGATTTTATGAAATTTTTACCGATCAAATAAAAATTTCGGGGGGGGGGGCTGCAGCCACCTCCCTCCCTTATATACTCCCATGTGTTTCTATAGGAAAGTTGACCTGTTGGCTATTTTTACCAGGCGAAGTAAAAATATTGCCGAGAGAGGGTAGATATTTCCTATGCCCGTCGTATTTCATGGAAGAGGTGTGTGATGAGCACATTGGAAGAGGTGTGTGATGAGCACATAGCCATATAAGGTGATGTTGGGAATAAAGGCCTCTGATTGGCCAAGAAAGAGCCAATCAACCTTTAGTACCTTATACCTCGCGACAAGCTGTCTGATTCATTAGTCAGTCACAGTTCAGATCTTGAGAAGGAAGCATCTTCTGTTCAGGGAGTATTTCGCTTCCTCGCCTTCTTAGCCGTGGTTCAACCTGTTTGGACTTACTCCAGTCGCAGAAAGGAAGAATAAAAAATTGTGTTCTTGTGTGTTTGCAAGGGAAAACAAACATGCATTGTCTGGGCAGCATTTTGAACCTGTCAGGCCCAGTGCTTTGTCACTGACGAATATTTCAAGGTTCAAAAAATGAAGTTAATTCTAGTTGTTACATATCCTGTTAGGATTTGTAACCTTCTATTTACAAACCACTTGGATCTTTAAATGTTTTACTGACTACATTTAGCTAAAATACAGTGAGAAGCAAAAGTTTTCATACACTCACCGAATTCGTTGAAATATGCTTTCTGTTATTCTCTTTTTAAAAGAGGAATTTTTTTAAGGGTAGCATAATATTTCTATGAATGTAATAGACTGTTATTCTCTTTTTAAAAGAGGAATTTTTTTAAGGGTAGCATAATATTTATTTTTGAATGAATGAATGAAAAAAAAACTTTATTCTGGGACTTCGTCCCATAAGAATAAAAATAAGTACAAAATAAACAATAAAGAAATTAACCTAAAAATATAAATATGAATAAAGAAAAACAAAAGTATAAAAGAACAAAACAAAGAAAGCAACTAATACAAATATTATATGTGAAGCCTTAAATAATAAAATGAAATATAAGTAAATATGTACATTCATTGGAATGGGGCAATGATGATACAATGTTCAGAGGGGGATGGGAATAAAATTAAAGAGTTTAAATAAACAAATAAATATTGAAAAGTTGAATAAATATTAAAGGAATGGGGGCTATAAAAAGATATAAACTAGGAAAATGCATAAACACGAGAAAAAAAACAGCAATATAATTTACAAAGGTAATCAGGTCTTCCTGGTGGTGAAATTTTAAGAAGCGTCTTCCTGGGAGGATAGGAGAAAAGCAAAGAGGCGGGATTTAAAGACAGGTAAGGAAGGAGAGTGTCGAATGGAAAGAGGGATAGAGTTCCAGAAGGAGGAGGCTCGGGAGATGAAGGAACGGTCGAAGAAGGCTGTTTTATGAGTTGGAGGATAGAGATCGGAGGGACGGGAGCGGGTACCACGGGAATGGACAGCAGATTTAAACTGCAGGAGGTTGTAAATATAGGAAGGAGATTTGGAAGAAATGGTTTGGTAAAGGAAGGAACCTAGGAAATATTGTCGTCGAATTGATGGAAATAGCCACTTCAACTCGGAATACCGGTGTGAAATATGGGCATCCCTGGGGGTATCGAGGATAAATCTGAGAAAACTGTTCATTAATCGCTTAAGACGAACCTCAAGCTCCCCAGTGAGCCCTCCATACACCAGGCAACCATAGTCGAAGTGGGGGAACACTAGAGAAGATACAAGAAGCTGACGTGTAGTAGTAGGGAGGAGGTGACGGGAACGGTTAAATTGTTTAAGGGTGGCTATGGAGCGATGAGTGATTAGGGATAAGTGATTTTTCCAGGATAGGTTTTGATCGAAAACAAGGCCCAGGTTCTTGGCAGTGGAAACATATTGAATAGGACTGGAGTCAATGGTGAAGGAAGGGAGGATAGGAGGGAGAGATTTCAAGAGGGGAGCTGAGCCTATCACTATCGCTTTGGACTTTTCAGCATTCATCAATAATTTGTTGGTCTTGGCCCAAGCTGTGATCCTGTCCAAGTCTTCCTGAATTTTTCTTGCTGCTTCTAATAGCTCAGAGGGGGGGAAGGAAAGGTAGATTTGGGAATCATCGGCATACATGTGGAAGTTGCAAAATAGGATAGAGGATGGGAGATCATTTATGTAGGCTGCAAACAGTGTTGGGGATAGAGAGGATCCCTGTGCGACACCTCGGTCTAGTGTAAGGGAGGAGGATTGGGGTTTGTTTGGAATGGCTACTGATTGGGAGCGGTTAGAAATGAAGGATTGAAACCAGGTCAGAACACTGTTAGAGAAAGAAAAAGATTGGAGTTTTGAAAGGAGTATGTCATGGTCAATGGTATCGAACGCTTTACTGAAATCTAGGAGTATGAGGATGGAAATTCTTTTGAGATCAATAGCGGATTGGAGGTCGTGCGTAATTTTTAGAAGTGCGGATTGGGTGGAGTAACCTGGACGAAAGCCAGATTGGTGGGAGTTTAAGCGGGGTTGTAGAAAGGCGGATATTTGGGATTGTACGAGGCGTTCAAGTGGTTTAGAAAGATTGGAAAGGATAGAAATAGGACGGAAGTCGGTGGGAACAATTGGATTGGAAATTTTGTTTAAGGGATGAACAATTGCTTTCTTCCATTTATTTACTATGTATAAAGAATACAAATCCAATTGAACCCTAGCAAAAGTTTTCATGCAGCTTGCAATTACTTCTTTTAATCCTTTATCTTGAGCATTGAGATGCAAGAATCAACTAGTTTTTAATCCTTCCTCTTCCTGACATCTAAAGGCCAGTTAGTTCTGAGGCAGTGCACAGAACAGCGGTTAAGAGCAGTGGCGGCTAAGGGGGTCGGCTTAGCCCCTCCAGAATGAAAATTCACTATATATTTCGATTAAGTTAAAAAAATAAATTGTTCAGGCAAATTAATAGTAATAAGTACTAATTAATGTATGTTCTCAGTTTATCAAATTCATCCTTAATGTTTTCCCGGTGCCTGGTTATAACAATTTGATTCTACACCCCAGGCACGGCGGTAAGCCCATACTAAATTAGCCCCCCCAGAAATTTTTTTCTAGCCCCCCCAGAAATGTTTGTCTAGAGCCGCCTTTGGTTAAGCGTGGTTTACCTCAGAGAATTGGGGCACTCATACCGCAAAATCAGTGCAGAGACCAAAATCCCCTTTTCAACAGTCCAGTTTATCATTCAACACTATAAATATCAAGAAAGATTGGATGATAAGGCCCGATCGGGACGGCAAAAAATTTTCTCTGAGAGTGCTGAGAGGCTAATTGTGCGTAAAATTAAAGCTAGTCCCAAAACGCAGGCCACAGAATTAACAAATGAAATGAATATACAGCTGGGGACATCAGCTGAACCAGACACCATCTGACGAATACTGAGATGAAATGGATTTAAGGCCAGGAAAAAACCTTTCATTAGTCGGATAAATAAAATAAAGAGATTACAATTTGCTAAGGAATATTTGCAGAAGCTTCCACACTTCTGGAATTATTGTTATTTTTGTGGAGGAGAGCAAGTTTAACGTTAAAGGATCAGATGCACCAACATTGGTATGGCGGAAGCCTGGAAAAGCATAGACAAAAAGAATTTGACTTGGGGCTGCAACACAAGGAGATGGCAGTGTGATGGTCTGGGGTTGTATGTCAGCTGGCGGGGTGGGTAAATTGGTTTTTGTTTAAAAATATATTGATATGTTAAGGGACAATTTAAAAGTTAGTGCTACTAAACTGAGCAGCTCCTTGGACTCATATTTCAAAGACACTACAAACAAGAGAATGAGGCCAAAAATGCATCAGTTCTAAAAATACCCGAGGCAATACATAATGTGAAAACTCCTATATTAATAGAGAAGTAAAACCAGAAAGATATATGGTCCAAAGAATTCAAAATTCTAAAAAAAAAAAAAGAAGAATCAGTTATGAACCATGAACATTTGATGATATAATGGATTGTTTTTTAAGGAGTCAATTAGCCTCCCAGAGCCAAAACACCCAGCTATAAATGCAAAAGAAGAAGGGCGGAGAAAAGGCAGGCAAGGGATCGAGCGAATGTTCCAACCCCAAAGGTCCAACAAAGCTGACTGGAAAAGCTAATTGAAAGGAACAGTACAATTAACAAATTGATCAATACGAAGTTGCACAACAAAGTTGCATTGGATGTTATGAATACCGAGAGTACAAAGCAGTCTCAAATAAAGACCGAGAAGATACAGGAACATTTCCAAGCACTTTTCCAACAAGAAAATTCATTCATTAGATGTATGTAGAAACTACCTGTCAACTCTAGCTGAGTCCATATCAGTGGAAAATCTAGGCATAATAACCAATCATATTTACGGCCACTTAGTCCTAGTTGTCTATTAACACTGTTTGCTTATACATATATCAAATGTTTACTAATTATTATGACTTTAATAAAACAGCTAAATCAAATCAATTAAAACATAGTAAATGCAAGTACTTAAATAAATGAAGACAATGCTTACTTACTTTGGTAGTATAAAAGCCTGTGCTATCGACGATAGAATGATAGCGACAGGACATCCAGTCAATGAGACACTACTAAAGCTTTCTGTATTGTGTATGTAGTTATCCTCTTTCTGCTGATCCTTGAACGCCCTTGTCAGTCGAGATGTATGCTTTTCTAGATCCCTACAAACATATAGAATACGCTTACAAACCTCAGAATCGTTCATAATAACTTAACACATTCTGTGCCAAGTAGAGGAAGTTGTCTAGTTTGTAGGGATTTAAACACACTTCCTTAATAAATTGGTGTTTTTGCCTGCTACACACCATTGCTCTTTTGGTTATATTTCCTGAAGATGTTGTTCTCTTGAGCTTCACAAGTGGGGATCCGTTGATTTACTCATATTTAAATGAGTTTTTATTTTTTATCGTTTAATTTTAAATATTTACACCAAAATGCTACCAGAGAAGAGAGTAAAATAAAAGAACATAAACGTCATAAGCATGCTTCACTTACTTATTGAATGTTGTCAAAGTCCAATTAGAACCAAAGCCTACTTAAATATCATCCAACCATCTTCTGCACGAGTGCCCATCTTTCTTGAACCTCCCAGCTGACCATACGTCAGTCAAGATAATCCTAACATTGGTATCCTTCCATCATGGCCAAGCTAGAATAATCTTCTTTCTTTCATTTTTACTTTCTTTGAGTTTGAAGTTTTGTCCTTATTCCATAACCATCACAGTCTCGAAGAGACCCAAATATTTGTCTAAGAACTCTTTTTTTCTCATCTATTTTACACTGACAACATAACTGTGGATCACTACAGTATATTACCATGGGTCTTATTATAATAAACCGTAAGCTTAGCACATCAGAAGAGGCGTTTAAAATTACAGTGCATTAGATGATGTGTAAACATATTTATTCCTTGCAACTATTTGTGCCTTTTCATCTTCCGTGCTCTCATTATGTCAGAGTGTTATACACGTGGTGAAAAAAACAACAGCAATATAAAATTCCCACTTATTGTAGAACATCATTTACACCTATGCGACAGGAGCTGAAAGCATGTTCATTCCTGGATGTGGGTGGAATGGTGGCAAACATCTTACAAGGCCCAAAACATGAAACCTCTCACAAATCCTACCACTCTCCACTGCAGAGCGTGAGAACTTGGAACTTCCGAGTCCTATTGCATTTACACCTATGCGACAGGAGCTGAAAGCATGTTCATTCCTGGATGTGGGTGGAATGGTGGCAAACATCTTACAAGGCCCAAAACATGAAACCTCTCACAAATCCTACCACTCTCCACTGCAGAGCGTGAGAACTTGCAACTTCCGAGTCCTGTTGCATTTAAGTATTCAACTATTTTTGTTTTCTTATATTATTGTTCTTGTTATTTTTATTAGAATATAAAATATGATACCTATGCCCGTCCCGGTTCATCAAGTCCTTTCTAAGCCTTCTTTTGAAGTCTTCAGAATCCTTCCTTCCTCGACCTCCTCCTGAGTTGTCATCCGGGGTTATTGCCTGCAAACAAAGAACTTTTATCTACAGAACATACATCATGAAGGCAAAACATCTTAAACTTCTGAGAACACTTTTTTTTGCTGATAGTTTTTGTCAGAGGCAATGGAATAAATGTTGTTTAAAATTTAATAAGTACTATCTCAACAGTTCCTAATAAAAGTTAAGAAAACTGAATATTTGCTTATACGCTCCAAAATTGTGATGGAGTTATGGGTAATTTTTTTTTTTTTATGAAGTCCACTTATTAAGGCAAACTTTTATATGCATATATATATATATATATATATATATATATATATATATATATATATACATACACATATTTTTTTTATTTGTTTCCTCCATACAATAACCCTGCAAGAAGGAGTTTATTTTTTGTCTGCAAGTCCCATGCAATAAACAGCATAGCACTTGCATTTGCAAGTGTATATAAATATATATATATATATATATATATATATATATATATATATATATATATATTGTAATGATCTAAAAGGGGGTGCTCTAGAGTCAGTTTCTGGCATAGCAAAGAGTAGCATTCCTATTCAAAATAAAGGCTAAGTTATATTCCATAAGTCCATCACAAATATTATCTTTTGTCAACCAATTAAATAAATAAAAGAGTAATAAAATGGCAATTGACAGTGCTTAGCTTGGCAGTATTTTTTTTTTTTTAAGGCAGTATAAAATAAAAGAAGAGCCCAAATGTCTCGGCTAGGAGCGATAAGGCATAGAGAGATACAAGTTTCCCAGGAAAATAAGAATAGACGTGCTTCCAAAAAATGCCCTTTGAACATCCAGGTGGCGATCGCTGAAGCCAAACTTCCTTGGTATGGTGGGAGTAACGCCTATAAAAAGGGCCTCCCCCTCCACTCAATCTCATTCCAGCGCCAGCGAAGGGCCAGAGCACACTCATTGCAGCCGACACCAAGCTCTCACTTCATTTTCATTTGATGGCCAGACACCACTCTATGATCTAGCAGCCGACCATCATTCTCCTCAACATGCCGACATAACTACTACCAGTCTGCCTCTTCACTTCGAGAACACAATCCGCATCATAAGCTGAGTATAACTCAATAACTGCCAATACTCAAATTAAATTCAAAAGCTAGCTAAAATTTCAATAATGGCCATTTTAATATATAAGTTAATATTTTAATTATGTGCTA